>VZTX01018649.1:182082-316450 GCA_013400915.1 Pardalotus punctatus | reverse complement strand
GACGGGCGATGCTCCGCCGCCGCGGCGGCTCCGCTCACAGGCGGCCCTAGGAGCGGCGGTGGCGCGCAGAGAGGGACGGCGCTCCGGCCGGCCGGCCGCGACCCCCGCCCGCCGCGATGGCCAGCGAGGTGGTGTGCGGGCTCACCTTCCGGCTGCTCCTGCCCGTGTGCCTGACTGCCGGTACGTCCCTCCTTCTTTCCCTCCCTCCATGGGTCGCCGGGCGGGTGCGCGTCCCGCGGCCGTGGGACCTCCGTCGCTGCCCGGCGGGCCGGCGGTTTGGGGGATGCTGCGCTCTCCTTCTTTGTGGCATCTCCCCTGTCTTCCTGTTTCTCCAAGAAACTTTAAACTTCGTAACTCGCCCCTAGTTTCTTATATGTTTGTTGTTGATTTGAATTTTGGTCGCTGTTGCTGTCCGCTCGGGCGTGCGCGGATCGCACGTGTGGCGGGGCTCTGCTCGCCGCCGCAGCACCGGCGTGCCGGGCTCCGGGGGCCCCGCGGCTCTTCGCTCGGAACAGCTGCCGCTGGGTCCCGAGTCCCGCGTCGCTCCTCATCCTCGGGCAAGGCGTGGGAGAGGGGAGGATTCAGGTCTTGCCCTCCAGGCAGGCTGGTTCAGCCGCCGTGTTACGGTTTCGGGAGTACTTTGTAAAGGGGAGAATGAGCGTCTTTCAGAAGGAGCAGTTCTCAAATTTGCGGGGGTTTTCAGAGGGAGATTTTCCTTACTTTGAGAGAGAGAAATTTCAGTTTATTAAATCGCGTTACTTAGCAGGCGGCTATCCAAGAAACAAATTATTTTTGGACGGAGAACTGCGGTGTCCAGCCATGGGTGAATATGTTACTATTAATCCGTGCCCTCCGCACAATGTGAAAATAAAACTCGGAGTAAGTCCCTATTGCCCGTTAGATCGCAGGACGGCTGGGTGGCCTCGAAAGCCGCGGTTGCGGAGGGCGGCTTGGCCGGGGCCGGTGCCCCCGGGGCGGTGTGGGGCTGCGAGGCGGGAGCTGGGGAAGGGGGACCGGGAATGGCGCGGCGTGGAAAGAACCCCGTCTATGGTCAGTCCCGCGTCGCGCATCCTCCGCGGGCTGCGGAGCGGTGCCGGCGGTGCTTTGCGCGGCAGCCGCGGGGCTCCCGGGCTGGTCCCGGGCCGCCGCCAGCCCCTTCACGGCCACGCGGAGCGGGCGCCGAACGCCGGGGCTGCCGGGGCCGCCGGGGCCGGCTCCCACTCTCCGTGCGGCCTCGCCGTCCTTCCAGGACCGGGCTGCCCGGCGGCCCCTGAAACACCCATCCTTCCCAGGGCTTTGCCCTTGACTAGCACCGTGGTGGCCCGGCCAGCGCCTCTCTATTTCCGCATCTTTCCCTCCGCCCTGCCCGGGAGCTGCCCCACACTCTGGTTCCAGGTGCCCTCCACTGCCTCCGATTCTCCTCCGGGAAGGAGGACGCGAATCCCATCCTCATCCCCGCCGGAGGCATGCGGAACCCAGGGCGCTCCCTGGTGCCTCGCGGTGGGCAGCCCTCCTGCTTTCGCGGCCTGGGAGTGAAAATGCACTTTTGCCCTGTCGCTATTCCCTAGGCTGTGTGGTGGGTGCTGTTAGCACGCTTGTATGAGGGGTGAGATGGAGGCAACTTTTCAGACCATCACCAGCATCCGCACCCACTTTCTGCTCCTTCCAGAGCCCGTGGTCTCTCCGCAGGTGCCCAGCCCTGTGCTTGGGTGGCCACCGCTGGTGCTGGGAAGGCCACAGTTCCACAGATCCATGGCAGCAGAGGAGGGGCTTTAAGGCTGTCCCTGTACAACCGGGTGTCTGTACTTTGGTGGCCGCTGTGGAGGAATGCTGTGTGTGGAGGAGCTGGGTGGTAGTGCATGGGGCAGGTGTGGGATGCCCTCAAAGCCAAGGTGTGGGGGTATCAGGCAGGGTTAGGCATAGGGCACCCCCTCTTTGGAATCAGTTTGGCCCCATATTTTCTTTAAATTTATTAAAGATCATTGAAGTATGGATGAGGATGAAATTGCTGGAAAGACACATGGGGAGAAGAGTCTAGAAAAAAAAGGTGTTTTGGTGAATTTTTTTGGTATTACTCTAATAATACAATATCTTGCTGTGGTATTAAAATGGGAGGGGTATTGTTCTGTCAGGTGCTCAATCTGGCTCTTGCCAGAGTCTCTGTATCAAAACAAGTTCAGATAAAATAGTTTTGCTGCCCATATTCCTGGTATTTAGTAATGCAGAAGTACTTTCGCATTGCAGTAATACCCCCACAGATGAGAACTGATGTTGTCACAAATTGCTTATGCTCATAAATCTTACTCATCTGAGGATTAATCGAAATATAAAACCTGAAAGGGGCACTTGCCATCTTGAGTATGAAAAAGAAATCCCACTGCGGAACTTTTGGGTTTGGACCTAGTGATCTTGTTCAGTTAGATTTGAGAGAGGAATTGGTAAATGGACAAACGGGTTTTCTCTTACCTTAGTTTACTGTGTCTGGACGTGTTATTTTATTCCCCTTTACAAGCTCTTAGCAGCGCCCTCAGTAGGGTGGAACATAGTTCAGCCTGCTTCACTCTTCGCTTACCTTGCATCTGCACCTGAGTTATCCCTGAGCCAGTGCTCTCTTTCTTTCCAAAGCATCAAGGAAGTGTTTCATGGGCTTCTGGAAAAGCCTTTTTAGAGCGATGTTTTTTTGTATGACTTACAGTGAGGTTACATCCGCAGCTGAAAAGCTGCCACAAGGACTCACTGCGAGACTGATGCTTTGTGTCTCCTGCCCCTGTCTGGGCAGTAAATGTGTCTGGCACTGCCAAAAGAGTGGAAATACAGAGTGGTTCTTCTGGTTCAGAATCCACTGTGTGTGATTTTAAAATGCTTGATAACTCCAGTTTCTTATCATGGTGTGATTTGCTATTCTGTTTCTAACACTAGAAAGTAATGAGATTGGAGAGCCCTGGCCAGGTGTGTGGAGGGCAATGGAAGCTGTGGCAAACTCATTAAAAATAACACATCTGCTAAGCTGAAAGCTGATTCTTTAAATGCTGTAAAAATGATAAATGCTTTAAGTTCTTAATACCTTAAATATCTTAAGTTTACTTTTAAAATGAATACTAATGCTAGTTTGCATGCATGAAAAAATGTCAGTTTGCTGGGATGAAATACCTTCCAAGCATTGATCAGTACCATGTAACTGAGAAAACACAATTCCTTGTAGGAATTTTTAGGATCAGATCTATAGCACTGAAGAGTCTAATCTTGTGCAGGTAAGCCTAGATGTATTCATTTAAAGCTCAAGAATGATGTGTCTTGTGTTTGATGAAGACAGGAAATTTAATGTGTACAAAATGAAAGGCTTTGGAGATTGAAAAGCTGATTGTAGGCTTATGACTTCAAAGTTGATCCTGTTGTGTTTTTTTCATGATAAGAATCTTACATTCAGTCCAACGTGAACCCAGAGTTTAAACAGTAACTTACAGTAATGTGAAACTTATTGCAAATAAAGTACTGTGTTCTGTAATAAGACTGAGAGAGTAGGGTACTTTATTGAATTTTTTTTATTGCGATTACTGCAATGTGATATTTTTCTGCACTGTAGTAGTACAATGCTGAAAAAACAAATAATAAAATAGGGGAGAGGGAAGTTTTGGCACTGGTGGTGGAAAGTGGGCTTTCTGTGTTTTGTCTTTCAAAGCTTGAGCAGCCTTGGTGTGAGCCTCTTTTTTTGTTACATATGTGTACTTGAAACATGCAAGAAGTGATTTGTCTCGCTGGAGTAAAGCATCAGAGCAATCTTTTGGTAATTGCTTTCTTTGGTTTGTAGAGACTTGAACCGCAAAGTTGGCCGACTTGATAACAGTTTTTAATTATACTACTTTCAATTGGTTTACTTCACACAGAATTCATTAGTTTTCTCTTAAGAAAAATATGTTTTATTTTCAAATGGAGTGCTGGGGAAAAAAGTGCTTAGGACATTTTTCCAGAGGATGGCTTTCTCTGGTTTTTGACTGATGCTGTTGGATTGTGTGTTATCAGCAAATGGGTTTCAGTGAGACAGTTGCCTGGCCCAGGAGCTTCCCAGAAGTTATGCCTGCTTTCTGAATTCTTGGCTTTGACCCAGATGAACTAAGAGTTGTAGAAGCTTCTAGAAAGTTTGGGGTTTTCTGAGGGGTTGAGTGCAGGTATCAATGTTTTGTAAGCAATGGAAGGTAAACAAAATTTTAGAATTTTTTAGGTAACAGAGTTCAGCTATTATTCAGAAATTTTCACTGGTTTTCTTGGAACCAAATATTTAAACTCTTGGTAAATAGCAGGAATTCCTTTTATTCCTTTTATTTCTTTTATTTTTCCTTTCAGTAACCATTACTCAAGAGAATGATATTGAATGAATCACAATTGTCATCTCTTCAGGTTATAAACAGTATGTTACAGAGAATATTTCTTAGAGCACTACAGTATTTTCAAAAATACATATATTCACCTGCTGGAAGTGCCTCAGTGGGAGTGAGATCTGTGTTCTACCTTGGATGGGAAAGGTAGATTCCAGGATGCTTGGGTGATCTTTAATTCCCAAATTAACAAATGCTGATGAAAATTTTGAAGGGGAAATATGTGAATTTCTACATTATCAGGTACTAAAATACTCCTTAAATTATATGTTTTAAATGTATTTCAGAAGCTGATACCTCCCTATGTGTTTTGCTGCTTTGAATTATTACTATTCATATTTCCTATGGGGGGATAAATTGGCCAACTGTAATATTAAGGCAAGCCTGTGGAGGCAGCGAACCATGCTGTGCTTGGTTTGTTATTTATTTGGTGCTTTTCATTGATGTCACTGGAGGAGGCTGTGAAAGAAATGATGGTAGAATATGCCATTATGTTGCAGTTTTCAGGTGACTGAATGATTTTTGTGTGACAGTCTGTGCATGTGATGTCACCGTGATGACAAAGCAAGTTGTGATGCAGGGATGTTCAGACTAGGGGGCAGTTTGTGTAGTGGCATTGCATGTGACAATATACGCATACATGCAAAAAAGCTTTGACATAATTTTGAAGTTGAAATAAACTTCCTGTAGATGGGGAGAGTCATTCTTACTATGCTCTAAAATTGGTCAGTTACTGAAAAGAAAGCGAAGATCAGACTGGTGGGGTTTTTTTGTCATTATGGTGACATTGGGGAATATTTATTATGATTTCCTGATAAAGTGATAGGCAACATCATGATAAAGATTCACACAGACTTCCCATTACACTTTAAAACACTGCTGTTGTCCCAGAACACTCATAAAAGTATTAATCACAGCAACAAAAAGTCTAGGAACACTTAGTGGGTAGCATCCCAAAAAAAAAGTTAACTTGGATGTCAGTTTGCACAAGAGATCATAAAGCATTTAAAATGGAAGCTTTCCTTTCCCACTTCAAATGATTTAAGTAAATTTATCTGGCTTGTTTGATTACAGGAAGTTTTGCCTTGTCCAGTGGCAGCAGGTGAAAGGTGTCAAGCGGGACCAATATGTACAGCCTTGCAGGAGCAACATTTTCCAGGCTTGTAGGGTTAGATGTTCTTACGCACAAAAAGCAAATGTCATTGCAATCTCTGTGGCTTCCATTTAGGGTCAATTAAGATCCAGAGGAAAGAGTTTTTGGGAGAGTGGGGAGGCAGCAGTGTCCTGCAAGTAAAGTTCTCTCTCTCTCTTGTGTAACAGCCATCTCGGGTTGACTGTCTCTGCTTCTTCCCTAGCACTCAGCCTGGAAAACTATTTAAAGATGAATCCCACAAAAACAGGAATAAAACTTCTTTCCATAAGTTCTTACCTTCTCTACTCATTTATCCTAACCATTCTGTTAAGTGGTTTGAACCCACTTTATTTTTAAGATGAACCAGAACCTCTAAGTTTGCAAGGGTTAGGGCTTGCCTGGTGGATAACTTGTTCCGGAGAGAGTATTGAATGTGGGAATGGAAATCGGTGGGAGTCAGCTGACTGGAGAGAGTTACTTCGAGAAAGTGAACAGTTTGCCTGATGACTCTCAGAACTGAAAAGCATTTGAATCCTGTATTTGTTGTGCTGGAGCTCATGAGTATCAATTACAAATAATGTCATGCATGAAATTCCCTGTCTTCTAAACTGTAGGTACAACACTGAGCCATATTTCATTTTTTTGTTGGTTTTGGTGTTTTGGTTTTTGGTTTTTTTTTCTTTTTAATTGGAGCAGTCAAATCAAAACATGACATAACAGACATGTATGTATTTGGTGATAACTCATTTTTTGGTGGATGTTTTTGGGGAGATCAAGGAAGAGCATGGTACTGTTATTGCATCTGTGTGTAGCCACAGTGCCCTTTCATTTCAGGTATTTGCTAAAAGTCCAAAAATGCAGGAAGCAATAACTGATACACAATAGGCAGGGGGACAGGGTTCATAAGTTTTAACCACTTAAGTGCCAAAATAATTTTGTGCTACATCTTTACCAACATGTTTGTTGGAGTGGCAGAGTTGCAAATGCTGGCAAAATCCGAACAACTTCGGAGTGGCTGGTGCTGCTAAAAGGACTCTTGGAAGGAACAATCATCAAAAAGGTTGTATCTGAAAGGGACACTAATGATGTGCTCCTTCAGAACATTATAATCTTTTCTACAAGTGTGTAAAGCTGCTGACTGTTTGCACTTCACAATTTCTTCTCTACATCTCTTTTCTCTTTGAAATGACATCCACTGTGAAGCTGTAGTGTCTTTTTTCGAGGATAGTGTCTATCTTGAAGAACATTGGTAACTGCTTTCCTGTGTTAGACTGCAGCACTCTGAGAAATAGACTTTGCTTTCCATTGTGAAGAAAGAAGTTAGCAAGTTCTAATTAGTGAAAAAGTCTGTGTAGTCAGTAGATTGTACTAGTCTTCCTAATGTCTTTAGGCAGTTCTAAAGATACTGTAAGTATGATTTGCTAGTAAGAGGCTGTATAATTTGTTTTCCTGAGCTGCAGCAGATTGATCAATATTTGTAATTTAATCAATCCAGGTTTGCTTTCTAGGGTAGGTATTTTCTGTAGCATTACTTTTGTGGTGATCGCAGATCTTTATTCTGTCATCTTGACAGGTCTCTGAAACTAAGCAGGTCAAAAGCTGCTGGTGTGTAGATAAGTTTTCAGAGAAAGTGCAGTTGTTACTGCCAGGAATATGAGTGAGGGACCCTTTTGATTCTTTTACTGAGAGAAACTGGTATACTGGAAGTTATTTTGTCAGATAAATCAGGTATTTTGGTGTGTTTGTTAGTATATCCTTTGATGCGTTATGTTCAGGATGGGGTTGTATTAATGTACTTCTCTTTTTCTGGGGGTCTTACCTGTCCATTTCCTATCTTAAGTAGGCAGTTGTAAAACCTGAATGTCACATTAAGGTTGCTATTCTGTATTTTATTTTCTTTTATATAATGAATTCCGAGCTGCAGTGTTAACTTTGATAATATCCCATGGCAATGAATTCCGTGGGTGAACTCCACCATGAGTAAAAAGGAGTTCTTTTTAATTCATTTTGAGTTTGTTGCCTTAGTAAATAATCCTTTGGATGGGAAAAAGTATGTATAATCACTTAAATCAACAACACTGTAGTGTTCTATTTACTCTAACACTTTAGAATAACATTTGCAAGCATAAAATCAACCATTAAGATTAACTGTAGAAATTAACAGCTCTGAGTTTCCTATCAATTGTTCAATTTTGAAGAGAAAGGGAGGAGGATTATGTAAATCTGCCTTCCCCATTAATAGTTTTAGGACATGATACTTTTGCAATTTGAATAGACAGCGCAATGTAGCTCTTCTCTGAACTCGTTCAGGTAGTCTTTAGTTTGGAAGGTGTTTTATAAATGAAGTAAAACTTAAAGTGACTTTGTGTATTTGTGAGTGATACAGTAATCACTCCTTTTGGGCAAAAGATTATAAAGCCTGGGACTGCAAACATTACATACTCTGTCTACTGTTTCCAAGCTGCTAATTAGTTAATATAGCTTGACAGACCTGTAAGTTAAAACTGAAGTACCAAGTGGTATTCAAGTGGGAATCAGTTCTGTCTCTTGATCAGAAGTTGCATAGGAGACTGGAAATTATTTCCTGAACAGTTAAGGGGGTGTGTTCTGGACTCCTATTGTGCTGAAGCATGCCAAACACTATGTGGTTAAAGAGATGCTAAACAAGTGCTGTCTTTTTCCTAGTTGTGCTAATGTGACTCAATAAACTGTATGCTGAATTTTTTTGTTGTTGTTGTTTTTTTTTTGTTTTGTTTTTTTTTTGTTTTTTTGCTAGAAGATGTACTACTAGAGAAATAAGCTTCTAGGTAATTTGAGGAACACTGAACTCCTTTTGCTATCAGTCATGTATTCCAGGTTGCAAGTATATGTTCAGCCTTTAGTTTCATTTTTAAAAAAATGCAGATTCAGGCTGCAAAGGCTCAAAAAGGAATGATCAGTGAAACATACTGGGTAGCCAGTGTAACCCCCCTGCTTCTGTAGTTTGATAGTTGGCCTTTCTCCAAATTGATAAATCTCCAATTGGAAATGGGGATGCTGATTATAGCATTATATATCTCTGATAATGTTGATTTGCATATTCAGGAAATCTAGCAAAAAAAGTACAGTGACAATTACTCTGAATTTCATTTTATTACATGCTCATATATTGGAAGATGTCTGGAACATGCGAAATGTTTGCATAGTGGCTACATCTGTTTGTGTTGTGCTTTTCTTCCCCAGTTATATTTGTGGCTTTTTACAACATCTTTCAGAAAAGCAGTTTCCTGGTCACTGAGAACAGATTAATTCATAAGCCAAAGGCAACTGAGGGAAATTTGCCTTCACAAATCCTGATGTATGTAGAAAACTTTAATGACCATAAGTAAATATTAGATCACGTTGTCATCTATGACAATGTTGTTAAAAGCAGTATTCACAGCTGTAATGTGATTGCTAAAATGTGTTTCAGTTTATTGCTCCTTCACTCTGTGCTTAGAATTTTAAAGACCTGCCCTATTATATTCCTTAATAACGATGCATTTTTTGACACAGTTACATACTTAAATTCAGTTCTACAAGACAACATGTTAAAAGAAACTACACATTTTAACCCTTCAAAACTTTGTCAGAGAGCAGACTTTCTGGTATGTGTATTTTGCAGGGCACTTTCAGTTGCAAGCATAGAATTGTAATTATTTTCTTTGCTTTTGCATGATTTGACACCATCAGCATTTTCTTTGATGGCAGTAATTGTATATTTCTGTATAGAAAGTTGTAGAGAAATATTTGTGCCTTTTCTAAATTCTAAATAATAAAATTGTTTTCTTCAGGTTGTAGTGCTGTTGGCCAAAGAAATTTTGTTGTGATAAGTGTACTCTCAGCTAGAAAAGCTGCATAGTCATTTTGATTTTTCTCTTTTCTCCTCCCCCTTCTTTTTTCTCTAGACATTAAACATGTCAAATAACCGTGTAATTTTGAGAACAAAGATCTGTGACGTATAGCCCAAATCTCTTATTTGTTAGCTAAATGTGGGGCATGTGTATTTGCAGTATAATACTATATTAATAAAAAACACCACTTCCATAACTTATTTTCTCCAAATTGAAAGGAAATCAATAACTTAAAAAAATTTGCTTTAGATAAAGTGCCTTTGCTATGTTCTTAAAAACAAAGTTTCTGTGAAAGATAAGCAAGCTTAGGACTTTCTGCCATCATTTCAGAGTATAATTGGGCAACACTCCCCAACAACCCAGTATTGTACTGTGTCTATTTGTGAAAATATGTTTCAGCTGCAATCTCTATACTTCATGATTTTCACTATGCTTCTTATAAACCTGTATACAGACTTCATTGTCACATTTCCTCTAACCTTGGAGTGTTTAACTTGTTAGCCATTTGTTTTTATTGAATTGAGTGAATGAACTCAATCATGATGCTGTTGGTGTACATAAACATGGCCTGTTTCTTGCAGCTTTTCATTGCCATCTGCCTGTAAAGCATCACAGTTGCTTGAAGATCCCTGCAAATATTTTTCTTGTTAATTTGCTGAAAGCCTAAGTAAACATACTCATTTTATGTGTGTTTAAAAAAAGATCTTTGCAGTTTATTGTACCACAGTGATTTCAGGCAAAAATTGTTTAGAGATGCAATAACCTTATGCGAAGTAAGCTACTGTCAACTTTTGGCAGCCTCAATAAGCTTCTCCTGATATCTACAGTTTTATCATAGCATGTAGACAGACTGAGGGGTGCAAGACAACCCACTGTCCTGGTTGGAGGGTAGGAATCAGGGCTGACCTAGTAATTTAAATTCGTCCCTCCTTTTAGAGAAATCCACGTTAAAAAACAGAAGAAAGACAATACACAAATCTTGTTTCCTACAACTTGGCTGCTCAGTGAGCTGTACTGGCAACAGTAAGGAAATGGCAGAAGGTCCCAAATGGTCATTAGTGTGCCCTAGAGGATGAAGCAGTTGGAGTTGCTAGAATTGCAGAAGAGGGATATCAGGTTATTTCCTGCCTGTATTTACTGTTACTGTATTTGGGGGAGTTCCGTTTGTTTCTTCCCCCTGTGGAGTTCGCTGTTTCCTGTTGCTCTTGGAATGGAATAGCAGTAAGATTGTTCCAATGCTACACAATATTGCAGACTGGAAGGAATGAGAAGGTCTCATTACTAGAGTATCCTGTGTGCATAATTAATGCATGTTAGTTGTTGAAATACACAAAAATGAGATTATAGCAGTCATTTAAAAAAAAAAAACCAAGCAACAACAAAAAAATAAGATAGCCAAGTCCCTGTAGTGAGCCTCTGTTTTGAGAAGAAAGAATCTCCTGTGGGGCAACTAATTCCATAGTTACTCCGTTTGGGTTTCTCATGCATTCTTTTGAAGCAGTTGAGGTTAGCCACACCCTTGTAAGGTTTCTGGGGTGATTACGGGAGAGGCATTGCTCAGTCTTTCTATTTCCCTCCTCATGGCATCCCAGGCTGGGAGGCACCTTTGGAGATCTCCAGTCTCCTGCTCAATGCAGCACTGAATTTAACTGTGATTGCTCAGGGCTTTTTCCTATTGAGTGTTGAAAATCTCTGAGGACGGAGGTCTACAGCATCTTCCAATGCTTAGTTAATCTCTCAGTCCTTGGGGTTTATTTCCTTTCCTCTCTAATATCCCCACAACTTCAGTTTGTAGCCACTGCATCTCAGCAGGCACCTTTGCAAAGAGCCCGGTGCTGTTTTTTATAACCTCCCCTTAGGACAGGAGGCTGCTGTGAAGTGACCCAAAGCTGCCTTGTCTTGGAGCTGAATGAGCCCTGGTCCCTCAGTCTCCCCTCATGGAGAGGTTCCAGGCTCCACTGCCCTGGGGACCCTCCCTTGGATTTTTTGAAGTTTATCAATATATTTCTGGTCCTGAGAGGGACTAAAATGGCATATGGTTTAATGATGGCTGAAAAAGGGGAGTAATCCCTTCCCTTGGATGTGCTGGTGTTGATACAGCCCAGGGACTTATGCTGAATGTCACAAGGGGCATTGGATTGGGAACCTTTTCACCTTGAGTGTGACAAACAGAAAGTAGACATTTACCATTTTTATTGTTCCTTAAAAGAAAAGAACCAAATCAAATGAAAAACCACCCCAAAAAACATAACCCTGAACTTTCAAACTGTGATCAAAGGCTTACAAGTAAAAATAAATTAAGGTTTGGATATTATATCTGAATGAGCAGTCAGTGTTGCTACCCAGGCGGAACTTGTAGGAATTTTTCCTACTCATTTTTCATTTAAGGACCTAAGCATTAAGTCTTTGCAGTAAATCCTAAACACTCTCCTCACTGGAAAGTAGATGCCTCAGTATGTTCTTCAAGATGTTCTAGTAATGGCTTTTGAGTTCTGGTTCTAAGGCATACAGCAGCAGGTCTTGGAAGTCCTGCTGTGAGGGGTTGTTTCTTCAGTCTGTGTAAACTCACTGGTACCTCAAATCTCATGAGAGCCCAGATTTCCATTCTTGGTTTTAAAATAAATTAATTAATCACAGCCCGTATCAGTAGGGTATGTTTGATTTGCTGTGTTTTAACACGTACAAAATGCACCCAAAAGGCTCAGAAAGGTTGAACTTGGGTTTCTCATCTGAAAGTGCTGATTATTAATGAATGTTATTCTGTAGCATTGGCACCATCATCAGTCACTGACTTGTGATGAATGGAATGATGAATTGATACAAGACCTACAACGTTTATTCCCAGCTTCAAGAACTGTCCAAAGCTGGCAGTTCTAAGGGGCTAACTAGCCAGTAAATTATTGGCATTATTTTCCCAGCAATCATAGTCACATACTTGAATATTTTTAATTAGTCAGTATTTCTTGTTATTCTGCATATCTTTGACAGCTAATTTGTTTTAAAACCACAGGAAAAAATCAGCTCTGCATGTTTCTGTATGGCATTCTTTTCTCCTACATGACCTCCATCTTGTCTAGAACTGACAAATTACTTTTAGCAGTAGTTATTTTACTGTTGGGTTGCAATTTTGAAACAAGTATTCAAAGAGACGGCTTGTGTTTTGGCCATTTGAAACACTTTATGCTGATCATTCAAATAATCTGTTGTGCTGGGTTTCATAAATCCAGCAGAAGGAATTGTTTCTTTTTTTTTTTTTTCTGAAAAACTGCAAGATTTATTATTTATTTCTCTAAGTGTAGTGTTTAGTTAGCTGTGCTGCCTTTAGAGGTCAGCCAGCTGTATATTGGAAATTCTCTTCCCTAGCCTCTTTCATTCTACAAGAAGCATGGGAGGAGTTACAGTTTAACCATAGGAAAAGCTGAACTGTTTGTGGCGTGTAGCATTTGATAAAAGGCAAGTTGTTGATACCAAAAATTACATGCAACCACTATTTTTTTTTTTTTCTTCTTGTTCTGCCCTAGGGTGACAGATGTTTAAAACCTGGAAAACAATAGCTGGTGTATTTACAGCTGCTCAGATGACTTTTCTGAGGGCTCTTTGTGCTGTTGATCAAACTGGTGTTTTATTGTGAGATCATCAAGATATTTAAAAAGTAAATCTATATATTCAGGGAAACATCAAGATAGTGTGCACTTTAAAAATGGTTTAGAAATATTGGTAATTTTAGCTTTAAAGTTTCATAAAGACTCTATAAGTCTTCACAAATTTCTGATATTTTAGCAAGAAGTATGTGTACCTCTCCTATCATGCGGGAATTGGAAAAGAGCTAATGAAGATGGGCCTTACTCTCAGAATTGTCAGTCTCCATGTAATTTACTGAATCATGCTTGCTTGGAGATACCCATCCGTTTTGCAAATCAGATGTGGCAAGTTTCCTGTGTGCATCCCATGTTTGTGCATAAGGAGTGAATGAAATATTCCAAAGGTTGGGGAGGGTAAGCATGCTGCAGAATTGCATTTTATAAATTCATATTACTATTAAAAGTAGCAAGGTAAGTCAAAGTAAACATACTTTTTTCCTTGAGGTAGCAAATATGTGCTCAAGTAATAAATGCATTAGTAAGATTTTTTACAAGAATTGGTATAGTTTTATTTTTTGATGTGTTGATGTTGACAGCTAGGATTTGTTGCTTAATTAATTTTAAAATCTCACATTTCAGGTCAGCCAATTTTTTCATGCATGATGCAAATATATGTATTTTTAATTTTTTTTTTTTTTTTAACACCGTAATGATTCCCTAGGCCATTGTCCAAGAATAAGTGCTGCCAGTGCCAGAAGGTTATTTGGAAAGGCCAGTGTCTGAATTCCATGAATTAGATAACATATAACACACCCCCTTCACAAAGCTGAGTAAATCAGAGGAAGATATAGTACCAAATTAGAAAGAGACTGCTGTTGTAACTTGAGATATCTAATAATCAGCTTGTCATCTCCTTCATTACTGAAGTATGTTTGTATCTAATTAGATTGTTTCTTACACCTAAAATAAGAAATATTCTGAGATTCAACCTCAAAGTCAGTAGAAGCCATATCAAGAAATTAATGATGTCATGGGTGTGCACAAACAGTGGAGAAGGAGACTTTAAGAAAGCTTGGGCACAAGAGAAGGAAAACATCTTTCATGAAATGTTAATGAAAACTGTAGGTGAAGTTGCTATCGGTGTTGTTCACAGAGCTGTTGTTAAGCGTTAAAGTTACGTGTTTCATGCTGGTTTTTATCAAAATCCTGGCAGAAAACATTGTCTTTCAAAAGCTACTGCAACAAGCTGTAACATAATTATCTCTATTCTTGAACATGGAAAAAAGACTCCTTAGACTGTTGGAAAGCATCCTTTGCTGCTAGTGTTTTTTCCTTCCTTCTTTTTTTTTTTTTTTTATTTTTTTATAGTTTCTGTCTGTAAACCAGATTCAGGTTCCTCGTGGATGTTCTGAGAAAAAGCCCATGAACAAATTGCCTCCATCATTTAATATCCTCCTTTGCACTTTTCTTGCAAAAAGAAACTAGGCAAAGATAGCATTTTTCATGGCAGTTCACGCTGGCTCCCTGTCAGTTTTATATTAGTATAATTAAGCTCATTGTATATTTAGATTGCTTCTAAGAGGTCATAGCTAATAAGGTGGAGGTGATATAGAATAGAATAATTTAGGTTGGAATAGAACTTTTAAATCCAGCTGTTAACCTGGCATTGCCACCACTAAACCATGTCCCTGAGCACCACATCTACATGTCTTTAAAATACCCCTAGGTATGGTGACTCTGCCACTGGACAACTGTTTCAGTGAAGAAATTTTTCCCAGTATCCAGTCTAAACTTTCCCTTGTGTTGCTTGAGACGGTTTCCTGTTGTCCTTGTCACTTGTTATCTGGGAAAAGAGATGGATGCCCATTTTGCTACAACCGCCTTTCTGGTGGGTGGAGAGAGTGGTTAGGTCTCCTCTGTGTTCTTTTCCCCAGGCCTAACAGCCCCAGCTGCAACTTGTAAGCCCTGTGATCCAGACCCATTACCAGCCCCACTGCCCTTCTCTGGACATGCTTGAGCACCTCAGTGTCTTGTAGTGAGGGGCCCAAAACTGAACACAGGATTCCAGGCGTGGCCTCACCAGTGTCAAGTACAGGGGGACAATCACTGCCCTGGTCGTGCTGGCCACACTATTGTTGACACAAATGACCTTGAAGTATTTGAATCTTTGTACCTTCCATTGATTTCTTGTGAGTTTTGATTGGTCAGCATCCCACAGTAATCATCTGTCTTCTTATTTTGGAAATAATGTTAGTCAAATATAGAGTGGGCAGTGCTACCTGAAATATCTTACAATTTAAAAATAATTATAGCGAAGATGCAATATGACCGGTTTCTCTGAGTCCAAATTACTGAAAGTGATAATAGTAAACAATTATATCCTAATAATTTAAATGATGATCCTGTAAGAGAAATTAGAATCCTTTGACAGTGTTTAACAGGCAGGGGAAAAAGTCAGACTTAGCCCCAAATATGTTTCTCAGATATGTGGTTGTAACTTGAAAGCAGTTACTGTCAGTGCACTGACAAGTCTGAAATTGGAGTTATGACCAAAATAAAAATCATCTGAGAAAACTTAACTGAAAGAATTAGGTGTGAGTATGAAACATGATATAATGGTAACAATTTGATTTCATTAGATACCTGTGTAAGATACATGGATAAGACTGAACACTATGATATGCATCAAAATTTTTGCTGGCTTCCTAGGGAGTAGAAATGGAAGCATTTAGCATTCAAAGGGCCTCTGTGAATGGATGTGCTAGAAAATCCACAGTCCCTGTGAAAGCCCTAGCTGGCTACAATGAGGTGAAACAAATTAATAAAATTACAAAGAGAAAAAAAATGTTCAGAGCGTGAGATAAATTTACCTTGGTCAGATCCAGAAAGCTGTGCAAATGCTTTGCATAGTTCAGATCATGACCAGCACTGTTGAAAACATCTTCTGGATTGTGGGTCAAAGACAGAAATTAATCATACGTTTGTTCAGATGCATATGTTACCTTTCACCAGTGTTCAGGGTGATCAGGCGTAGTATCTGCCCAGTCTTCTAATGTTTGCTAAGAACATTTGTGTGACTTAATGCGTGGCTCTTTCTGAAGATCTCTCTTTTAGCAATTTGTGAATTATTTTGTCTGAAAGATTTCAGAAAGGTTTTTGGTTTAGATAGTGCCTGTGCAAACATCACCAGTTAAAATTCATAGTTTATTGGCTGGGATGGCGGTTGTACTGTTTCTCTAAGAACAAAGCTTTGCAGAGGGAAGTCCAGTTTTATATTCTGAGCAGTAGTAATGGATTATCTTGCTGATTATGTTGTCTTCATGGTATTACTGAATTCCTTAATGTGTAGTGAAGTAAATCAGCTGTCAAAAATAGAGAGAGTGTAGATGTATCTAGTTTTACTGCATTAAGTTATCTGATTTCCTTTTGTGGTAAATGCTGTAAATCCATAGCAAAGGTATAAATTAATGTTTCCTTCAGTACTAGAATTGGTGGGTGGAGGAGTTTTACCCTGCATTATTCCTCCAGGTGAAAAAGTATGAAAATTCTATCCCTGCAACAAGACTGAGAGAGCAGAATATTAAAAATTCAGGCATAGGGGTGGGAATGGATTTCTTTTTTATGTAACTAAGAGGGTGTGTGAACACACAAAGGAGGCATTTGAAAGTATACTTGAAGTAGCTGGTGGGTGAATTTGAACTCTTTCAGCAAAAGATAAACAGATTTCCCTAGCCCACAGTAAAATACTGGCCGCATTTTCCAGCAAAAAAAGACTGTAGTGGGTTGATGGTGGCTGAACTCCAGGCAGCCACAAAAGCCGCTCTCTCACTCCCCTCTGCAGCTGGACTGAGGAGAGAAAATTTGACAAAGGGTTCATGCGTTGAGATAAGGACTGGGTGAGTTCACTCATCAGATACCATCAAGGGCAAAACAGGCTCAGCTGAGGGATATGAAATGAATTTGTTACTAACAAAATCAGAGCAGGATAATAAGGAAAAGAAACCCTTAAAAACACCTTCTTCCCACCCCTCCCTCCTTCCTCGCTCTACTTCCTCCCACCAATGGTACAGGGAGACAGGGAATGGGGGCTATGGCCACTTCATCACCCATGGTTTCCTCTGCTGCTTAGGGGAAGAAGTTGTCCCCTACTACACCATGGGATCCTTCCCATGGGAGACAGTTCTCCATGAACTTCTCCAACCTGGCTCCATCTCATGAGCAGCAGCTCCCTGTGAACTGCTGCAATGTGAGTCCATCCCACGGGCAGACAGCCCTCCCAAACTGCTGCCGTGTGTGTCACTCTTCCACAGGGTGCACTCCTCCAAGGACAGGCTACTCCAGCGTGGGAGCAGGGCCCCTCTCTCCATAGGTGTCCTACAGGATCCCAGCCTCCTCCCAGGCATCCACCTGCTCCCGCATGGGGCTTCTCCGTGATCTGCAGGTGGATCTTTGTGAGCTGCAGGGGCACAATGGCCTCCTCACCATGGTCTGCACCAGGGGCTGCAGGGGAGTCTCAGCTCCAGTGCCTGGAGCACCTCCTGCCCCTCCTTCACTGACCTTGATGCCTGCACAGCTGTTCTCACAGGTTTCACCCTGCTCTTCCTTAGACACAATTACAACTGCACAACTGTTTTTTTGTTTTTCTTTCTTCTTGAATCTGTTACTACAGAGGTGTTACCACCATTTATAATTGGCCCTGCCTTGGCCAGCAGCACATCCATCTTTTGGAGCCACCAGGGATTGGCTCTGCTGGACACGGAAGAAGCTTCTCGCAGAAAGCTTCTCACAGAAGCCACCCCTGTAGCCCCTCCCCCACTACCAAAACCAGGTCATGCAAACCCAATACATTTCCCCCTTTAGAAACCAGATGTCCTCATGTGGGAGCTGGTCTGCTTCTGGGCTTGTCGTTTTTCTGGAAGAGCGAGTCATGGTTTGTAGGGACAGCGTTGGTATGACTCCAGAAGAACAGTCACCTTTATTGGAAGCAAATTGAATTACAGTTGAAGAAGTACAAATGGAGTGCAATTTACTGGCCTGCCGAATGTCACAGGAGGGAACTATTTATGAGGAAGATAAATATACAATAATGTGGTTGTAGGGGGATTTTGTTTCAGGTTAATTTAAAGCTCATTTTATGAAGGATTTGAAGTCAGGGAGATAAGGGCAGTTAAGCAAAGACTAGGAGAGCAGGCAAATGGACTATGAAAGCTGAGAGTACAGAGAATAAGGAAGATGTCTTAGTAGAGTGGGAGATGGGGTAGGAGGTGTCTATAGAAAAGAGCAAAGAAATCACTGGCTCATTTGAGAAACAGGGAAATGAGTACATGAGTTCAAAAAGATTAATGATGTTTGGAAGCAGGAGAGGAAGCTGAAGAAGATAGCCAACTAGGCCAGCTGGCAGAATGATAATAAAAACAGCAAACAGCACTGAGAGTAGAAAATATGTTAGCCATGGTGGCCAGCAAGAATGTGTGAATTCTAGAAATGATAGGGAAGGAAGTGACAGATCTTCCATAAAAGACTGAATTAAGGCATGCATTAAAGGTTGCATCTAGCAGGCAGTGAAAACAGAAGTGGAAATCCAGAGGAGATACAAAGATTATTTTGTCAGCCTTTCAGAACACCTTTGGATAGGTGACTAGGCACACAAGAAGAGACATCAAAAGTGACACATTAAATGTGAAGTGGTTCTGAAGAGGGAGTGGTGAAGAATATGCATTCCAGAATGAAATTTGGTATTTTGGGCTTGTTTTATGATTTCAAGGGGTGAAGGGTGTTACTGTGGAGATAGTGATCTGGTTTTGTGACATATCAGCCTCTAGTGTGGTTTACAGTAATGTGCTTTTCCCAGAGATAACTGAAATTATGGAAGGATCTGTGGTAAATATTATCTGTTGCAACTTGGCCAAGGTACAAACTTACCTACTTTGGGAATCAATTGATTCTGGTCTGCATTAAAAATAAAAAAAAAAACAAAAACAACAAACTCATCCAAACAAACAAGGTTTTTATTGTGATAGTGTATTTTTTGTTTTCCCCTGGAAACTATTCTCTATTCTTGCTCTTCTCTCCATTGTGTGTCCTTCTTTGGGTTCTGTGGTTCATGGAGGCCTCTGAGATGCTTGGTTGTCTGTATTCCTGCTGCCATCCTTCCTCCTCACCATCCCCTTGGTACGGGACGTCTCCATAATGAATGGTAGAGAGTGAAGTAATGGCTGTGACAGTCTAGGACTGGCTTCTTGAAATTTGGCCAAACTAATGGCATGAGTTGCTCTGGGAGGGCTGACTTGTGAAGTAGAGGAGCTGCCTAACTCAGACCACCTTGTGCTTCCCACGTTGGGCTGGATGCATTTCCTGGGACATGGACCCATCAGTGTATGTAGTGGGCTGGCTGTGGGGCTGTCACCAGCAAGAATGGTGGTCCCTCAGCTGACACAGGGACTTTGTGCCTGAGGCGGAGCACTTCTGGGGATGATGTGCACGACTATCAGCTCAGCAGAGAGCATCCCCTGGCTCTCCAGCCCTGGGGTCCTTGGGGCCGCTGGTGTGCAGCACAGAGGAGCTGCCTTCCTGCCAATCCTGGGGTTGTGCTGGATGTCAGAGGCATGACAGCCCGTGCACATCATCAGTGAAGGGAACCTGGCTCCACCACCTCCTGCTTCCTCTGTCACCACTTGTGCACAACTGCTGTTATCATGGTCTGCCTCTCAGGGCAGTGGTGGTGCCCTGTCCTTCCATCTTAACTGTATTTCACAGTGAACCCAAGGATGCAGTGAGCTCTGAAGCAGGCAGTCAGCCAGTGTAAAATACATTCTCATTTTATGAGTCAGCGGCTCTCTGGTTCATTAAAACCATGGTCAGTCAGCCAGTAATGGTGTTTGGTGGTTCATTTACCCAGGAGGAGTCTGCTCAGTTGTGTCTTATGTTCCTGAATTGTATTTTATTTTTTACTTTAATATGCTCTTTCTTATCATTTGTAGCAACTTTAAGAGGAAAAATGATGTCATAACTGCAACAGAGATACTTTTTGTAAGTTAACTGCATTCTTGTATTTTTCAGGAAATTTGATTTTTCTTGGGAATATTATTTTAGTCATTTCATGTCTCACTGGGTTGTGACCTTATTGTACTAGTGCAGTGATTAGGTCTTTAAGTTTCTTCTTTCAGGACATGTAAAAATAATTAAGTGATGCTGTCATACACCAACTTAAAGGATTCACCCAAGTGTGTCTGTTCTGTGTTTGCATTAATTTATACTTAATAAAATGCTGTATATGCCTGAAAATTTATTTCTTAAAGAATTGTTTAAAATTTGGAAACATATATTGACATTTACTTTTTTTTTTTTGTTCAGAGGGAGAAGACTTGCTTGTTTCTGGGGTCTTCTGTTTCACTTACAGTTTGTATGTGGTATTATAAGGATTCTTTAATAATACTACAAAATAGCAACTTTGTCTTCTTATTTCTAGTAGTTTATTTGGTTTTTTTTTAATATGAACATTTTTAAGGCAAAACTTAGAGGTGGATTTATTTCAAACTTAAAACTGGATTTGTTTCAGTGGTCTCAGGAAAGGAGAAAACCTGCAGGATTTTCAAACACTTATTTTCTTTGAGCCTGCTTTTGAAAAATGGAACATGTTTATCTGGACAACTGTGAAGTACTGAAATGAGATAAACTATTGCAGCTATGGCTGCAATACTCTTGGGACTCCTTAGCCTTGTCCCCACTGGGAAGCTGAAACTTTGCTAGAAATTGTTGTGGGTTTTTTTCCCCTTTTTCCTCTGTAGCAGTACTCTACTAAAAGTTTTGAATGCTAGTGTGGGCTGATTAGAACAGCTTTTTGTAAACATGTTGCTTTGATTTGGTATATGCAGAACCTCCCACTAAATTCACATTTAAACAAAACATAGCTCAGCAGTGAAAAAAGAATTACCTTAATTTTTAGAAAGTACTGAATCATGTATCTGATGCAATCTGAGTTGACCCAGGGTAACGTACAGTAGACTTGCTGGCTGTTGTTCTCTTTTTCTGGTGGAGAGGGCTGCAGCCTGTGAAAGGAAGGAAGAATTTTGTCCTTCTGTGATGACATGAAAAGTGTATAGTCTGGGGCCAGATGTATGTGGAGGAAAAAGGTGCATTTATAGTGAAGCTGCGAGAGAGAACATGAAAGTGAATGCACGAGAAGAGTCACTAAGTGGAGCAGAGACCATTTATTGACTTGGCAGGAAGAAGGAACAAAGCTTTGATAGGCAAGGATTTATGTAAACGGTGTAATGCATCCTCAGATTTGCTTGCTAAGACTGCCTCATACTAAACTGTCTGCAGGGTCAGGGTGCCTCCTGCATTGCTGTATCAATTTTTTGATTCTTGCTTCTGAAAACAGTTTTTTATACACAAAACAATAATCATGTATGCAGATCGCCATTTGCTTGTGTATATTATCTGGTTTTGCTCATAGAAACATGTTAACATGTGTTAAAGGATATGCACAGAACTGCTTGTGTGCACAAGTAAGGAAATCTGGTTTTACAACCTTTGTGGGTTTCAGTGGCACAAGGATTAGGCTGAAAGTTGTATTTGCATCTGTTCTTTTGTGGTGCAGTTAAGTTATCATGTTTCTTTCACCATGAATAAATTGTTCTCCTGTAGGATTGTCAGAAACTGCTGTTCTTGCTACTTGTTTTATTGTTAAAATAGTTACAAAATTCTGGTAACAACTGAGTGCCCTTTTTGTTGGCACTCCAAGGAATACAGTATATAGTAACAAGAAACAGCTATGAAAAATGCATGAAGTGCCAGGAACTACTGCAAACAAAGGTACTATAAACAGAGCCATCATAACCTGCTACACTTAGAGAGAGACTTTTTCTGTGGTAAAACATCAGCCCATCTTATTGCCAAAAAATAAAAGTAAAAAAAAAAAGAAACAGACCTTTCTGCTATCTACATGTGTTCCCTAAAGTCTGTCATGTGTTGTTATATGTGAGCTTACACATCAGCACTGCACTTAACATGTAGTTAGTGACAGCCCACCACAGTCCACTCTCAGGTATGTCTGAATAGATTAGATCAGGCATAAAGCTGGTTTCTTTAGAGACCTTCTGATTCATAAATCGGTTCTGCTTCCCCACTGACACAGTATATGGTCTCCGCACAAACATCAAACTCCAGTTTGAAATCAAACTTTTGTTTGCCCCTCACTTGAGTTCCTTGAAAGTGGTTTTCCCGGCCTTCCATCACTTGACCAAGGGTAAAACCCTGTTAACTCCCAGTGAAAATTCCTTCATAGCTAACCTGTTCCTTTTTATTGTCGTGCAGGTAAACTGTTTCTTTAGCATAAGTAGCTTTTGCTCCCTATTGTCTTGGCTTTACTCTCCTGCCTCTTAGATGTTTACAGACACCTGGTATTTTCTCTGTCTTTTGTTTGACTCACCAATTTGAGCTCTAGGTCTTCTACTAATTATCTGCCTTACTTTGGATTGAAGGGGGGTAATTGACACTTGTGCGCTCTTGTCTAGATGAGGTTTTACCAGTGATTGATATAATTCCTGTGCCCAGTGAAGTTGTCTTTTACTACACACTCTCTTCCAGTATAGCCATGTCATACTGGTTTTATTTGATTTGCTAATAGAGCAAACACTGTTGTTTGTAGCTCCTCAACCACGTTTACAGCAGCTTGTTTTGTTACACTCATTATTTTTTGGTGTTACAAAGTGTATTTTGGTGTTACTAATTGTAATAGCATTCCTGTTCTTTCAGTCCTCAGGATGATGCAGTTATGGGAGACTGTTTCTTCTTTGTAACTCCCCAATCTGTGGTATTAGCAGGCTTCATTATCACTCATACTTTAATTGCTAAGTCAACTAAAAAACAGTAGGGCCCATGCCAAGACCTGTCCTTGAGGAGCTCTGCTGGTGACCCTTCTGTGGCTGGAAAGCATTTCCAGCATTACTCAGATAACTTCTGTAGCCACTTCCATTTTATAATTTTAATCCTTTCTTTAATTTGTTTCCCATGTAAAATATTGGTTACTTTAGTGAAACTGAAATAAAAATAAAGACTTACTGCAATTGTCTAGACTGGTTAAGAACCTTATTATGTGGGTCTGGTTCTGCTACACCGTGAGTTTTATACCTTTCCATGTCAGTTTTTCCTGCCTTAGAAGCTGCTTGAAAGATTTTTGTGTAGAAACCACGAAAGGATGACAATTTTTTCTTTGCTGTATGTATTTGCTCTTTTCTTCTTATGCTACCTTTACTGATTGATGAGCTGATTAGAAGCTTTTCCTACTAAATGAGCTTTATTCATGAATCCTCCCAGTATCAGGGATAGACATTATTTTATGTTTTGGTTTAAACAGGATAAACACCATCTTAAATTTGTGCCTTTTTTTTTTTTTTTGGTCTTTTGTGCCCAATGAAGTTTTATTTTTAACATTTATGTAGTTAATGGTTGAGCTAATTCAGCCTTGTCTCCCCTTTTTCACCAAAGGAGCTTTACACCAGACTTAAGTTATCATGCTGCCAGTAAAAATACCAGTGAAATATATTGCTTCAGAGTGGCCGAAAACCAGCAAGGTATCACCAAGTAGGGCTGTCAGATGTGCATTACATGATTGCGAGCTATTTACTTGCTGTCACTGCTGAGCTGCTGAATTGTGTGGCTGGCATGTTCCCATTTCCTCCAGGGGTAACCAAAACAAAGGTGGCACTAACATTGTGCACCTTGATGTGCTGAGAGCTTGCCCTGCCATTTAAAAGTACTAGAAGGTGCTGACAGATGGCATGAATGAATTACATTAGAAAACTGCCTGAAAAGAAAACCTTTCTAGCCACATTAACAATTAAAGAAATGGATGAGAAAAGGTCATCATCCAGACTAATTATTTCTCTCTCTGCAGAGCAGGCAGGGTTTCCCTGCTGCAATAAAGGACTGAGGGGGTCCTGTATTCTTATGTATTTCTCTCTGGAGATTGTCTGATTGCTTCAAAGTCAACCACGAGGGTTTCTGGAGAGAACAAGTTAAAATATTTGCTCTCCCCTTCATTCTGCTTGGGTGGGCAGGGTGTCTTTTCATAGCATGTCCAGGCTTCAACAGCCAGAGATAATAGCTGACCACCAAACCATGATTCTGTTTGGCATTAGGTTCAGTTTATTGATTATCACTCAGGAGCAGAAAACAGGAATTGACTTGAAAAGTCCAGTAGCTTTCTGAGTGCCCCTGTGTGCATATAGATAATGCAAAGGTATCTCATTGGAGGGAGGAAGGCTGAATCCATCTATTTTACTATGGTGAGGAGCATTAAAGTAGAAGAGATGCTAATATATGATGTTAATTATTCTAAAATACCTTGTTTCTAAGAATTTACAGTATTGATGGTATTTTTCTTTTACTTGTTTTCTTTCGTGGACAATGAGTAAATGGAAAGGACATCATCTTCCATATTATCGATGTTGTTTCTGTCCAGTCTGTTTATCTGAGGTTGGGCACCTATGCAGAAAGTGAATCTTTGTTACATTAGAATGATTTTTATATACTTTTTTCACTTAAGAAAGAAAACAGAAGAAAGGAGATTGGAGAGGCATCTGAAAGAAAAGGTTAAAACACCAGAATTATTTTTTAAGGCTTTCTTAAACAAGAGTTGGTCTGTTCTATCATATTTACACAGCAGAACTGTCATTAAATATGTCTTTCTAAACTCCTCTTCCTTTAATTGAAACATCCTGAATGCAGACCATTCTTAACTAATCGTTAAACCAGAATTTATGTTAGTTTGGGCCCAATTTTCCATGGATATTTGCATCAAGATTAATGATTCTTCTTAATTATTTAAATCCCTTTTTTTGACTATGTGTATTTTAAGACCATATAAACTTGATATTCATGTGGAACACTTAAACATATTTTCCAACGTTAGAGAATATTCTCTTTATCTCTGAATATTATATTCAACTTTCTAGTTGGAGATGGAGAATGAACATTGAGTGGATACGTTACCAGAGTACTTGGGGGCGGGTGTGGAGGAGGCTGCAGTGCAAAGCTGAATTGCCATCAGTTTATTTTCAGCGCTTAATTTGCAGGTGCAAATCTAGTGACTTTTCCAAACTACTTCCCACCTGTTTACGTTGTTCCCTGTGGGCCTGTGACATCATCGTTATACTACATGATGCAATGAAGGCAATTAAAAAGAAAGGGTAAAAAGAAAAGCAATGAAATTTTCACTTTCCTTTAAAGTGTAAAAGTGGAGCATGTAAAGCTCTGTCAACTTAATTGCATAATGCTGTTTTCTAGCCTTCTTTCATTTGCAAAATAACATTTTTCATAGTTTCTGATTTATATAATCCTATTAGCAATTGCAGTGGACTTTTATGTTCTATTCATTGCACTTCAGGAATAGGTTGAGGATACTGAGAATAATGTCCTTTGAGCTATGAGTTTTGCTACTGTTCTGGCTTTTCAGAAATCTTTTGCTTATTTTACAAAAATCTTTATTGATTCTGAGTTAGTACTTTGACAGTTCTTCTGGTGGATTCTGTTCTTCAAGAGGATTTGTGCATCACAGGCTGATTGTCTTTTCTCATTTTACCTTGCTTCTAACCATCCTACCAAAAATGCCCTAAATCCAAAATAGAAAAAGTTTAGCCCATAAAGGTACCGGCAAAGGTTCTCTGGCAAACTTGTATTGCAGGAAGGTGCTAAGGAGAGAACTTCTGTTATCAGAAATGAATATAAAATTTGTGAAAATCCCCACAAAGCATTTCTTATCTCCTTCCACCCACCCTATTTGCAAAAATGTGCTAATGTGCAGCAGAGTACAAACCCAATATATAAACCTTTATCAGTTTGAATTTCCTTGCTTTTTATGAGCCCTGGAAGTCAGGAAATGTGCCTTGTGAAGACTAAATGAAACATGCAATGTTTCTATTAGAAATAGAACAACAAATGAATCTTAACAAGTAAGTTTTGTATCATTTGTTAAACTGGAAAATGAGAGTCCCAGGGCAAAAATCAATTTCCAAAGCAAAGGGGTCTAAGGTTACAGTTAAGATTAGTTAACATTGAGTTTCCTAGTGCCAAAGCACAGGTCAAAGAACATCCTTATGGATAAGAGATTAATGCAAAAAGCTTGCATGTATTAGAAGTTGAGTAAATGGATTAAGTATCAACAGATGTTAGTTTAATTACAAGCAGGCTCCACTTGTTGTGACTGAAATGATGAGTTTGCTTCATTACGGAACAAGACAATGGCCTGGGCTTCAGCTGCCTTACGGTGTATAAATAACACATTCCTAACAGTGATAATTTGATAGCAAAGGCTTTTCCCTGCCTCATGGACCTTATCTCTTTCATCTTGCAGTTCACAGGCTCCTTCTTTCCCAAATGGCTCACCATCCCATCTTCAGGCAGCAGGAGGGTGTTGAAGCAAGGGGGACACCCTTGCCTGGCACCCGCAGTAATTCCTAGGTCCCTGGCATCAGTACAGTGCAGTTAGAAGAGGCTTTATGAACTGTCCATAAACTCTAAGCTTAGAGGTGAACTTTGCAAAGCAAAATTGTTCACTTCCCTCTTCCCCCTTCCTTTTACATTGTCATTGAATCCCCAAATTAATTCTTCTGTACAACTTTCATTTGACATTAAATCTTTTCAGTGCAAGTTAATTAGAGGATCAGGTTTAATTTCTTCTAAAGGAGGCTCTTCTGCTTTTTCATATTGCAGTTAGTTATGAATGATTTGATGTTCTATGTCTTTGGGCAGATTATTGCTTCAAGTGAGGTAGGTAAGGTCATGAAATACTGACTTAAAAATGCAATTATTTTGTCTAACTGGATTAATTCCAGGGTTAAGCTATCAAAAAGAACATGAAAAATAGTTTCAAATAAAACATAAGTCTAGGAATTAGGTATCACCTGTTTAACTTGGGAACAGAGGGGCAAAGCATATACAATAGATACTTAGCATGCAAATAATCTCTAATATTAAACTTTAAACATAGTTTTGTGAGCAGGTGAAAATAAGGTGCTTTCATCTGTAGCCTTAAGGATCAATTGGAATAAATCCTTATTAGAACATTTCTTTGTGTTAAGGCATTTAGAAAACAGGGAAATTATCTTTGGCATTTCTGAACAGAAGTTGTCTGTGCCATGTTTACAGAAGTATGCAAATCTGAAACAGGACTTTTATTAGTTGAAATTACATATTGATGACATTTAGGAAGGTCAATGATTAATTATTTATTATGTTACTCTTTATTTATTATGTCATCTTTCAGTAAGTCTCCTGTGTATGTCAGTAATTACTGATGTCATAATTATCAAACATTTTGTAGATGTTATACTTTTTTAGAGCTTCTCTTCATTTGAGACACAAACATAATACTGTAGAGATTTTACAAATCCTTCCACTTCATGCAGGTCTGTAGAATTAATCAGAATATATTCATATTCACGGCAGTCACCAAAAAGAAAAATTGAAATAACATTCATTTTAAAAAACAGCTGTCCTGGAGGTGGCTGGCAGTGAATATCTGTTACAGTATTTTATGTGAAAACTATTAAATACCTTTTAAAAAATATCCATTAAAGCAAAACACCACAATTAATTTTGTTAATGACTAATATTAAAAAGGTAGATTTTGGACAGAGGAAGACTTACATATTGGCATTTGCAAACCTTTTGAAGAGTCAGCATGGGAAATCAAATGAGATTTGAAATGTAGTTCTGATTCTTTTAATATCCTTTTCAAAATCTGTTTTGGATCATATTCATTTTAATATTTGGCTGTATTAGTGCAGCTGAAGATTTTAGGTCGTAATGGTGATCCTTTTATTTTTGACTCAAGTTACAGATTAAGAAAAATATGATTAATGCTTGTATCTAGATGTTTGTCTTTCAGCCATCTGACATAACTCAGAGTATAATTTATTAGTAATAATGGCTTGTTTTCATTAAAGTTCTAGATTTCTGTTATATTAAATTTTCAGATCTGGTTTCTCAGAGTTTATTTAAATATTCATTAAAAAACGCTAACACAAAGTAATATTTGAACCCTTTTGATGGTGAGCATCTAACTCTGAATGTGGTATTTGAAATATTGGAAGCCACAAATGAGTTGTGTGGGTACCGAAGGCCGGTTGCAGCCTGTGCACCCGCTTAAGTGTTGGTACTGGTTAAGGAGCTTAGATTTTGGGGTTGGAGAGCTATGGTACCTTACCACCACCTGATGGAAACTAATACTTCTCATATATCCTGTTATGGAAATTCAGACGTTTTCTCCCCCTTTCCTTGTGTCTCAGTAAGGGCCATGGAGTGTGAAGCTCCATTTCTGCCTCATGGGATAGAATTAGAAGGTTTGCTTAATGGGTGCAAAAGAGCATAAGCAGCTATGCCATCTAGGGAAGGCAGGGACAACATGGTGAGGGAGAGGATGATGCAAGCAAAACTCAATTCAGGGAAGCTTGCAAGATTCCTGTTCCATAAATATACTGGTAGAATCTATAGATTACTTTTTCTGAGGGCATTTACTGTTGTATTTTCTAGCTTTCTGAAATTTTAAGGTAGTCCTAGCTGCGGCTATTTGTTAACTCTCAGGCCATAGATGCCTGTTTAAGTCCAAAATAGTGTAGAAGAAAAATAAAATATTTTCTACAGTGTTCTTCACACTGCTACTGAGCAGGAAGAATGTTAGAAGACCTTTTTACCTTGTATCTTTCAAGCTGCTCATACCCATGGGACATTACTATTTTCAGGAAGTTTGGGAGTTTCCTGGGCTCCATAAACGCCACCAGATCTTCTACACCTTATATTTAATTTTAGTTTAGGAGACTTGGGTTCAGAAAGGTTTATACAAATAACGCAATCATGATGACCTTTTCTTAAAGGTGCATTTCTGCCAGTTACCATTTAATCTTCATCCACACACCTTCTTCTTTACAAGGGAAAGAGGCGTAAGTGGCAGGGATAGCAGTCCTGGCTTTTCCAAGTGAGACATGAGGTGATGGATCTACTGCAACCTTCCCCAAGATAATGGCTTTAATACTCACCACAGTTGTAGCCATCTGGCCTTTGCTTGGCTTCCTGGCTTGTTTCCTTTCCTGAGTGCGTGGAGGTGATGGACACCTGTACAGCTGGACTGGAAAAGGCTTGTGTCTGGGAAGGGGGGAGTAGGAAGAAGGAGGGGAAAGGACATTGTTTGTAGAGGGGGATTGGTTTAGGTTTTACTATAAATGTGCCAGGTGAGAAGAAAGTGATTGGAGTCTTGTATAGTTCAGAACTGTATCTTGGTTCTTTGCAAAATGCTGCAGTAAGGTCATCCAGGTTAACAGAGGTTATTCTTAACTCATGTGAGAAGTTTTTTATTATGCAGCTTTTGAATGAAATGCATCCCCTAAATTTTTTTGGCTTGCATATTACTTGTTAGTGTTTCAGTCTGCTTTCTGACCTTCTATATGCAGGCACAAATGTCATAAAAGTACAATATAAATATTTGCAGATGGATATAGCATTGGGACAGATGTTTCCAATGAGCATTTTCTGAATGCCCACAAATTTACATTTGTCAGAGAAGAACACATGGATGCTTGGCTATTTCTTGTCTCACCCACACACTGTGGTAAAGATTCTCTCTTCTTTTTCTGAGCTCTGGTAGAAAGGCAAGCAAAATGTCTGTCTGGCACATAAGAATTAAGTGAGGTCCCACTGTTGTTAGTGGGTTTGGTGACAGCATGTGTTGGTGTTTCGTGAAGAGATCCTATGTAGGTCCAAAAGGTTGCAGGTACTTGTACCATAGTGATTGCAAAACTAGCTGGAGATATCCTGCATGGCCTGTTCATACAAATGAGTGGAGACAATAAATAGTTTATCATTTATTTCTAATACTCTTGGTTTTAAAGTTTGACATTTTGTCACCTCCTATCAGCTGAAAACTTGGGACTGGGTTCTTGCAGGGGAAGAGGTGAGGTCTGGAATGGAGGAATAGTTGGGCAAGTAGGAAGAAAAACTTGGTGACACTCATGTCTCCTGATATCTTTCAGTTACCTAGCTTATGTTTGCAAGCTGTAATAGAAACAGTTGTGTTGTGTGTTTCACTGCAACTCTCTCTCAAAAATAGTTTCTAATACTTTGTCTCAGCTGTATTGATCTTTGTGTGAAATAAATTACTTTGCATGTGTGCCTACTTTAGAGATAAAGGCAAGTAAAATAATATCAGTGTTAGGGTTTTCTTAACTTATCCCAGTCAAAATATGTTTTATTCTCATAATATATCACCTGTATGATAATGTTTTTTAGGAGACAAGATAGTCCTGGAAAGTTTCATGTTGAGATGGATGTGATATGGAAAGAAGTCTCAGATCTTTATATTCTTTCTCAGAGTCTTAACTTGCCTTTCACTTCCAAATACGGCTAAATTTTGGTGCTACAGGATTCAATTAAATTAATTTGTGCTGTTTTCCGTATTTTTAAAAATCCTGTTCCACATTAGCTTGCTTTTGGATGATGGTTGACATTCTTGGTATTTCCTGTCTTGCTTAGGGTTATCCTTTTAAGCTGTTTGTGAAGCAAATTAGAAATCTCATAAATAAACATATAACTGGTAGTATTTCATTTTTCTAATATGCTAATCGTGATTTCCACGACACAACTTACTATGGGCAGTAAGTGTGTTCAAGTCTTTCTTTTAGCCATGTTGAACTTTGGACAAAGAGACAAAAAAGATTACTGCTTTTTTTCCTTAATTCCTGAAGAAAATTCTGCATTTCAGAACAGCTTCAAAATGAACTTAATTGATATTAATGAAGCAACACCATACCTATGAAGCTGTTAAGAATGAATCTTTGCATTTTTTAAACCATAAGTAAAGATGGTGGATGGTTTAATGATTCTGCTGTAAAGGAGTATACAGTCTAGAATGAATTTCAAGTTTGGGTTTGATATAAATGATTGTAATTTACATAAATGTAGGAAATTTGTGATAATTTATTGATATGTTGGATATATTTGAGTCTTAGCATGATGGAGATTAGATTTATTTTATTTGAAGACTTACATCTCTGTCAACTTCCAAGACATGACCGAAACTCCCTTGTGTTTTTCTGTTAAAAATACCTTTTAAAATGCTTGCTTTTGTGTGTAGAGTGATTAAACATATTCTCTCTGTACAACATTTTATAATTTATTGCTTGCTTGTCATTAGGCAGTTGACATGTGACTTGTTACTAGAATTTTCATTTAGCTGAAAGCCAATAAAGCCCATTTCTTGAACAGTTAATGGAAAAGAGCCAGCCTGGACTAGTGTGCTCATGGAAAGTGCCAGGAAGCAACCAGGGTGGCATTGCGCCTGTGTCCCAAGGTCACTGAGCTTCTGCAGATTCATTATTTTTTCCTCTCAGTTCTGTTATGTAGCCCCAGCCCTAGAGCTGCCCTTGGATTACTCAGGAGATGTGTGAGCCACAGGTTGGTCATTACGAAACTTTTGTGTTGAAAAAGAGTAGTGGAGGAGGTTACAAGCAAAAGGTGAGAACGCTTGTGTGTGAAGTAGCTGAAATCCTGGTGGTATGCATTAGAGGGTAGGTGGTTTTCCTTGTTTGTTTGGTTTTGTTTTTCTGAAATACCAGCCAAAACTCGAATTTGGTTATCATATCTGTGATTTGGATTTACACTGATATATAGAAAAAGCTAAGAGCTGTGATAATAGAGGATGATGTGAAACTGATGAATGAGAATGGCAAGCTGAAAAGTTGCCTGTAAGAGAAATTGTTAAATTCATAGAGGGCGCTTCCATTAGATTTTGCGGGTGAAACTGGCTGAAGACTACGTACTCACTGGTTTCAAAAGCAATAATGAAGAAAGACTTCATAGAGGTAAGAGGAAGTAGAAAATGCAGGAAACACTGTAAAAGAATAATAATAGTAAAGGACACTTAATATGGAGGCATGCATCTGACAGTGTATTTAGGACTTGTATTTTCATTAAAAAAGCTTTGGAGACATATTAGTTACAGATTTTATGCTGCTTCTGCCCAAGACAGAATTTGATATTCAATTCTAATAAGCAGATACAGATTCTTATTTATTTTAATGTCCACAGATGGATCCAGATATTGATCTAAAGACAAACTCCTTGTTAGTGTTTCTCTGAGCAGCATGCTTCTATCCAGTGAAACAAATCCCAGATGAGTATTGATGCATATATTCACTGCTCTAATCATACAAATTAGAGATGAGCCCAAACAGAAGCTGTGTCTGAGAACCGTGTCTCTGTGCAGGGTGATATTTAAGCATTACAACTTGCGATTTGCTGTATCTTTTTATTTGCTTTAACAGAAATCCAGGATTTCAGAGGTTTCAATGTCCTTATGGCCACTTTGAAGATTTAATTTGAATTCTAACCTAAAATTCAAATTAATTTTTTTTTTCTTTTTTTTTTAATAGGTATTCTCAAGGGTCGTTGAAATTTGCAGGATTGCAGGAAGCAGGATTGCTGTTTTCATACAAGTCAGGGTGATGAGGTGATGTTTTCTTTTAGGAGAGCATCACTAGAGTTAATGCAGATTTTAAGGCAATAATAGCCATTTCTTGTTTCTAAAATAATTTTAAGTATTTTGCATTGAGTTAGATTTTTTTTTTTGGTGCCTCTTTCTTTCCTTCCTGTCTTTGTTTTATTTTGAGACCAAACTAGAAGAAATAAGAGCTGATTGCATAATATCTATGACTTCATGCTATTTGGTATTTTGCCACTGAGTTTTCACACCCTGCAGGGATTAAACTATCTGTCATTGTGTGACAACTTACATTCCTCACTATGAATTAGGGTAACTTGCTATGTCTTTGCTTTTTTGGTTAACCACAGAATCAGAAGTCAGAGATAGAAAAAACCTGCAGGATTACCCTAGGAAATAGGGAGTTTTTCTCCTCAGCTGAGCTAGTTGGGAAATCTTCTAACCCAAATTTCTTCTTTTTGGGGTAGTGTCAATTAGTTAAAACAGATACTGCTTCTACAAAGTGACATTCATTTCTTTGTGCTTCTATTCAAGTTCAGGTGCCTGAACAAACTGGAAAATAAGCATGCTTTTCAGTCAACTAGTCACCACTAACTTGAGCTCAGCAGCTGTGTTTAGCAGACTACTCAGGGTAAAGGACCTCAGGGTTCTTTACTCATCTTTAGTATCTCACTCCTCATCAGTCAACATTGATTCGGGTGCTATGGCTAAACCTGATGCCCAAGTTGTGCTCCAAAGCTTAATTTAGTGGTGAAGCTTTCTCTAGCAATTGATTTTGTTTGACAGTAACCTTCTTTTTCACACTTCTGTAGGATTTTATACTAAATGGGAAGTCACACAGTACCACGGAATTACTACTAATCTGCTGAAATGTAATTCCTAGGTTCCTGAACAGTGCTGAGTCCATCAGTAGCACACCCCATATTGGTTTCAGGTGGGGGGTTACTGATGAAGAGAGAAAAAAAAAAATTACTATTTCATCAATTCAGATGAGGTCAGGTTACTTAGTAATCCAGTATTTAATGCATTCCCTCTTCCTGCTTGGTGTGCTCTGCCCTTCAGATGTCTTTTTATAGAATCTTCCGCTTTGACTTAGTGAAACAATGAATCTCTCTTCATCTTGATAGTTAACTTCTCTTCCCAGTAATACACTCTGTGAACTACCTCCAGTGTTTTGTTACTACTTTTGCAGTCCAAAACTATGTGGCTATATCCAGACTCAATGGCATGAGGTATATACACAGGGCTATCGAAGTCTCTTTAACTGAATGCCAACCTGCATAAAACATGATTTAAATGTAAATAATATGATGGAAAAGATTACACAGATCATGTCACAAGTTTGTATTGTGTAGTACTGATGAATAAACAGTATAAATATGTCAGAAGAATTCTCGTGAGTTTTTTTTTTTAATTTTGAAATGCTTGTAAAAGTTCATGTTGAGCACTGTGAGATCATAGCACTTAGTAATTCTGTGAAGAGAAAACCAGTGGTTTGAGCTCAGTATTTTTCCAGAGAACAAATTGAGATGAATAATAACTGTGATTGCCTTGAAACTACTGTAGCTTGTTTAAGAATAATGTAGAATAAGATGATTAGCAATGGAGATTACTTGTTTGCCACCCAAAATTTGTAGTGTTAATGTGTAATTGTGTTGCAAAGATTAGAATTTTTGCAAGATGTGGGAAGGAAACCAGCATGCTTCTTATCACAAGGCAGAGTTGGAAGAATAAAGTCAAGCTTCACTCTTAACGTGCCAAGAGACAATTTTTGATCTCTGGATATTGACATAACCAATATTCCTGTACCTTTGGGATAAGTTATGCTTGAAATATTGTATAATTCCAGCCACTCTGAATTATTGATTCAACCTAATTGCTATTTGCATGTGACATTCAGGCATATTGTCAGACTAGTTAACACATGCTGGTGCTAGGGTGTTCTGCTTCCGGCTGGGACACGGTTAATTTTCTTCTAAATATCTGGCCCAGTGCTGTGTTTTGGATTTAGTGTGAGAGCAGTGTTGATAACACACCGATATTCTGGTTGTAGTCCTTACTCTGAGCCCAGGTGTTTCCAGTGTCTCATGCTCTGCCAGCGACCAGGTGCACAAGAAGCTGGAGGGGAACATGGGCAGGACAGGTGTCCTGAAGTGGCCAGAGGGGTATTCCATGCCATAGAATGCCCTGTTCAGTCTATAAACTGGTGAGAGTTGGCTGAGAGCCACCAGTCACTGCTTGGGGATGGGCATTGGTCAGTGGGTGGTGAGCAATTGTATTGTGCATCAGTTGTGTTTCNAGATGTGGGAAGGAAACCAGCATGCTTCTTATCACAAGGCAGAGTTGGAAGAATAAAGTCAAGCTTCACTCTTAACATGCCAAGAGACAATTTTTGATCTCTGGATATTGACATAACCAATATTCCTGTACCTTTGGGATAAGTTATGCTTGAAATATTGTATAATTCCAGCCACTCTGAATTATTGATTCAACCTAATTGCTATTTGCATGTGACATTCAGGCATATTGTCAGACTAGTTAACACATGCTGGTGCTAGGGTGTTCTGCTTCCGGCTGGGACACGGTTAATTTTCTTCTAAATATCTGGCCCAGTGCTGTGTTTTGGATTTAGTGTGAGAGCAGTGTTGATAACACACCGATATTCTGGTTGTAGTCCTTACTCTGAGCCCAGGTGTTTCCAGTGTCTCATGCTCTGCCAGCGACCAGGTGCACAAGAAGCTGGAGGGGAACATGGGCAGGACAGGTGTCCTGAAGTGGCCAGAGGGGTATTCCATGCCATAGAATGCCCTGTTCAGTCTATAAACTGGTGAGAGTTGGCTGAGAGCCACCAGTCACTGCTTGGGGATGGGCATTGGTCAGTGGGTGGTGAGCAATTGTATTGTGCATCAGTTGTGTTTCTTGGGTTTTATTCCTTTCTCTCTTTTTTCTAATACTATTATTATTGCTACTGTTACTGTATTTTGCTTTCTTTTGATTGTTAAACTCTTTATTTTTTCTACTGTATTTTACTTTATTTCAGGTATTAAACTGTTCTAATCTCAATGCCCAGGTTTTACCTTTTCTTCCAGTTCTTATCCCCATCTCAACAGGGTGGACTGGAGGGGTGATGACTGAGCATCTGTGTGGTGCTTAGTTACTGGCTGGGGTTAAACCACAAGAAAGGGTATGGCTGATTTAATCTGGGGTGTGTGTAAGCATATGTACATGTATCACTGTATTATTTTTATTAGAAGGATATTCTTTGGGTTTCGCTCCTTTGGTGCTGCTGCTGGTTGTGTTTCAGGAACAAATGGGGGAAAAAAAAAAGGTTCCAGGAATAGCTAAAGTGCAGCATTCAGAATTGATTTCTGCTTATTATAACCTTGATCCTCTGCGTCTGTATATCACTCTCCCCCACACTGCCTCCAAAAAAAACCACCCAAAATTTTTTGCGTTAGTTTCTTTGTGAAGTAGTCATATGCATCTCCAAAGTCCCAAGGGATGTCTCAGTAGTACAAACTCTGGTCTCCTTGATTATTCCTTCAGCTATACAGACATATACTGTAAAATTACCTACCCTTACCAATGCATATTTGCACCCAGCTGAGTTTGCATGATGGTGTTTCTGGTGAGGTGTTTCATGCCCCCGTACTTGAGAGCAGAGTCTGCCTTGGGCATGGAGAAGTGTGCACTTCTCTTCTGTATCTAAAAGAGTACAAATAGAGCCAGAGAGGCTACTGCTTTCTGATGACCAGGATATTAACATGTGTGATTTTGAGGGTTAATAGACAAATGGATTGTATGAAACACGTTAAGACCAATACTTCAGACATTTTTTTAAAAATAACTTATTTCTCTTGGTATTCCAGAGAATTATCTTTGTCCTTTTGTTGTTCCTAAGAGGATTAATAGTGCAGACAAAGGGGTTAGTACAAGATCACTGAAATAATGGCAGGGCTGTAGTGCTATTTAAATGTATTGTGTTCCTTGTTTGGGTGCTATAATCTTAGCAGACCTGATGCTTCATATTGAAATAATGCTGGGCTAGAGTTTTGTTATTTCTCCGTTTTCGCTAGAAGATGGTCTTAACTTTCAGATTAATAGATCTGAATTCAAGAAATGTGGTTAAATCCATTTAAATCTGTATAAACCTAACAAAAAGAGAAGAATTTGACTTTTTGTTGTACTTTGGTGAATGGAAATTTGCCCAGGTTAAAGGCTTTAGGATTTGGCTCCATGTTTATTTTAAATCCTCATTTCCCAGACATAAACTGTTCTTCTAATAGAAGCATCCAGATATTTGAGAACATGCTGCTATTGTATTTTTGCATGTTCTGGATGTGCTTTGACTAAGAAGAAATAGCAGATGTTTGAACCACTAAGTGCACTGTCCTGAGGCAAACCTTTCCTATGTTGCAGGAGCATGGCATACCTACCTGGTGGAAAGGCTTGTTATTGTTTTGAGAGGAGTTTTGGTCTTCTCCTCCCACCTCATCCAAGTTTGAATATAGTCATCAAACATTAGACATACAGGCTCCATCTTTTTGCCCTATTTCTAGGCTAAATTTGTTAATCAAATGAAAAATGCGATATTGGAAGGGGTCAAGAATAACTCTCAATACTGAGCTAAGGAAAAACTGACTTAAAACTACAGATATATTTTTAATTACTGTATCCTAGATGGTCTGCCATTTTAGTAGCAGGTATAGCTTCTACAGTCTTGCTTGTGGGGTTTTTTTCAATAAAATAAGAAGTGCAGGTGGCAGAAGTAGAATGTTTGGGTACCATTAGTGCCCAGGTTTGACCAAGATTAAGGATTTCTCTGACTCCAGAAGTTCTGATCTTCAAAGAGGCATTGATTTAGAGCTCATATATTAATTCTTGGCCTATAACTTTTCTTTTTTTAAAATAAGCATAAAAATGCAAAAAACTTTTAGATGTTGAATTTGGAGGGAAGTGATGTTTCCTCACTCACAGCATCTGAAGCTAATTTGGAATCTACTGATTCTGCTGCCTGCAAATAAACTGAAAGTCTGATTCAACATCTGGGCAGGTATTATTTTTGGAAATCCTGTGGATGACTGAAAAAAAATGGAGTGGAGGACCCACTTTTCTTTACTCCTTTGCACAGGATTTCTGGAGGAGAATGGAAGCTTTCTTCTGAAATGTCAAATTTATTATGCAGAGATCTCACAAAAAAGGGTGGGGGTCAGATTCAGATTGCCAGCTTTTCCTAACCACAAAACAGGATGTGCTCCCCTCTTTCCACTCCAGGACTCCATGTAATAATCAAACCATTCATGCTTGTTCCAGTCTGCATTTTAATACTTGCCTTTTTTATGCTCTTCAAATATTTCGTAGCTAAGCTGATAAATGGCTCTTGGCTTACCTGGTTGACATTCATCTTCTGGAAGGTGATTGCACTTTTGGCAGGAGAGATGAGCTAAATTAATAAAATGTATAAATTGAATTAGTAGTCTGTCTAATGCATAATCACAAATATGTTTTGTGTGTTTTCTAAATCTGGATTTAAAACTGTAACTTTGCATGAACAAGCACACTGGTTGCTTTGCAGTCTGTGCTCTGGATCATCATCCACAAAAGCAGCCTTGTTGGGCTGCACAATGCAGGGCAAAGTTCACACAGCACTTCAGAGATTAGAAGTATTCTTATCAAGCTTGACTCAAATTGTCTCCAGACACAAAAATAACATTTCTTCTTCTTTGGGATATGTTGAACTACAGTTCCTGTTTTCAGATAAAGCCATTCAGTATTTGGCCACTTCTGGAATTAATTTTTTATTCCTTGCACTCTTGGCTAAAAGAGACAAATTTACCAGTGGCTAGTCTGCTGATTGAGAGAGTGAGAACATGGCATGCACACTGTTGTCTTGACATGCCAGTAAATGGATTTGAACTAAAAATCTGTTTGCTTTTAAAAATTACACTCACAAACAAAACAGTATTCCCAGACATTTTGAGATGGTCGCATTTTTTACGTCTAATATTGTTGGTTAAGGGTCACTTAGCACAGTGCAAAAATATTTTTAAAGGACAGGTTTCTAGCTCGTTGTTCCTGTTTTCAGAAGGACTTTGGTATGACGGAATTTGAGTCACTGTGGTTGATCAGGTTACAGTGGTTTATGAGCAAGAAGTGTATTTTGTCTAAGGCACAAGCAAGTTCAGCTACTAGGTTGTGGATACTGGTAAAATTTGTGAATTCATCTGCCCTTCCTGGAACAGTCCTGGGAAAGAGGACAGAAATGCTTGTGTAAGTGCAGGATTGGGGTATTACTGTGCTGATTTGGATGAGTTCCTCAGGGTTCTTGTGTTTCTTTGTAGTTCAAGTAAACCAAGCATCAGATTCTGTACTATTAAGCACTGAAGGCAATGATTAGTTTGTTTCAGATCATTGTATAATGTTTGTTGAAATTTTATCCTTTAAAGTTGAACTGGGTTTTTTCCTGGATTGTGGTGAATTTGAGGGAAGAGTGTAAGATGAAGGGAGAGACTTCAATGACTGTTAGTTTAGAAGAAGAAAACCACCCAATGGTTTGGAGTTAAATATGACTTTACTGCATCTATTGATCTTCTCTTAAAGGTTGATATATTATTTTAGTGATATCAACTGTTCACATTTAAATGAACCTCTTGGCTTAAAACATGACACCCGCAGGAAAGCAAACTTGCCATTTTTTAAAATGGATATAATCTTGCACTTTTTCTTTTTTTTTTGAGTGCCAAAAGTTGACAAGTTTAATCATAATGCAGAAATACACATAGGTATCATAAAAGATACGGTTGAAAATTCTGAGCCATTGATGCTAGGTTTATGATTTCCTGTAAATATGTTCTCACAGGTATTTTTCTATTTGAATGAAGGGATTTGTGGCCAGAGTGCCATCCCCCTTTAAGATCCCATGCAAAGCTGCTAATAAACACATTTGGAGGCAGGTAAGGAACATTAAGACCATCATCTTGGAGGGTGGAAACAGTTTTGACCTCTTGTGCTGGGGCTGCATCCTTGAATTACTCCTTATTCCTTTACTACCTCCATTTTCTCAAAAAGTGTTGTTGTATATGGCACACATTCATTTTTTCCTGAAAGGTGTTCAGATGCTGCAGTGCTCGGCACGGTATATTGTGACAAATGGAGTTAGAACTTGTGACTCAGTCTATGATGTTTTCAAACAGAAAGTGACAGAAATAATATGGGGAGAACTACCAGAAAAACAATGTGAAGATGATTAGGAGAGGAATTTTGTCCCTTTGGGGTTTCTTGTTTCTTGTGAATAAAAAAAATTATTGATTTCAGAGTAAAGTATTGCTTGTATGTACATCGACCACCACTTAGGAAGAGAGGCAATAATAAATTTTTGTGGAGTGCTTGTGTTCTTGAAACTGCACGTTTAGGTTTGGGAATTTGGGGGTCACTTTGCTACAGGGCTGTCATGGAAGTGTGATAAGTGAAATAATTTTCTGTGGTTTGGTCTCTTACCTGTATATACTAGGTAAGGATACTTCCCATTTTTCTGCTTTGGGTAATCTTGTGTAGTGAAATTGTTTGCTCTGTAATGTGATTGGTTAGTCTAGGGATGGTGAGGCCATACTCTATTATTTATTGAGCAGTGATGTTTTTATGAGTAGACCTTGATGCCCTAAACAAAGGATAAAAGCTTCTGGTCATGCTCACGATCTGTTCCTTGTTATGTAGTCACACTGAACTCCAGCTTGCTTTAGCATATGTTAGTAACAGGGTCCTAACTTATTTATGCTACCAACTGATATGATGGTGGGAATTTTGCTGCAAATATGCATTTATTCTGATCAAAGAGCTGAGAAGGTCTTGACGACTGTTTGTTTATAAAGGGTGTATTTTCTGGTAGCTATAATGAAATAACTTGGAGGTTTCAGATTTTTTTAAAAATCAGTTCTCAAAATTGTTTTGTGACAAAACCCAAGAAAATTATGTGGGAACACTGAATATTCAAAATTAACTATAATGCTCCGTTGAAGTACTTTATAAGTGGACAGCTAATTGTGAGATGAGGGAATCTTACATGAATGGATAAAGCAGGGGAAAGTTCATGTTTCAAGCATTATTCTCTCCTGATTTCAAACTGAAAAACAGTTTTCATTTTTCTTGGGTTTCTTTAAAAAACCAAACCACAACTAATTTATTTCCATAAATCCTTTTTATGATTATTATTGTTATTACTCCTGCTTTTAGGAGAACTTTCTCTTGCCTCTGTGGCAAATGAACTTCCCAATAACAAATTGACAGAACATCATTACTGAATTAGGTATCTCTCAAGCTTGTAAGTGGCTGCTCATTCTCTTTCTGCAGCTTCATCTTCCCACTTCCATCACTTAAGACCATGTGGCAAGGGATGAAGTTAGTTATTTTTCAAGCATGACAAATAAGAATACTCCCGACACCTGACTAGCTGCTGTACATTGGTCTAACTGTTAATGAAGGGAATCCTTATGTTTGAACAAACCCCAGCATTCTACTTACTCTGGCACATTTCTTTTCTGGAGCTATAAACTTCATCCAAGACTAACTCATGTCAGTTTGCTCATAAAGACCACTTTGAAATCCATGTTTGTGTTCTCAGATGGTATAAATTTTTTTGTCAGTTTACTGACAAAAATACTTTATTAACCAGATAAAAATTTCTACTAATGGAAGTGCTCATAAATAAAGTTACAAGGATTATGTAAGTCTTTACTGCTGTTATCTTCACTGTATGTAGAACTCTTGTCTGTAAGGGATCATTGGCTGCCCTGCAGAGATTGTGAAGAAAAACAATTTATTTTTTTTACTGAAAAGACAGCTTGGTGTTTGTCTCTTTCTTAAATTTTCCGGATATGTTTAAATCAAATTTAATGTGCTCTTCACTTAATTTTAATCCTTCAGGATGTATACTTTGGCTTTTTCTCAAGAACAGATCTTCTGAGATTCTCAGTGGACTCATTTCTCCAAATGTGAGATCTTGTTCTATTAAGGAGATCCTGGGTTTTTGGTTTGCTTTGGTTTTGTTTTATTTTGGTTTTCATTAAGTAAGAAAAGTACAGTATTGCATTTTTTGGAATGAAGATACATGTTGAGACCCTTAACTTTACTGTACCCATCTCCTTGTGTTCAGAATATGCCTAGTGATGACAAGTTTTTATTCTCTTGTCTTCCCCTGCAACAAAAAATCCTTTACTTTGCAATTGGCTAAGTTGAGAGCTCTAGAAGTTCTGTAGTGGTGAACCCAGGACCCTGATTTCCTTGGTGGGATGTGGCTGTTTTACTTTTTATGCTGGTGGGATGCTTCATAATATTATTTGGTGTCTTCAGGACAGTGGCTTGACTCCAAAGAAATACATAGTCAGACTTTTTATTGAGCCTAGATATAAACAGACTAGAATTACTAACTGCGTGGGAAGTTTTCTTCAAGTTAAACTTCTTCTTAACTTCCCACATTCAAATATTCTTGGACAAGCACACAATGGTTTGTTTTATAAACATGAAAGAGGTATTAAATCATTTTGAATTTCCAGTCTTACTCTTAAAATCTGGCTGAGAGTTTATCAAAAGTCTGGGGGAGTTTCTTCAAAACATATTCCAGGGGAAGAAAATATTGCTACAGATGCTGTACAAAAGAAAATCGATACATGGAAGAAGGCCTCCCACAAGTACACAAGATTTGACAACCTGAAGGTAGTGCCATAGATGGCAACTCCTTGAGTGCAGGGAAAGTTTCTTGAATGACGTGCATAGAAACAGATGCAGAGTTAACAGATGTGCTCTGTGCTTTCTGGGAAATGTTTCTACTTGAAATAAAGGCACAATTAAGATGGTTTTTTTTTTAATTACTATATGGAGTAATTATGATAACATAACTGTTACCTTGCTGTGTGAAAACTGGACAAGACCATGCATCTGTTCCGATGGTAGGACTTCTGAATGATGTTTTTCACTCAATGCTAGGTAAGTGACATTTGAAACACCCAGTAAAATGTGTCTGTTCCAGAAGAACTCTCTTGCGGAGACTACAGTCATGCACATGTGAAATTTCATTGGGAGTCAGATGTGTTTAAGTACTTCTTCTCCAGAAAAGGCAACCTTAATGATCAAATCAGATTTGCAGATTAGAAACAGCCTCCTCATAAGTCCTTGGGTTCTGTGATTCTTTGAGTCCTTCAGGATCCTTTCCTGGTTCCAAGTTATGAGAATTAGTTTACAAGACAATTCACAGCATTCCTAAGTAGATTTCTGTAGCAGATCAAAACTTCTTTGCAATAAGAGAAAATTACACAGTGTATTTTAAGGAGAGAGAGAGAAATGCACAATTCTTCAAGCAAAAAGGGATTTATTATCTTGTACAAGCAACATCAGTTTGGAATAGGGGCGTTACAAGAATGAGGAGCTTGTATCTGCTTTACGCACTTGATGATATCCTGGAGTTACCTATTTTTAAAAATTCTGTTTCCTTTGGTAAACACTGTGGCTTTGTAGCACTGTCTGAAATGCTCCTTCATCATTCAGATTTATAGCTTGCAGTTGCAATCCTCTGGGTCCTTTTTTTCAGTGATGGACCAAGAAAGGAAGTTTATCTATCCTTTCCTCTACTGGAATAAATAATGGCAGAGTTTCAAACTCTGCATTCGTATTTGCAACTTCACTAATGACACTCATATTTTTCAGTGTTAACACCTCTCTGATGTTTAATCATGTTTATGTTCCTCAGAGGTGTTTATCTGGTTTAGTTTTTAACATGTCCCTCATCTGACTCAGGGTTTTTTAGGACTGATGTCAGTGTAAGCAACATCTGGCAAAAAAAAATTATTTGGTTCTTTCTGCATCTTATGTCAATTGACTTACCGTGATTTATGTGCTTTAAAAGATGATGAGTGTGAATGGTGGTGGAAGAATGGTAACATATGCTGAAATTCGCACTTCTAGTTGCTGGAAACATCTGTCTGGGTGGCTATTCTGGGTGTCTGTAGCTTCTTAGAGATGTAAATGAAGGTCTCAGTCCCTTTCTGCTCATGGAGGTCTCTCTGTCACCCAACTGTCTCCACATCTGTCCCTGCTTGATGTTGTGTTTAGCAGTAGCACTGCGTGACATTTGATTGTCATCTGTGTTCTGAGTTTGCTGTTATTTTTAGTCGGAGTCTTGACAGGGTTATGCAACTGTAACAGCAGAACCAGACTACTGTCTCCAAATGTCCGGGGAAACAGGAACATGCTTTTCTCATCCCATGAAAATGAGTGAGGAGTAGGGTTATTTCTTCAGCTTCCAGTTACTTTCCTAGAGAGAGGAGCTGGGAGACAGAAGTGCTGTTGCTGAAGCAAGGGGGAGAATGCAGACAGTCCTTCTTCCACAGGAAGCCACCTCAGTGGAGGAATAAGACATCTCTTTCCTCTTCCCAGACTAATAAATGAATTTAGTTTCAATCGGCACTGAAATTGAAATGAGTTCTAATGTGAAGTTGATCTTTCTAATGAAAAAATTACGGATGATGGTGTCCGTCGTGTTTTTTAATTTGGAAATATTTGTACATCGTCGTGTCAATAAAGTGTACTGACATGGATTTGCTTGTGAAAATAGATACTCCTTTAAAATACATTTTTCTAAGTAAGATGGCGATTGTGGTGTGGTTTTACTTGAGGTCTTTTGTTCATTTTCTTTCTGTCAAATACAGCTGGAAAGCATAGCTCCTGTTCTTAAGAGCTGAAAGAAGGAGGCAAACAAGGTGTTTTGTTTTCTTCTCCTGCACTCGATTCCCAGACAATATTTGCCACAAAGTTAAAATCTGTTCCAGATGGTTTCTGACAGAGAGAGAGCTTACTGAAACTGCCGCTTGAAGGAGACGAAAGGCAAGAAAACTCAAAGCGAAGAAAAAAAACCAAAACCCTAATTCACTGTCCAGCAGTTATCTCTCCTGATGAATGTTGACCAGTGAAAAAATGTGATTGTAGAGGTGCTGACATGAACCAAAAGCATCCTATTTATCTGTTTATCAAAGCATTCATGTTTTGGTTTTTTTCTTTCCAAACGAGAAAACTTTTCTCTCTGGGTGTAGCACACAGAGCAGCCCCGCGTTGAAATGTTGGCTCAGGAGCAGGGTGGGGAGTGGTGTGTGTTAGCACGGAGTTATCAGCAGAACTGTTGGATGTGGAAGGAGATTTGGCTGATGCAGGAGGGAACTTGTCCTGAACAGACACAGTTCTTTGTGGTTCTGCGCTGCACACCAGAGGCTATGACCATTATTTTGCTCTAAAGGGATTGTAAGATTACGTGCACTTCACTTAACTGTCTTGCATAGCAGTGTATAATTCCAATCTCATCTGTCACAAGGGTTACTTTAAGTGCAATTACTCAGAAGTGAGTGAGGCCAAAACTATGCCAGGAATTAACCCTTTCTTCTGAATTTCAATAAGTAAAAATGAAGTTCACATCTGTGAGCTAAAGCTCCCTGGGCACTATGCCTATCGCATGCTTGTTATGAGAAGGTATAGTTTTTGAAGAGGAACATTTTCCATCACTCTCATGATTTTATTCTTTAAAACAGGTTGTTTACAGCGTAACTAATTTTGCAATGTGTGGCAGTTTTTTTATTGTTATTGTAAAGAATCTTGGAGGAAAAATTTCTGAAACAAATTCTGTGTTTCTGAAACAGAAATTTGAAATAGGAAGTGTTAGAAGACATTAAAAAATAGCAATTTATAGAAGTTACATTTCTTTTTCAGAAACTGGTAATGCAGATTTCTTATCAAGGAAACTTAATTTTTAATCTTGGGGTTTTTATTCGTACTGCATTTGGTTAGTAGCAGCTATGTGAGGTGAAAGTGAGAAATCCTCAGAAACAAGATTTGCACTGTGGCTCTGAGTTGAAAAGGGGATGTGAGGTTGCCTCCCACTTGGTACCTTAAACTGTTGTTGGCTTATAAAATTATAGTGGAGATGAGGGCAGCTGGTCCATCAGTGCTCTTGGACAACGGAGCAAGCAGTGGACAGCCTTGTGGGTGTTTGTTTCCATGGGAGGTTAGGTGAGGTTTCTTCTCAAGGACACCCCTGCCTCTGGGGGCAGAGGCATCAGGAAATGTAAGGAAATCCTGGGGGGCAGTTTGCTGCTATTTGACTGTTACACATGCTACTGGTCATGTGTGCGAGTTTTGGTTAAAGAATGGTGCATGCATGAATCTTTAGGAAAAGGAGAAAAAAATCTGGTTTCATTTCTTCTCACGTTTGCTGGTTGATGCCAAGAAGGAGCATTACTAGAAATGAGAGAGCTTTAAACACAAAAGCTTTTTATTGAATAGAAGTAAACCAGACTCCAGACTTTATCTCAGCAGTCTTGACCTCTCTTCTCTGTATTACATTGTTGGAACTACTTATCTGGCTGGCTAATGGGAGGTGGTTTGGGGTTTTTTTTTGTTGTTGTTGCTTTGTTTTGAATTTTTTTAACTTTTTCCTTGAAAAAAGTTATTTAGTCCTAGTAGTTCTTACTCTGTAAAATTTAAATCACCTTATGTCTTTTACCATTTACTTGCTTTACCAAGCTCTTGTATAGTTCATGTAGTCCACTTCACCATGGTTTAAAATGTTGTTCAAAACCTCTGAGTTGTTGCTTTGTCAGCAAGGAAATCTCTGTTTATGTTTGTATCTGTGAAGTGGATTGCCTTGATGTATAGGAATGTATGAACGTAAGGAGAAACTGCAGTGGCTTACGTTTTTGCATTTCTTAAGATGGACAGTGAAAAGAAAGGTATTCTGGAGGTTCCACAGTGGAGTGCCACTACAAGGTAATATTATTTCAGTTAGAGGCGAAGTGTGTATTGTCTGGGGAGATACTGCCTTTCTTGCTGTGTGTGGGTTAACTCCTGCTCTTTCACTGATTATTTAATACCAGTGTGGCAGGGGGTAACAGAATTGAGTAATAATGCTCTTAGAAACACCACTGCTAGTTTCTCAGGTACTTGTGTTCTCATTGGCTGACTTTCTACAGCAAAACTAGTCCCCTTAAGGCTGAGTCCATATGGCCTAAGGCTGGACCTACTTGCCTTGGTCAGTCAGGTCTTGCTGTGCAGTAAGGTGATTAGGGGTAAAAAAACCTAATCAACCAACAAAAAACCCCCCAAACTTCCCCAGTTTTGAATATTCCAAAGAATTTGGGAACTGGCAGATAAACGTCTTACTGGAGGGCAGCACAAGTAGAAAGGCCTAATAATCGTGACTTCAGGACAGTACCTTATTGATAAGAGGAATCTTCCTGGAAGAGTTGCCATTCATGACACACATTCATGGATTGTCACGTAGAACACCTGGGTTTGGAGGAGGAGATACATTTGCTTCAGCACTTAACTTCTTAGGTTGAGCATTTGTACCAGAAGCTTTTCATCTGGGGTGTGTATCCATGTCTCATTCACGTTTTACCCAGCAGCAAAGGCTGTCATCTGTAGCCTATTTTGGTCATCTGAATTGTGTGGGTTTCTTTTCAGAATACTGAGGATGTAACTGATATTAACCATGGGATAACGAGGAAAAGTTACAGTATTTCAGGCAGGAATCTGGTGCTGAGTTCTCCTAGCTGTGAGAGTTGGACACTTGGCCTCCTGGAGACCGAGAAGTTTCAAAGATCATTCAGCTGCTGATTCCTTTTCTCTGCTGTGGGTCTCTTTTTCTCAGAGATTTATTTCAGATCAGCTGGGTATAAGAATGAGTGAACAGCATCACCTCTGTCTTTCAGCCAACAACCCTTGCCTGCTCAGGGTTAGACATTTTTTTCAGCAGCACTTTTTCCAATTAATATTTTTACTGAATGGATTTTTTTTTTTTTTGTTACTGGAAAAATAAGCATGAAAGTTAGACTAAATTTTAGTTTAAAGGTACCAATTTTAAAGAATAAGATTGCATAACTTTCTTAATAATCTTGCAGCTACAAAGTTGTTAAAACAGGACGCAGACTTCATGCAATATCCTGCTGAAGGCAGAAGACACATTACTTCAGTGTAGTTGGCTGAATTAATTCCTTCTCATGCTAAAGCACACATGAGTCTGGATAGGATAACACTAAGAAAGATATGTTTAATATTCTCAAACCTAGTAGAAATATGTGAAATAGGTGGAAAAATATTTTTACATAGTTCTTGGACAGAAAAGGGTATAACAAACAATATGTTATTCTGTTAACATTAATGACAGTGCCTTTTTAGTAAAATCAATTCAGACATAGTGAGTGGATGGCTAATTCTGTCTTCACCTTCCTTGTTTTCTGTTGTGGCTTTTGACAGAATTCTAGCTTACAAATGAGGAGTCAGCAGCCCTTTGGTACTATGCCTGCACTCTTGAAGGCTGTTTTTTTTTGAACATGTAGTTTCCACTTCTGAATTACTCTTAAAATTTTTGTAGAATAAAACTAAACACATCTTTTATGAGACTGTTTTTTTCCTCTTCTTTCCAAGTTCCAAGGTAATTGCAAATTTCTTTATTGCCCTTCACTTTGCTCTCCAGTATTTTTTATTTAACAGGTAAAGCACCAGTTCTATACAAATTATTCTTTTTAAATGGAGGAAAGAAAACTGATGGTATAAACATGAAATAATACTATGTAAGAGCTGTTAGAATTCTAAATGTAGAAACTTGATGTGTCTATAAAGCAGTATTAGGTTTCTTCAAAGGCCTTCTAGTCTGGCTAGCAGTAAACAATGAAAAATAAAATCTAGAACAAGATTACATAATACCATGTGATATATTATTTTCTGGTGGGTTTTTTTTAAGATTCCTTTTTAATTTTGTATGTCACATGCCGTACCTACCTGTCTTAATGTATTATATTTTTCAGCTGGAAATCAATCTGGCCACTGCTGTGAAAGATAATATAAATTACTAAAGGTTTGCACAACACATTTTGTGCTTTATGCATTAAAACTGAAATATGTAAAATAATCACTTATGAATGGAGAAGTCAGTCTTGTGTATTATAAAGTGGCCTTTTCTTTCTGTCTAAGGAAAGGCGCTCTAAAGTACTTTGGATGATACAAAAAAATGCTAATTTGCTTCTAATTCTGTATATTAATAACTCCACTTTTTATGTGTTTCCCAATTGTGTATTACTGCTATCATTGGCCTGTGTACATCAGCAGACCTGCAGAGGTGAAGATCACATTTCTGGAGTTTTGTTAATAAAGACTGTTAGAAAACATGGTGAGAGATGTGGTTTAAAAAGAAGCCTGAAGTGCAGAAAGTGTGTATGGAGTTTGCATGTATGGTATATTTACCAATTTGAGCCTTTTTGTTCAGTGTTTGCTTCAGACAAGCCCATCCCTTTGAAACTACGAAATGAAAGGTTTTTCTGGATGCTATATATGAAAAAAATACATAAGGGAAGGTTTGAATGAAGGTGTAATCTTTGTTAATAGTCCCGTTTTTGTAGCAGTAGAGGAAAAAAAAGCTTTTCAGTACACAGCTCTAGGAATAGAAAGTGGTAAATTTTGAGGTAAATATAGTTCCAGAGTAATTCCTCAGAAATTATTTTTTCTAATCGATTAGGCAATTTTGAGAAGAGGTAACAAGCCTAAAATGCTAAAATTACATGAATTTTGATACTGCAAACTGACCAATGCAACCAAAATACCCAGAAATTTCTATACCACATGGTTTGCCAAGAAACTCACCTTTATGGATACTTTTTCTGTTGATGGAATTCCATTGATCTTAGATGGGATTTTCCATTGTTATGGACATTTTTGTACAGTTTCTTTTGCGAAAGGAGACCTTTGTGAATACCAGAGGGAGTGTAGAGGAGGGGTTCATTTGATTTTTGGGTCCTTTGTTATTGCATCAGTGAAAAACTGAAGCTGATTTTATGCTCTGCAACTTGTTCTAGATAGTTTTGAATGTCAGAACTGAGGAATATACATGTTTGACAAATAATGATGTAGAGCAGTGCAAATATGTGAAAGCAGTGCAGCTGCTGTTTTCTAATCTTTTATCTTGCTAAAATTATATTCAGTCATTAGCTCTTGCATGTTAGCTTGATAAGGCACTTATCTCTCCAGAAAACTGTACTAGATGAATGGAGCTAAACTAGAAATAAAAATATTGGAATAGTTGCAGTAGGGAATAGTAAAAATGTTGCAGCTGGTTTTTGAGGGGTTTAATTCATAATTCTGAGGAACGTGTTGCTCATGCTCTTGCAACGGCTTAAATAAACACAGGTTTTCCAGGCAGTATCTAGCCAAGGTTAGTAGTTTGCTGGAGGATGCTTTGATATAAATAGAGACTAAATATTTGACATAGACTTGTTAGCAAGACATTCAGTGACTTCCAGCTAATGAAGGAGGACATCCAAAGCACACATTTCCTTGTTTTCTGTCTTTGTACTGAGAAAGCTGAGTGCTAGGTGCTCTACAAGAAGTGCAGCAAGCTCAGTCCTCAAGAAAGAAGAAAATGTTCATAACATTGTACTGAAAATAAGTAAGCTGTCTGACACACTGAAAATAAGTAAGCTGTTTGAAGCTGAAATAACTGGATAATAGTATTATCTGCTAATACTGTCATTCTGTTACCAGAATGGGTGAGAACATTGGTCCTTCCCACTGAAATGGAAAAGCCTTCAGGCTTAAGCCACTGTCATATCTCTTCCTATGAATGCCAAAGAAATTGTTCCCACCCTCCTCCCCACAAAAAAAAACAAAAAAAACCCAAAAAACTGATTTATGGATTTGTCCTGATATCAGGAGTGCCCTCTTTGCATTCTTTCCAAGAAGGCCACTAATGGCCATTGTACATCCTGTGCTCCTCTGTAGAGCACCCTGAGAGTAGGTGCATAATAATAATAGCAGGGCTGACTCCTTCATCTCAAGTACATTGACTTTAGAGGTCTGATAATTGCTTGCAGAATTCCCTGTGGGATAGGTCCTATTTACTTTACCTTGCAGGTTATTCACAGTTACAAGTGCAGGTGTAAGTCTGCAGCTGGTCTTTAAAGGCTGTGTCTATAAGGAAAGTTTAGTAAGCCACAGGAGCAATTCTTACAGGAAAATGAGAAGCTGCTCTTAAAGATTCTGGATTTCACTCAGAAAAACCCTCTGTCCAATTTTGGTGGACTTTTCAGTGCTTGACAGATTTTTTTAAGGTTGATGGCAGAATCATATTAATTCAGAAATAGAGCATAGATGCTTCTTACCCTTCCTTCTTGTCAGGCACCCATAAATTTCACACATTTCTTGGTGAAGTTGCAGATGTGGAGTGTACATCCAGAGTTTTCTATGAAGGCTGTTAAGGAAATCAAATCAGTTATTCAAAACATGGGCTAGTTCGGGAAACAGAAACTGTAGCCTTTGTATGGATTAGCTAATAGAGAGACTTTGCAGTTTTGTATTTATAATTAAAGTGGACAGATGAGATGAGGCTGAGGACCCATTAATGTGTAACTTTTTAGCTCATTCCCAGTATCGTCTCCATGAAATTTTGGGAAGTGGTCTATGGAGAAACTTGTTTTCTTTTGGACATCATGTTTCTGGCAGGACTAAAGAGGTATCTGTCTTTCAAAACCAAGTTGTTTTGGATATAGCTGAGAGTACTTCATTGATACAAGTCTTCCTCACTGGGGATACTCAAGATCCATCTGGATGCAATCCTGTGCAATGTGCTCTGGGATGACCCTGCTTGAGCAGGGAGGTTGGGCCAGATGACCCACTGTGGTCCCTTCCAACCTGACCTAATCTGTGATTCTAAGATTTATTTTAAACATAAACTTGAATATTTTGTAAAAATTGTTTAAGTAAGTGGAGAAAAGTTGGCAAGGTAAATTGGGAAATGGGAAATGCTTTGTATCATTTAATTTGATTTTGTCAGTCTGATTAAGCAATATGTTGTTTTTCTTTTCTCTCACTGCAGCCTGTGCTTTCCGTTACAATGGGCTTTCCTTTGTCTACCTCATCTACCTCCTGCTCATTCCTCTGTTTTCAGAACCCACGAAAACAACGATGCAAGGTAAGAAGCTCATTACTTCATTCTTCAGAATCTGTGGTGGACAGAGCAGATGCAAAAGCTTTGGTAGAGCAGAAGACGAAATCCTGAACACTTCTGCCTCATTAGATGAGCTAACTTGTAATACATACTGTACATTCCCAGACACTGTAGTTGCTCAATATGCTGGCTTTGATGCTGAAGGACTTCCAATCATCACACCATTCTTACCTCAAAGTGCATCAGGGCTGTCTGATAGTGCTGCTGTGCATTATTTCCTCTGGAATACTGACATGGTTGGGGTGAAAAATGAGCTCTCAGAACCCTTCCAATGCCATCCTGTCATATACTGTGCCCCAGGTCTGGATTTGTAGTTAATTAAGATAATTAAATTTGGTGTCAGACTTTTCAAGCAGCTGTATTTTAGGTGCTTATTTAAACAACTGTCATCCTGGCATTATACCACTGCCTTAATAAAAATAACTCAAAGGGTTTACTGTCATAGATGGCAAATAACTGTATCAGGCATTCAAGCATTTGGGTATCACATACAGATGTGTGATATTCTGTCTTGCCTACAGCAAGAATGTAATACGTCTGAAAGGGGTTCTGTACAGGCTTGCATAATTGTTTATATATTTTAACTTATAAAGCTTTGATTGGTATAGAATCATAGAATAGTTATGGTTGGAAGGGACCTTAATGATCATCTGGTTCCCTGGGCAGGGATGCCCCTCACTAGATCAGGTTGCTCAGGGCCCCATCCAACCCAGCCATGAACACTACTAGGGATGGAGCATCCACAGCTTCTCTGGACACCCTGTTGCAGTGTTTCACCACCTTTTGAATAAAGAATTTCTTCCTAACATCTAATCTAAACCTGCCCTGTTTCAGTTTAAAGCCATTTAAAAGCCTGTTGTCCTGTCACTATCGGCATACACAAAAAGTCCCTATCCCTCCTTTTTATAATCCCTCCTTTTTATGATCCCTCCTTTTTATGAGGCCCCTTGAAGTACTGGAAGGCTGCAGTGAAGTCTCCCTGGAGCCCTCTTTTCTCCAAGCTGAACAATCCCAGCTCTTCCAGGTGAACAGGTGTTCCTGTCTATTGGTGGGGATCCATACCAATCAGTTGGGCTTAGTTTATGTTTTCTGTGTAAGTATCCAGTGGAACCCGGAGAAACAGACCTGAGAAATAAATAAAGCAAGCATAAAAAGTGGGAAATCCCGCACTGGGTGAGGCTGTCAGTCATTTTTACAGGGGACTATTACAAGGACAGTGTAAGCATGGATCAGTAAATGTCCAGCTGTGAGTTAGAGTTCCCCTTGAATATGCAATTACCCCATTGCTTTTGTGTCTGTTACTTTTGCCGCCCCGTCTGTGTGTGCCATGAGAAGTGATTAACAGGATAAACAGAGACATTTTCTAGATGCCGAGTGACAGTGGGGAAACATAAAAATTCTCTTCTTTTAGAGTGTAAAAACGTCTATTTGATTAGGACTAATTCCTGTGTGATTTAATAGAGTCATCTAGTTTGCATCACTGATGGCAGCAATCTCTCCTCAGAGGAAAATGCTTTCGTAGGACTTTGGATAGTTTCCCCATATTGTGTGTCATATTGCATTGCACTTCTCCTGAATGTCGTGCTATGATGTGTTTGTCTGAATTAATTTTTTATCTAAATCCAGTGTTTCTGAATGTACCCATTTTCCCTCTGTCCCTGTCCACTTTCTAAATTGTGTAGGTGTAACTTTCTAGAAAGTGTTGAGGTATATTTTTTGTAATGTCCAGAGGATGGAAAAGAAAGGGGAAATCTCTAAATATTTTAGATAAAACCAGCCAAAACACCAGTAAATCAGAGTAATAAAAAAAAAAAATAAACTTTACTAAAAAAAAAATCAAAAAACCAACCCAGTATTTGTTTATGTACTTTACTTGTATTTTTTTCCCTTTTATTTCTTTCACTCAAATAATATATTTTTCCTGAAATCCTGCTTCTTTTGATTAAGTTTTTTTATTATTTTGAACTTTCTGGTTGTCCACTAATTTTTTCTTTCCTGGTCATCTCCTGACTCACTCAACTCTTTAGTCAAAATCTCTGACCAATATTCTTGTCTCTTGCACTTTCATCTGTTTTCGCAGTTTGTCACATTGCACTTTACAATTACTGAATTTATGAAATTTTACTAAACCAACCTTAAGGATTTTACAGGATATAGAATTAGAAATAAATCTGGAATGGATGATGTCAGTCTACATTAATTTAAAATTTCATAGAAACTTAAAAGGTTAGAAACACTGGAGAAAAACTATTATACTAATTTAAATAGTTCAAATGGTGTTTAAAGCTTAATGAGCAATTTTTTTTCCCTTTTGTCCCCCTTAAATATTTAATCTTCTTAAAAAGGTTAATTACTAAGATGAAGTAATATTAATCCTGAAATATGAAGATATAAGGCACTCTGTGTTTCTGCCTATGTTCCATGTTTTAAGACACTCACAGGTAAAATACCAACTTCTTTTGAAGTATAGGAGACAAATCCTTCAGTCTGAATTGAAGTGCTGAGTTCTTTAAGATTTAGCTGAATGTGTTGTTTGCAGAAATACTGCTAAATTGTCCATGAAACTGGCTGAATAAGGGAAAATACATTCCTGAGTATTTATATGCACCTGAAAATGTATTTGGTTAACTCTCCTGTTCACATCTGTCTATGATATATAATCCTTAAAATCAGAGGTTAGAAAGCTGGTTGAACAGCAAAATAGGCTACTCTGCATGAAACAGCTGTGTAAAAAACAGTCATTGCAAATAACATTCCCTGTCTACAGGAGTGACTTAAAACTTGACTAGACCAATTTTTCAAGGATTGATAATGGGAACTGTTTTTGAGGCATTTGTCTTTTTGCACGTGTTGTGAAGCCATGTGATTTTAACAGCAATTTTTCTATATGAATTGTCTCTAAAATCAGAAATCGATTTGTTACCTAATTCTCCAGAGATAACATGCGCAGTATATTGTGCAATAGCCTAGTTTCTGACTTCGTTGATTGTGAGATTGTTTATATTAGTGATATTTTTTCCTTTGTGTCTAATGTCTACTGCAGTTATGTCCTCATCCTTAATAAAGGCTTGTACATGATGTTTTTATAGAAATAATAAAACGTGACAACATATATTTGTCCTGTCTTGAGCCAATGGCTCATTTAACAGTGCCAAATAACTTTTATGTAGCTATTTTTTCCCCCTGTAACAGATGTGAGTTGACATTTAGATAGGTTTGATTTTCCTTTATTTAATTTCATAATTTCTGATGAAGAAGACTCTGTAGCCAGTCATGATGTAAATAAAAAAAATGAGGGGGGGAATCAGGTAGTTTCACATACAGACTAGGTTTTGCTCAGTCTGCTTATGTTAACAGCAAAAAGAATGGGTTTGCTTCTGAATTAATACACTGCTCAGGATGACAAAACTTGTATCTCTCTTGGAAAAATGAACTTGGCACAGCACTCAGATCAGTAACAATGATGTTTTAAATGTGTAGATTGATAAAATGATGAACTATAATGCAAAAAAATTGTTAATTGAGTATTATTCTGAGTGTGGCTGAAACCATGGTAAAGAAATGGAACAGTGGAATTTGTTTTGGGAGATACTAAAGGGTTTGTGATTTGCAATATCTACACAGAATTGTAGGATGCAGAAGGGTTGCAGTAACAAATTTGGATCACCAAATAGCTAAAGGATTTTCAGGAGAGTATTGATCCGAGTGAATATGGGAAAAAAATTATACAAACATTATTTTGAGTTTCATATGCGAACAATGCTCCTGTGTGCACTCGTCAATTCTATAGTGCATGTTTTACCACCAATCTTTTTACACTCATCTGCACTCATTTTCTTGAGTTTCATGCTAACTTTAAGCATCTGACTTGAGACATCTGATTTAGATTTTCAAGTTAGGAACTGGGTAAACCTATATATTTGCTGAATAGAAGATGGGTCCGAATGATAATACTCAGAATTGACCATTTAAGCCTCTGGTGAGTCCAAATATCTTAAATTAGAAGCATAATTTTAGACCTCATGTATACCACAAGGTATTAAGACTTCTGAACAAAATCAGGAGCTTAAGTGAATATTGTTATGTGATACTCATGAAAAAGATGGTTAATCCCTTAATTGTAAACTCTTTCACTGAAAAAATCACATTTGGATGGGTTTTAATAAAAGAGAAAAGAGTACTTTCCATATTACTGACTCACCTGCTCTGACAGAGCTTCAACTTTAGCTTTTCAAAATGTCCTGAATGTTTCTATAGAATGAACTGCTGCCCAAGGCGTGTATGCAGAAAACACCTGAAAAGAACTTAACCCAAACCAAACAAACCAACTTTGAGAGTTTAACAGATTTCCCCTATCTCATTAGCCCTGTTAAAACCATGTTTTAGTGGTGACAGATGTCATACTTAAAGCTGTGTCAACAAAGAATGAAACATTTAAAAAGCATAACTTATTATCCTAATGTAAGCATCCTGATGTACACACTAACAGTTATGTTGGAGTAGTCTTTCATGTCCGATATTATAGAATGTTGATGCTTGCAATCTTACATATCTTCCTTTGTTTCAAAGCTGTGAAAAAGATCCTTAAACTTTTTTGATCTTTTCCAATTAAGTCACCCCTAATAATTTTCAAGCACAACAATGCTATTGATAGGATTTGATGGAAAACACAAATTATGTAGCGAATTTGGGACTTTTAAACATTCTGTTTTCCTTAGATTATATGCATACAGAATGAGTTGCTAGGTTGGAAATACAGATTTTGATTTTGGAAAGACTTGTTCACATGGTTTTTGTTGCCTGCTTTGAATAGAAATTCAGTCAAATGCACATCTTAAACTTACAAGTCTTTTACTGCTTCAGTCTAAGGAGATGTTTTTAGTTCAAGCAGTTGGAATTCATGACTTTTTTCTCATAACACTCATATCACCCACTATTAGTATATTATTTTGGGGGCATCGTAGTTAGGCTACTTCAAATCAAGGATAACAGCCCACCTGGCTTCCCCATCTGAAAGTCCAGGAAAAATAAAAATGTATTTTATGCATCTGAGGTATGTGGTTGAAATCCTATTCACCCCTGCAAGGGGCAGAACCTGTACCTGTTTACTTATTTCTAATAGTGTTGATGAGCTGTACACTGCATTTTTATCCTTCAAAACAGTTTTCAGTCATGTCTGCCAGAATGGACATTGACAGACCATAGACCCAGTCATATTCTGATCTCATTATAAATTCAAATGTATTAATTGGTTGCACTTAGAAGGGATATGTTTTAAAACATTTTTAAAACATGTATTTCAATGAAAAAATCTTCATGGTTTTGGGTGGTACAACTTGGTTTCGACCTATTTTTTGGTAGATTTACTATGTGTTTACATGCTTTTGAGAAGGGTTTCACCCATGTTTTGTCTGTCTAACCACAAAGATGATGTGTTCCTTTCTTGGAAAATGATTTAATATCTGTAATGCTTAAGTAATTAATCGAAAGTACTCTGGGCAATAATAAAAATGCTGATTAAAGGGGGTGAGAGAACTCTTTAGAATGTCTTTGAAACTATTGAGTTTCTTTGTACTAGCCCAAAGCGTCAGTGTGAAGATAAAAATATAACTTAGAAAATGCTTATCAGCAATAAGAAATGGGATTTCTACTGGATTGGGCACATGTTTTCTTATGGAGACATGCCAGGCTGCTACATAAACATCCTTTGGCTCAAAACTCTGCATCTCAGCTAGACTTCTCCACCCCCAACATTATAAGGTATTATCTTGGGAGTGAATGGTGGAGTGTGCTACTTGTAATCAGGAGGCCAAATCCAAAAAGAAGTACTTGTTCATGGAAGTTTTAGCAACGTAAGAGTGAAAATGAAGTGATACCTTTCCAATAACCACCTTCAGAAAGGCTCTTGCATCTTAAGAGCCAGTGACCATTTCTGTTACTGATACTGTGTGCTTTCTCACTATTTAGGACCAAAACATTTTCTTAGGAAGTTAATTAGAACCGCCTTCAACTAAGTGAGAGTGAGCTTTCAAGAAGCATTGGACTGATAGCGTTGGGTACAAGAATCTTGGAATTGTCTTAAGTTGTTGCATATGATAAAAAAAACCCCTTGTCTTTCTCACTGCCTTGCCATGCTGCTCCCAAATGGGATATTCTACTCTGAGAATGGAGACTCCAGTGCCTGAACTATTTCACTCTTGGGCTTTCACAGAATAGATTGTAAGCAGGGATTCACAGCAAGTGGTTGATTCGACCATTTCATTTCACCCATTTTCATTATTATGTTTTATGTGAGTGCTGGCAATGTTTTTGGATCCAGGTATGGCAGAAATTCAGCAGCTTGTGGATTGAAGACTTGCAAGCAAAGCAAAGCCAACAGAGCTGGGAGAAGAATGCAGAAGTCAGGAGGAGCAAATAGCTAGAAAAAAAATTTTAACTTGCAATTTAGTAATTGATATGGACTTTCTTTTGTGTGGCTATCAATGACATGGGTCTTTGAAAAGATTCAAATGTAAAGAAGGGTAGTGGGTCTTGGTACAGAGGGCAGAAATTCTTCAGTGGGTTTTGAAACAAGGTGATTGGAATTAGACTGGTGTGGGTTTTTTGGATAGTGGTGGAAATCCTAAGTTATACAAGAAAAAGCCATTTTAAGGAAAGCTGACACTATCACAAATTGTTTTCATTGTAGAAATGAGCACTTAAATAGCTGCATTAGATTTTGTATTATTTGTTTTAAAGCAATAGTTCTTATGTATTTAATTCCATTTGTTTAAGGGGAAAAAAGTCAATTTTGGTTGATCTGAAAGTGATTTCTTTAGTTATTTTAATGTTTCAAGTCAATCCCAAGCCTATCCCCTGCCCTGGTGATAGTCAGCTTTGGACTGAACATGCCATAGTTTAATTAGCATTGTTTAACTTAACTCTAGCAGTGACTAAAGAACTAGAGCCAAAACCAAGCTTCCTTTCTACCCCTAAGAAAAGGTAAATTCAAATTTTTTACATTGAGAAATAATTTAGAGGTTCGGATAAGGAATTTTTATTCTTGGCAGTAATTTTGAAAACATTCTTGCTTTTGTTCCCCCCAATTCCTTAAGCTACATGCAACACCTAAATAATATCAATTCTACTTTATGAAGCTTGTGGAGGTTACTTTTATAGCTGGCCTTTGCATTCTTCTTTTTTAAATAATTGAAAATTAATCGATTTTCTTCCTTTCCAGAAAGTATGTGCAAAATAAAAGTTTTATTATAGTATTTGGAAGGTGAAAGTGCAGAATGGGAGTGTAATCTAGAAACAATATGGTAGATTAGGGGAGTTTGCTGTGAGCTAGCAGTCCTCCTACCTAACACCACTAAAGTGTAAATATAAATTTCTGCCATGAGTTTGAGTGAGACAAGTGCAGAAAGTGTGGTTTCGAACCCATCTGTGAAGTTGATCACTGACCAAAGTGCTTTTCTGAATGTGCTCACATTCTCAAATTTGGGATTTAATGTGGGCTTGCTGCGGTTGTGAAAGGATTTTAAACTCAGAATGACCTTGCGTCGTCTTTACATTGAGTTAAATAATGAAATCATGAAAATGCATTTTACAAAGTCATATAAAAATAGCAGCATCTTGGACTGTAGAATATGACTGAATGTGCACCATGTAGTCCTGCAATCCTAATTCTGATTAGTCAGGCCACAGATTTTGATGGAAAGAGGGTGGTGCTGGGTATGCCAGGACAGCCAAACTTCAAGAACTTTGTTCTCTCCTCTTTGTCCTGAAGCATTAATTTCTCTGAGTTAAATTGCCTTTTCTTTTTAGTGTGTTTTGTATGTAAATGATTAGAGAAGCCTTCCACCTCTTTTTGTTGGTTTTAATGAGTTGGGGTTGTTTTAGAATTTATTTTTGAAAAAAAATTATTCATTAAAAAAAAAAAAATTGGTTCATTGGCATAATTTGGTAATTTTATGTGCATTACACACAGCAGGAAGCATGACCTTCCATCCAAGCCAGGACCCTTTTCCCACCCTGTTTTCCTTCAGCGGGAATGGACCAGCCCTTGTAGAAGAAAAGTTTCATTGTGACAATTCTGAGACATTTTGATTGAGTTCTGTCAAAAGTTGTGTGATACAGAGATAAAAGGGAATTGAAAATTATTACAGTGGTATATCTTTTCAGCTCTGTCAATCAGTAAGCAGACTGTAGAAAATTTGGAGGGATATTTTTGAATCTGCATCTACAGTAGAGTCATTTAGAAGTCAAAATTACATTTCAGGGAGAAGGTAGGATGTTGATAAGATCTTGGCCGGATTCAAATAATGCTAGAGGAGAGAATCAACATGCAATTGTTATGGTCTACTATAAATTAGAGGATGAATGATCCTAATAACCATACAGCCAAATATTTCTCTAGTGCAAACAACTTCTTAAGCAATTACTGACTTGTGAAGAGTCAGTGTTATTTTAAAATTGAGTTTGGAGGGACTACAGACGTCAGAGAGAGTTAGTCATCACTATTGTTATGATCCAAAATGAATAGAAAATAATCTTTAAGGTTTTCTTAACCTGAAGTGCAACATAAGTTTAGTGAAACTAGATAGTGACTGAAGAGCTCAAGCATTTGGATGTGGTGACATTTTCTAGTAAAAAATGCAACAATCTGTCTCGAACTCCCATCTCAATCATGGGTGGCTTTTAGAGGTGAACTCCAGACCTAAGTTGGTGACTAACAACTCCCACAAACAACATTAAGAATAGACAGAGTTTGAAAGGAATGAGTAAAAGGTGAATAATCTTAGGGGTCAGAAGTGCTCAGATGAAGTAGAATTTGCCAGAAGTCAAGCTGAGTTAAACTCTGACAAAGAAACTGAAACAAGGAATAAAAATGTGTTTCTCCATATGAGTATAAAATAATAGAAAGCACAGCTCACAATAGGGATGAAGTAGGAATTAGATATCATCTGGGTATGCCCCAAATTTTAGACAGAACTGTGCACTTCAGTTTTGAATCAGGGCAATACTATTAAACACAGAAACAAAAGCTAAAGCGCCTCCTGGGAAAGCGGTTGGAAAAAGAAAAACTACTGTATGTGAGGAAGAAGTAAGAGCCAAGGTGTTTAAATGTTAAAGTTTTAAATACTGCATAATCTCCCTCCTAAACCTGAGTGTGATACCCTGAACTGAAGAATGAAAATATTTGCTCAAATACAGAAAAAAGGGGGAAATGCTCTTTCATGTGAATGCCTGTGATATGAACTCCTGTGAACTTGTGTTTTTTCAAATTTTGGAATATATTCATAAGAGAAGAATAAATAAATATCTTGATTCTACTAGAAAAAACAGAGATTAAATGAAAATATCTGCTCTAAAATGGGGTTGTGCTAAGCAACCTAGATAATACTTTGGGATGCTCAGTTCAGATTGAGTCCCGAGAAGAACTGTGTGGTGACTCAAAGAAAGATGCTAATGTTCACAAGTAAGAAAGAAACAGCACACCTCATATATCTTAAAATAGATTTTTTACTTTTTCAGTCTGCAAAGGGAAAACATTGTTTCTGATTTGGATTTGAGGAGAAGGACTTTTTGGGTTAAATGAGGATGCTGGCACACCATCCAGAAACTGTGTGCATGGTGGACCATAGATAGTTCTCTAGGTTTCAGGCTTCTAATGAACAGAGTGAGCCTAAAGACCCATCTAATTGCAAAGCAGAATATGATGCTTTTATGGACGTATAAGAACAGAATATATCCTGTGATGGTAGGATAACCCAACTGATGCCTCTAAACCCATGTGACCCAAATCACTTGCTCAATGTCTCCAGAATGGTGAGAGTCAGATGGTTCATAGAGGTTTTCTGTCCATGTGTCCAATAGTTTGGGCAGGGTTATTGGGTTATTTTACACTAGGCTAAATTAACAGTTGCTGGCTTGAAACTGTCTGGTGGTTTGGTTAGGGAGATTGACAATGCTGGAAGATTTTGGAGCATTACTCTGGTCATCAGAACTGTTTTCAAGAGTTCAACAGTCAGAAGAACTGTAAGTTGTCTTAGAGGATTATGCTTGGGTTTGGAAAAGAAGCGTAGGAAGAATACAAAATTCTGGCCTCCCTAATCTTATCTCTAATACTCCTGCATGTTAAACAACCATGTTTTGTCATGCTTTCATAAAGGAAGAGTACAGAAAGCCATTAAACTATTAGGTATGTGTTTTTATTATTATGGCTGAACTGTAGGTGAGAGGAATTCCAATGATATCGCTGCAATTTTTTCAAAGCAGTGCAGCAGTTCCCATTCACTCCACTTCTGCTGCCTTGTTTGAAGGCAGTCACACTACAGTGAGTCATGTCCTGAATCTACCACACTAGATTATGTCTGAAGAAGCATTAAGAAGTGAGCCTTGGACTGTATTAGGCAGCAAGGCAGGTGATGGCATTAGCTTGACTTCTCATTGCAGTGTTTTGGCACCATCTTTTTGCTATCAGTTACTCTCTGGTAGTACCAGAAATCTGTCCACTGAGGTAGACACTATTTCTTTTAAATTAATACATAATTTATTTTTCTTCTGTGTTTTCCCTTTTCATTCTACCTTATTTTTTTTCAAATTGGTTCTTGTCAGCAAGAGATTTGTTCCTCAGGTTGAGTGCTAAGCATGGATTTTATTTTCTTTTACTCTGAATTTCATCCTCACACATGGAAAAGTATGTACATCTTTTGACAGGAGTTTATTATGACAGAAAGAAATACTGCCTTTAGAGCACAGTAATTGGTAGATATTGGGCCTCTTTTATCAGATTTCATAGCTTAGCCTGACTTCCTGTGGATGCTCCTGTGTCTATAATGGATTTGAATCCAGAGTCTGAATCTGCAGGAATTTGGAAAGCCTCAAGTAGAAATCTAGATTGGTGTTAATTCTTTGCAGATCAGCACTGTACTTTCATGTCATTGTGAGCCTCAGAGACAATCTCCACTATAAAAATACTGCAGCCTTGTATTTTTCTTTCCTTCTCTTGAAGTCATCTACCTTCCTTTCTCCTTGTTAGCTGTATGATTTAACTAACTAGGTCTTTCTCCGTTATCACCTAGTGCAGCGATCTGTGTTCCCATCGCGTTGTTCCTTTCATGAGCACAGAGCTACCCTTGCTAAGTGGATGAACAAGAAACTAGGAGGGTGTGACACATAGGTAATGTTTATGAACTGCTTTTTTTACAAAGGATTTAAGAGTTAAAGGAGAACTAGATAGCAAAGTCTTGACTGTTCACCAGTTGTATTTCTGATTGTTCTGAGAAATCAGTTAGTGCCCTGGCACCTTCAAGTATGTCTAAACAAGTAACTATGTAGTTTGTCTAGATGTGGTACTCCGCTCAACCTGAGGACTTGTCACACATTTACGGGCAAAAACAGAATACTGGATTTGGAACTCATTCCTGAAGACAGGAATATGGCGCTGGTCTTATAGAATCATTTAGGTTTGAACAGACATTTAAGGTCATCAAGTCCAATGGTAGGAATAATCCTGGTTCTTAGTGCCTCGAGGGCACCTTATCATCTATCCATCATCTGACTGGAAGGTGCTTCTCTTAATTTCCCTGGTTTTTGCAGCACTGGGCACCAACAGAGGCACAGTTGACAAGGTAGGTTTTCAAATCATTGGGAATGGGTAGGTGGAAGGAGAACATCCCTTCCTCCTGCTATCCCCATTGTCTGAAAGATACACAAGCTGTTTGGAGTTGGAATCACAGGGACTGAATTGTCAGCAAGAAAACTGCTCATTTGCAAGCTCTCACAGAGCTTGGGTTAAATTTTTCATGATAATGCCTTTTGTGACTACTGTTTATATTTGAGTGACAGTTAATGTGAGTTAGACTTATTCATAAAATAAATAAATAGCATTCAGCAGGCTGCTCAGGGCTGGGGGTGGGGAGAGCATGTATGTGTGGAGCAGGAGGCAGGAACAAGATGCTGATTCATTTGTCTGTACATGCAAGACCAGCACCTAACTGACAATAAGCAAGAGGTTGTCCATCAAATATTTATGATGCAGACATTTCAAAGGGCTTTTAAAGGCCCACACAAACACCACTGATCACACAGAGGACAAAAGTTTTTGGAGTGTTTTGTTTTTTTTTCTTATGGTGTATGTGTGAGGGCTTATCCTGCTATTTCAGTTGTAGCTCACTGACATTATGCTGAGAGTGAGACACCACACATACTTTAAATTGCGTGGGCTTTTTTGTCAGCATGGAAGAATAAATTGTGCCCTCATAGAAAGCACCCCTTTTTCAGTTCAAGGATATTTAGCTGGTCATATTTTGCTCACTGCTTTGATTTCTGCAACTTCCGTGGATCTGGTTTATCGCATCTGTCTTAACTAAAGAAATGTTTTCTGGGAAATAAATAGTTCCATTACAAAGATGTATTCTAGGGAGCAGCTGTTTCACTGTAATGGGAGCCTTAATTGAAAGGATTATTGCAGCAAAACGTTTCCTAGTTGTTTGTCTTGGATGCTGTGGCAGAGAAGGATACAATATAGTAGCAAATTCTAAACAAGAATGATATCTGGTTTGCTTTCTGCTAGATTTTCAGGGTATCTAAGCCTGAAGATCAGTTCACTCCCCTGGGACCAAATCTGCTGATCTTACTCAGGGAAAACTCCCACTAGCAGTGGGAAATTTGCTTCTGTAAGCAGTGCAGGAAGTGCCCTGTAATATATTAAGAAACCAAGTAAGCCCATAAGAAACCAAACAAAAGGCATTTAAAAGCATTCCCATTACTCTTGGAGAGAAGGAAGCAGAAAATTAATATGCACATGCTCCCTAATTAGCATTTAAACTCTGGTCTTAATGTGATTTAGAGGGAGCTGTGAACTCTTGAAAATGAAGCTGTTGGTGCAGATGCAGAGCTAGGTGTGCAGTTTCTCATTACTCAAATGTTTCTGTTCTGCCTCCGGATGAATCAGGGAACTTTAAAACACATCCTCCTCCCCACCAGCAGATTTGTTAACATCCTGTTCTAATTCAGAGCAGAGACCTGAATCTGGTTCTCCCGTATCCCAAGTGCTCTTGGCTAACAGTGTCCTTTTGTTATCCCTACTCTTCTTCAAATCCCACTGCCTAAATTTTTGATTATTCTTGCAAAATGGAGTTGTTACAATACTCGATGCCCTCCCAACATCCCCACAGTTGTTTTCCTCATCCAAAGGAGTTTGAGAATCTCAAGGTGCTCAAGGTTTTCTTGAGTTGTGTTGACAGTGTCATGTAATGGGCCTGTGAATCTTGTGAAGTAGTAGCAGCAGCTACATAGATACATGGTCTCTTCCCAATTCACTCTCCAATGCCATAGCTTTCCATTGTTCTTAATGAAATGTTCATCATCACAGTCAGTACAAAGACAGTAAATCTGAATATGTGTCTATTAAATAATTTTGCTTTGAAGAAATTTAAGAACTCCTTTAGATGCAAAACACCAACTTTGAATGCTCTACTTTTTAAGAGAACATGTAAACTCACAAAGCTTTTATTATCTTGTTTTCATATGTAACATGCATGACTCAGTTTGGTGCTGTTTGTCATTGTAAGAAAAAACAGTGTGATACATTTAGTGGTTTTCTTATTTAAATAAGATTTGAAATAATCATAGCAGGTCTTAGTAGATCTTCAGAAATCCTCACTTTTCATACCATTTCAGTATAATCTTGCTTCACATAACATGGCCAGGAAAATAAGTTAAGTCTCCTCTTCTGAAAACTCTCAGTGAAGAAGGGCTTTTTGCAGAACAAAAACCACAAAGACAGGGAATGAAGTTTTCATGACAGCTGTACAGTACGTGTCTGGATTATATTCTGTAAATTTGCACAGAAGAACATTAACAAGTAAAACAAATCCGATTTCATAAGTCTTGTAAACAAAACATTTTCAGAACTGAGAAAACAGTTTACAGCATTTTATTGTTATTTTCATTCAGTTTATGAAAAAAATTGATGGTAGAAAGCAGGAAGGGGGAATATCATAGATCTCGTTGTGTTAAGTTGGGGGAAGAAAAAAGCTTGAAAATGAGGGAAAGGACAAGGGAAATCATAGAATTTTGTGGCCAAAATTGTACTTTCCTTTTTATTAAATGTTGTTAGCACTATTTTAACAGTTTTTTGGTTTTTTTTTTAATGGGGGGCATGGTTGTGGGGAGGAATTCTCTCTTATCCATTCTGATAATGTGATATGACTCTTGTTCAAGAATTTAAAGGAATTTATTCCTACTCTGATTTTTTCCATTTTTATTGAGAGAGAGAGATAGATAGATAGATAAGAAAAATAATGGAGTAATTCAAGTCACACAGAGAATGGTCTCATGTAAATGAAGCTGTAAAATAAACAGTATCTACAGTACATAATCCTTCAATTTTTACTTCATTTAAAAACTCACTCCATTGTAAAAACAATTAACGGGTCTACAAGGAAACACAAGATTAGTTAAACTTACCTTTTAAATCCTTTCTTTGTTAATTCATAAAATTCTGTGGCAAAGCTGCTGAGGTCATTGCCTTCCTCTGTCTCACACAGGGCTCTAACAAATGCTGAGCCTGTTCTTTAATTGATCTTTCTGGGTGCCCTGTGATTAAATTCTGGGAAATTACTAAACTGTGAGTCACGTCATAAAAACTAATTAGTGGTTGGTTGACAGTTTGTCTCCCAGCTGAAGCCTCCAAGTTTCTCTTAATACCACATCAATATATAGGTTATTGCTGGCAAATGCCTTGAGTTTATTTTGTAGAAGAAGGTTGTACAAAGTCACAAAGTTTATGTTGGATAGTGCTAACACTAAAACAGCTTTGTTTGAATGGGGCATACTGTCCCTTTTGGCATGATTTCACTGGCCCTAATGCATATTGAAGCTTTGGGGTGAGTGGGGAAAACAAGTTTTTGAAAAGAAAACTTCTTTAAAAGAAATTCTTTGCTATTGAAGTTTGGTTTTGATGCAGCTTTGTCCTTCAGCAGCTGCCTTTTGGCAAGATCAGAAGCCTGGTAGAGAAGTTACTCTCTGCAAGGTGGCACTGTTGTGTGTTCTTTCAGGGTAGTCCCTTTTTAGTCCTCCTCTCCATGAGGACAAATGCCAGGAAATACACTGCAGTGATCCTTTGGAGTCACTGTGTTCTGGGGTAACTCCAGTGAGGGAAACTCCAGACTATGGAAAGAGGACTCTTATCCTGGATGGACCTTTGACTTTTAGGTTAATGATACTATGGTCCAATAGGTTTGAATATTGCCTGGCTTGATATTGTAGGCGGTATGCAAGCATTAGCACTCTGGTGGGGTGACCTTGCTGTGTTAAGTGGTTATCTATCAACAGAGAAATAGGTCTGGAGAGTTTGTAGTAGAGGACATGTTCAGAAGTGAAGAAATAGCAAATAAAAATTATAATTAACATTTCAGATGGCCAGAGGTGAAGGGGGTGGACTATTGAGGATTTCTTTTTTTCTTTTCCCTCTCCAGAAAGTTGATGCTGTACTTAAATAATTGCTAGTAGCATATTCTTGAGCACAGCACCTTTTTAGTGGAACATTTAGAAAATTTCCTTCTGAAAAAATTAAAAAAGCAAAGAACTTCTGGTTCTGAGGATTTAATTTTAAATATAGTAGATTTATAAATCATACGATGTGTAAGCATAATGATATAATTTATACATAAATTATTAATGTATAGATCAATATTTTTGTGATAACATTGCAGAATCCTCAGTTTATAGACAGTGTTACAAAAGCCAGTGTTCTGAGTTGGTCCATTATTGTTACTAGAGCAAGCCCGGTTCAGAAACACAAGGGGCTGTGATGATGAGTTATGTGAACATAAAGCTGATCATACGTCACCTAATGCCTCCCATTATGTAAATTTATAGCACAGAACAAAATCTTCTTTAAGAATGCATTCCTTTGGAATAGATGAATGTTATTTTTCACATTAGCTATGAGAAAATGATGTGACTGTCTCTGCAGTTTTTCTCTGAAATGTAGCTCAATTGTCCTGACAATATTCTCTGCAATACAGACACTCTCCAAGGCAGAGCGGGGTTGCCATTCACCATTCACATTGCACAGGAACCAAGGACGAACCTCACACTGCGGGACTTGGGAGAGCAGGGGATCTCTCCATCTGTTCTAGCTGTGAATCCCCTGCACACTCACTAAACTAAATTACTTTGTGCTTGTAGAAATGGTCTCATTATGATATGATCTCCAGCTCCTCATCTGAAGCAGGCCTTAATAGTGTTTTGTTTTGCTGTGGCTGTTCTGCATGCTCTTGTCCAGCAGTTGGATATATTAGACTGTTCCAGAGAGTGCAGTGCACCCATCACTACCACTAGGACAAATATATTTGCACTTAGCCCTATGTTTTTGTTTGGGTAGGTCATATATATTTTAGATTGGGAAAAAAACTATGCTTTTATAGTTCATTATTATTTATAACAAAGTTATTACAAAAATGTATAAGGTGCTGTATGGTGTTGTAGGCCAATATACTTTCTGCCGCAGTCAGTTTAGTAATGAGATATGGTTGAGATCATCAAATTCATCACTTAGAAGGGGTGCTTTTTGTTGCTTTGGTGCTTTCAACTGGATGTTTATAGATGGTGTGCGTTGGGGCTTTTACATTGTTTGCATCAAGTGCCCTGGAAGAAAGGCACAAGGCATCTTTATTGGCACACCTGCATGGTTGTGGGACGTCAATAATGCTGTAATATAGCCAGCAGTGATTATTACACAGATAGATACATAGAGGCTTTCCTGTAACTTCAAATTCCATATTCCTTGTATAAATGTAGAAAACAATAAGTATATTATTACATGTGGTATCTGTGCAATAAAATTTGAAGAACTTCTTACTAGAATTAACTAGTTAGTAAATCAGTAAGGAAAACCTGAACAGCTGCACAACAATTAAGATCCATGTGAGGAAGAACATTGCTGCATGCTTGGAGAATGCTGCTTGCTCTAAAACAAAAATTATCCTTGTCCTGACTGTGCCGCAGGGCTGCAGACGAGCTAATTTAGCATGGATGGGGTAATCGAGGAGTCGGATTTCAGATGGTCCTTCTAAGGTAAAGCCACTAAGGCAGTGTTTCACTGTGTGCAGATGCTTTGCTGAACAAACTATCAATCTCTGTGTAAAAGGGAGATTGCACAGGTTTAAAGTTCTACCTGGAGGACTTCACTTACGTGTTTGTATGTGGGTTTTTCCTAATAAACTAATTCCCAAGAAAAATCCATATTCCTTTTCTTTCCAAATTCTTCAGAACACATGGATTTTTCTGTAGTCATTCTAGTCTGGAAAGTTCTTCCACTGAAAATCACAAATGTGCAGCCACACGTGAGAGAAGGAATATAGAAAGCGCTTTGAATTTCTCTTGCCGAGACTGTTTTGCTCCTTGGGTTGTGTGACTTTGTGTATTTTACAGTGGGTCATCTAATTGGGAGGTTTGTGTTGGTCAGATTTAGTCTCTTATTCTACGTAAAAAATATAATAGAATCAAGCTGAAGTTCTGTGTAAATACTTCGAGACCAGTAGCAAAAGTTAGGGTTGCTTGCAGTCCACTGATGTTTAGAATATGTGTTTTTGCTGGTTACAAACCAAGCCTCACTTGTTTGTCTTGGTTCACAAGATGCTCCTGTTAAAAAAAAAGAAAAAAGAAAATAAAACCTAGTCTCAGTAGGAGATTCAGATTTGTTTTTAATGTTAGCAGCTTCTCTGCTTAGTAGAAAAGAAACAATTTGCCTCTGTTTGCAAGGTAAATGTAAAGGAAGTGCTGAATAAAACAACAAATTCCCTCAGAGCCTCTCACAGCCCCATTCATTACTGAAGTATTTCTTGTGACGCGGGCTGGGCAAGTGGCTTTGAGCAGAGTGTTCTGGGTTGCCAAGAGCTTCTCAGTCGGGTAGGACAGGCCGTGTCTGTCGCTTTGTGCTCCATTCCCCATGCAGGACTCGGTCTGAGGGGTGTCTGTGCCTCAGGACAGGGTCTGAGGGGTTTCTGTGCTGCAGGACAGGGTCTGAGGGGTGTCTGTGCTACAGGACAGGGTCTGAGGGGTGTCTGTGCCCCACAGTATGAGGGGACAGCGCCTTTGGGTGCGGTGGGAGAAGGGTAGTGAGCTGGTAACAAGATGATCTTAGGACATCTTGAATTCCCCCTTTGCTCCCTGCTAGAAACCACCTTAATGTGGGCACAACTTCTCCAGTTTTGCCTTGGCCTTCGATGCGTCCGGTGCTGCAGTAATTACTGCTGCAGTAATAGTCAGAGGTAATGGTAATGGTAACTTGTCTCACCCAGCTCAGTGGCCTCTTGTGTGCTTTGGGTTGGATCATCAGGTTTCAGAAACCTTCCAGGGACATTTGGTGGTCTGCGGTGAAAGGCAGCAGGGTCACAAAGTTTTCTTCCTTTTCTGGTTTACTAATTACCACAAGCAAAATAACTGGTTTGAAGAGATTTTTGTATGAATACCTTCCTTTTAAAAAAATTTTTGATTATAAAAATTTCCTCAGGCTATAAAAGCAATGTGAAAGTATTTCATTATGTGTATTTAGTGCTGTGTCTTCTGGTGTATAATTTGTGACTGAGCCTGGTTTCAGTAAATTGTACTTATTTTGACATTTGGGATGATGCAAATAAAGTAATATAAACACCGGAGTTGACCTCTATGAGTCAGATTTTTGTTGCGGACTACTCATAACAAGCAAGTGCAGCCTTGTTGTCAAAAACTGCAGCATAGTATCAATTTGCCTCACAAATAAACATAGTGATATATACCTGCCACCATTCACTAACATGAACATGACCCTGGGACTTCATCCAAAGGCTCTTGTATTTGCAGGAGACTGGTCAGGAAATATCAGAAATTTTCTGATTTATAAGCATTCTTTACTAAATCCCAGTTGTCTCCTCCATCCTATATTTCAAAACTGTCTCTAATTTAATGTATTCTTTTGCAATGGTAAATTTTAGTGTGATGGGATGAAGATGGGCATGAAGGCTAGCTTGTTGGTATCACCTCGAATTTGGTCACTCTCATAGTCCTAAAGCATGAAAGTAGGGAAGACTTATTGCATTAGAAGACTCATGAGTTGGTTTCCATAGTAGAAATATTTCTGGCATTTTATAAATTTTATAGCTCTCTTCTGGAGCTTCAGGTATTTTTCATTTAAAAAAAAAAAAAATCTATAAATCGGTTTTATTAGCAGTTCTTCCTGACCTTAAAGAGTGATCAGAAGGAGGTTGAATAGATTCCTAGGAAGCACTCAGAGGCTCGATATGGGGTTTTTCAGTTCACTGAAAGCATTGCCATGGCGTCCAGTTAGTATAGAATCAGGCACATGGTAAATATCAAGTTGAAATAGAAATGCGTGAAAAAAGGCATTTTAAGATAAGAAAATGAGGGAATTTTTGGTAAGGTATTGTAGTCTAAACAGTTTTCTTGATTTATACTTGAAGAAGCTCTGTCCCTATACTACACAGTACCATCTCCTAGATTCTTTGTTTGTCTGTGGAATGCTTCAATGCTGATGATATTTCTTTGGTCTTTCATTTAATTTCATTTTATTTAATTTAATTTCATTTCATTTCATAAGAAATTCTGTGTACTCTTGGGCTTGGGTCTAGATCAAGAAAACAGAAGCTGCTATAATTTCTCTCCAGACTCGTAGAAAGGGACTGAAGCTTGCAGTTTCTGAGGAAAGGAGCAGGCTTAGCTGGTTTGCAGCTAACATTAATGCCACATATATTTTGTCCTTGAGGCAGTAGCAGTCGTTGTGGTAAAGTCTTTCTAAAATCAGAAGCAAGGACCTCAATGTTCTGCTTACTCCTGAATAAAATCACTATTATTTCTCTCTAATGACATAGCCCCAAGTTGAGTGAAGCAGGTGATTTTGAAAAAGGTATCCCAGGCTTGGAAACCATGGGATTTGCCTGCCAATTCATGATTTCAAGTATTTCTTCAATACCCCAGAGTCAGATCTCTCAGTTAGAGCTGTTTCATGTGCACACGTTCATGTGGAGCTTTGGGCAGGGAGTTTGGTGCTTGGGCCAATTGCCTTTTTTGCTTTTTCCCTTACTCTCCATACTCCTCATATTTTTGTCCAGCATCAGATAATGCAGAGGCAAGGTTAGGCTGTTATCTCTGTTCATATATCAGAAATTCACCTTTCATAGCCCACTAGAGGTGCTGTTAGCAGCACTGCAGGGGGAGGCGTTGCTGACGTATTGCAGAAGGAGCTTTGGTAGACTCCCTCAGGCAATGTTCAGGCTCTGGCTCTGTCTTTACCATAGTTTCTGTTGTCTGGAAAACTGTGGTTTTCAGTCAGGGTATTCAAAACTGTTCTGCTGACAACTTTTGCTCAGTGGATTGTTCACATTTTCATTCAGTTTCTTGATTTGAATATATTGGGCCCTACTTATTGATCTCTCTTAAATAAAACCCTTAAGGGTAGTTTAAAGTGCGTCATTAGAAATTTGATAACCTTTAGACTGAGTAGAGTTTTACTCCAAAAACCAACTGACAAATGCTATTAACTGTAGCTATTAATTCTTGAGGGTGGGAAGGATGCTACACAATTTTGTGAGAGACCACTGAACCCATTCTGTCTTCTTAACTGAGTAATGATGTTTTTTAGCATTCTGACTGTTAATGTGATAACTTATTTTTCAAGAGAGTTCCTATATCACTGCTGATCTGAGTAGATTTGCTGTTTTTTCTTCTGAAGTCATTTCAGTGGTGAATTACTTTATAGTGAAATCAAATAAAAATATTGAAATGGAGTTTTTTAGTGAATTTCATGTTATGTATATTACATCTGTTTATCACTTGCTTGAGTGTTTGACATAAGCCAAATTTATCCTTCTAAACCAAAATTTATTCTGTTACCCTAAACATCCTGGAACCATGATAATTTTGTTTCTGGTGTGTTGATGGTAAGGAATGAATTTTTGAGTACAAGGCTAGAAGTTTCCCTTGGTCTTGGCCTATACTGTGCTCACAGGATAGACAATTTGTGCAGTGTGTCCAGCTTTTGTACCTGTGAGCTTGTAATTCTTATCTACTTGATAAATGGTATTGGGAAATTTAATTTCATACAGCCACATTCAGACCTGCTAATTTAGGTGTCTAAGTTTGGAAACTGGTCTCACACCGCTAACCACTGGCTCCGGGTGTGAATGTGGTCCTGACGTCAGGGAGCCAAAGGAGGATCAGAGCAGGTGAGCACAAAGTCAACTGGGTGTAAACAGGCAGTCTCTCTAAAATTATTTGGTTATTTACTCTGGCTCTCCTCAGAAAAAATGACAAACACTGGGGAAAAAAATGTTCGCTGAAGAGGTGCAGACTCTGGCACTATAGGAGAGTGATTTTAGTATTTTTATTTCCATAGTCTGAGGCTGCATGTGCTTGGAGCCTAAGTCACAAGAAAAGATAATTGCCATTTTGCAAATCTAGACATGAAAAATGATGATTTTTTGTCAAGGGCTATTAATTAACATGGATCTCTCTTATATAGGTCTAGATCTTTTCTTCATATACTCTCTGGAAAAATCTGTCTGTTAAATGGGGCAGTTTGATGTTCCAAGGTTTTATTCCATGACACATGGTTTTTCTCAGACAATATGCCAGGTGTAGGAGCTCAGGAAAATGCTTTGGGATTAGGGGCTCTGTAATAAAAAAGCAGAGCCTGGTGCACAAGCACTACCCTTTTTTATACAGCAATATAACTTATGCTTGATAAAAAAAAATTAAGTAGAGCATCTACATTTTTCTCTAGCCACTTATTTTAAATTTTGTTAGGCCTGATGTCCGTCAAATGCTTCCACATGTGCTGAATGTGGCATGTAGAGAACTGCTCTTAGGAGACCATTTACAGGGCATAAAAATTTTCACGGAACTGACAAAAAGTGGTGAACAAGTCTATTGATTGCTTCAGTGTCTGCTAAGTAATTATGTGCATGCAGACATCTCTTTTATGGAGTGTTCCTAATATTACCCTGATCAGAATAATCTTCATAGAAAAATCTGTAATTTTGCGATAAAAAGCAATACATAGAACACTTGTCAGGTTTTTATTACCAGACTTTTTAGTAAGGTTTTTATGTTTTTGGCCAAAAACTGAGGATTTGACATTCAGGGTGAAAACAGTAGGATTTTGGCTTTCCAGTGAAAAATGTCCTGAAGGAAGCAGACACTTACCACGAAAAGTGTTCATTTCTGTATGAAAGTTTTATTAGAGAACAGGCATGGGCAGAAATATTTTAGGCAGCACTTCTACTCTAGCAGAGCTCTGCACAGATGGATCAATGTTGGCATTATTTTATGTGTCGACTGTGGTGTACATTTCTTCTATATATTTTTAGTTCCTGTCCATGTGCTTGATGGAAGAAAGCTTACTTTGTCTCACAGGTGAAACCAAAGCTGATGTAATTTATTAGAAAAGCAGTGTAAGCATGTGTGCTTGCTGAGATCAATGTCTGGGCGATCTGAAGTCTGTCCTACATCAAGCTGGACACTGGTTGTATCTGCACTGTGGGAAAATGGGTTTCATGATGTTCCTTCAGCCTCAGCCCCCAGTCATACAGCCTGGGAAATCTATCAGAGCCCAATGAAGCTCCTTTCTCCTCTCTCATCCTCACATGCCGTGGGTTTTTTCCCAAAGGAAACCCGTGGAGTGCAACAAGGATGGCACCTGCCTTGTGCTGTAGGCACAGCTGCTGGAGCAAGAAAGGGTGAAGGGCTTTTAGGAGGCTTAATCTGTCTCTACAGAACAATTTACTATGAACAAAGCTGCATAAATGGAGAAATCACAGAAGGAAATTACTTTGTCCTCCCCATAGGACCCTCAAGGGATAGGGAATATAGGAATGGAGTTGAAAATGTGACCCTTGCATAGTCGTTTGTAGCTGGTCTCCTGGTGCTTGTGTCTGGCTCCTCTGGGCCAGGCAGTGAGTGGTAGGTTAAGATTGGCCAGTGAGTACCATGTATAGACACCCCCAGGGAATGCTCAGTCTGCTGAGTGAAATGACCATAATCCAATAATTCAGGTTAATTTACCTTCCATTGTTAAGCATGTGTGTGTGTGTTGTTAGCACTGAAAACTGCTATTTATAATCCTTAAATTGAGTTGTCTTTATTCTTCTTCTGTGTAATTAATCCCGTGAGTCTTGTTTGAAGAAAAGAGATGATATTTAAAATTATTAGTGAGACTATGGTGCCCAGTGCTCTTGGTGCACCACTCTCCAGCCTAGTATTTGGACCATATCCAAGTCTTCTTGGAGGTTGTGGAGCAGATGGGGTGAGGGGTGACCATTTCTTAAAAAACTTTTTCCTCTATTATAATCTTTTTTCATATTATTTATCTGTTCCTTTTTTTTTTTAATCATGATACTCTGGGATGATGAATTTTGAGAAATACGTAAAAGGATCTCATTTGTCTCACACTCCTTTTTTCAGAATTTGCATTATTGGCAGAGGTGATCTAGTGAAGGATGTCCCTGCCCATGGTAGTGGGGTTGGAATGAAGTGGTCTTTAAGGCCTCTTCCAGTCCACACCATTCTGTGGTTCCATAATTCTAGGTAGAAAATATTATTAGTTTCACTGTTTCATTTTTTTTCCTTTACTGGGCATTTTAATAGGCTGCATTGCTTGTATACATTTGCATTTATCACTTGTGAGCCATGGCATGGAGAGAGATCCTTTCTTTTTTTCCCTTTTCTCTTCTTTTTTCCTTTTTCTTTCTTTTCCCTTTTTTTCTGTGGTTATACCCTACCACTTTAGCAACAGGGTGTCTATGGCCATGATTCCTTTCTATTTCTGTGTGACATCCAGTTTGGAAGCTCTGAGGTGCATGGGGCAATGCCTCATGAAAAGCAGACTGAGGAAATGTGCCTGATTTAACTCTGTGCAGGGACTGGCAAGAAGGAGCCCTTCTTCAAACACATAAAAACAGGCACCAACCTCCATTGCAATTGTGGGAATGCTCAGTACACCGTAATGTTGCTGGGATAGAAACAGATACAGTAACCACAACAGAAAGGAATTGCTTTCTGGCTTTAATTTTGCGGCGTTTACTCCAAGTCTTGACCTGGTGATTTGGACATATGCATTTTGTAAAGTCAAGCTGTGTGCAGTACATACTGCTGGCACCTTCAGGCATTTTGTATGCATGCGGTGCAGTGTTACAGGCCTTGGCCTATTTTTCAGAGCCAATTTCTATATACTCAGCTGGCAATGAACAAAAAAATGTGCTTTGGCAGATTGGATTTTGGCATAGGCATTCTGAAGCCCTACAATTTCAACTCTTGGAGTTGTAACAAAAAGTGTTTAATTAAACTGGCAGCTTAGACCAATAAATGTTTAAACTAATTTTAAAAGGAAAACTTCACCGCCATGTAGAAGAGGTATAGGTCTTACATGTCTGTTCCTTACTGAAGGAGTGCAGTTGTTTTCACAGCAGTCTTTGCTTGGAAGCAGTGGTCTGGAGCTGGAGATCAAAGGGGCAGAAAAGCTGAGCAGTGGATAGGTCAGAGACACTGTGCTTCAGCTACTGCACATCTCACAATGTTATTTCAGAATCATCTTTAAATAAGAGGGTTTTTGTGTGTGGGCAGGAAATAGAAGAGTGCAGAGAAAATTAGAGAAAGTTAGAGGCCAGTTAGATTCAAAGGCAAAGTTTGGGTTTACTGTGTGTCTCCCACAGTACTTGAATAGTAATAGTACTTACTTTAGTCAGGGGGTAAATTTAGAATAAAAAAGTTTACACCAGGTTCTGAACATTATTAAAAATCTGTGGGCAATTATCTTTTAAGTACATCCATTAGTCCCTTTTTTCCCTTATTAAATGTATTGGCTAGATTTCAAGTTTGACACTTGCAACTAAGATCTTGTGAAGAGCTGCAAGGAGGAAGCCATGAGGACAAAAGAACAAGACCAATCTGTTGACACATAACATTTGTTTTTCAGTGTTACTTACTGGCAACTTCTCTATTAATTTAATATTTACATGTACTTAAAATTTCATTTAGGGGGCACTCTGGATATGTTTATATTTACTTTATTGGCTGCAGAGTTTCCTCAGTGAGGTTCAGTTGATCTGGCATTCTCTGACTCTGGCATAGAGCACTGTGTAGTGTTGCTTAGATTTGCAAGATAACTGTGGTATTCCATTCTGGAGGCAATTGCATTTCAACTGGGGGAAACTTAGCTCAGGATCTGGAGGCTTTGTAAGATCTTCATAAAAGTTTGAGATACTTGGGCAAGCTAGTAAGCCCAGCCACTGGGATTTGTATTAATACAATGATTTCACTTACATCAAGAAATTATTGCCTCATTATTGCCTTTAATAATATATTAGTTTGGTTTGTGAGACTTAGTTTTACAAAAAACTCATAAGGGATGAGTCCAACCCCTTAGACTCTCAACTATGAAATCACTGGCTTGAATCCCCACTTCAAACCCCAAACTATAGCTTGGCTCCAAAGCAACTCCAAAACAAAGATCTTGTTTTGTGATTTAAATCTGTAAATCCCCTTGTGAGCACTCTGATTTCATATCTGAGAGGCTTGTTTTGGATTGCTCTGAACGGATTGGGAACTTTCCTGCTAAGCTGCACAAGACATTTTCAAATTAGTTAACCATGCCCATACAGAAGATTTAGGTGCCATAACTTTTGATTTTAGTTTGTTGTTTTTGGAGGGGGGGAGGTTCAGCTTTCCTGGGTAGATAGAGCTTTGATGAGTCTGTGCTCTTCTTTGAGCAAGACAGTGAAGTCTTTGCAGAGCAAGGAAAGTATTAAGAGTGACAGAATATTCTCTTGCTATTCAAATGGACAGGCACTGAAAATATACCTAGGAATCTGTTTAAGAGGTCAGAAGAGACTGCGTAAAATGCACAAATGTGTTATTTTTGTGCACAGTCTTTATTCTAACTGATGTTTAAAGGTGAATGAGAGCAGCAAAAGCTTTTTAGTTTTGGCAGTTTCAAGAGCTTTCTTAAGAATTATTGGCCAATATGGATAGCTTTGCATTCCTTTGTGCTTTCCCCTGGCCACCCCCTGCTTCCACCTCTTCAGTGGGAAGACTATACCAAAATCCGGATTTCAGTTCATCTGCTTTGTCTGTAAAATGTGCAAATCAGCTGCTAATTTTGAGTGTTATATTGACTCAATGATAAGAAGTAATTATGCTAAAGGGCTAGATCAGGGTAAGCCAAGTAAAAATGTTATTACTGGAAGTAGTTTTGGGAAGAGTCTTGCATCAGCAAAGGAAATGTAACCTGATAATGGCAGTCTGTGTTTTAAACCATTGAATGTAGAACAGTTACAAGGTCAAGGCAAAGTATTGAAATCCACATTTTAAATTTATCCAATATTTAAAAGACTGATTAGAGTATAGGACAAGGTAAAGACTGACTGATTTATTATTGTCTTTGGCTTTTTGTTTGTTTGTTTGGAGTTTTTTGGTTTTTTTTTAAAATTTTACTTACCAGATCATGATATTAATGCAATAATAATCTTCTGAAAACAAGTATTTCCTGGTGGAAACCTTACATTAATAAAAGGAGCCAGATGGTAAATAGCTGGAAGCATCAGTGAGACGTTAAAATCTTGTTCTATCATTTCTAAAACTGTATCCCCTTCTCTTATTATTTTCTGTTCAGTTTTGTTGTTGTTGTTCTTGTGGGTTTGGGGTTTTTTTTGGGGGGGTGGTGGGGTTTTTTGATTTATTTTTTTTTGGGGGAGGGGGTGCTGTTGTGTTCTGCTTGACTGCTGAAATAAAGTTTAATTAGATTTTCAGAAAATTTAGAATTACTGTTATTGAATAATGGACAGGTAATTCTCATTCCGGTGTTGCCATGGTATAAGCCATGGTCATTTGCAACTATTTTAGATACTTGGATATTTTTTTTCCAGAAATTTCTTATTACTGTTAATATCTTTGTGAACGTTTCCATCAATTTCTTCATACCTGTGTTTCCTAAACACCTCTGCAGTTATATGACATCTGACCTCAGCAGCAAGTAAGCACTTTGGGCAGATCATGGAGGTTAATGATAATTTCTCCTTACACACTCATAAAAGCTAGGGGTCAAGGTTCTTCCATTTCCTTTTATTGAGGGCATAAGAAGGTCTCATGGAATAAGATCTTTTATTGTACCACCTGGAAAATACTTGGCTTAACTGTTCTTAAGCAATCTATCTCTGCATTCAGATATGTAACCAAGAGAATGTATTCCTAAAGAGATATATTTGTGAAGAATAATCTTCATTTTGTAAAGATGGGATCAGTTTTGGCTAGAAGTTTTCCTGTAGCAGATCAGCCAAATTGTGGTTGGCCTCCACTGATACTCAAAAAAAGCAATGATCTGGACCTGAAACCAAGTGGAGTGCAACATATTTTGGAATATTGGCCTTCTCTGGGGACTATGAAAGCAGTCATTAACTTTATCAAAAGTGAAACTTTTCCTTAAAATTAAATGCCCTAATGATTAGTCTAAATCTTGATCCAAAAACATCAGTATCAGCGGGCACCAGGGAAGCCACTTTTTTTACATATATCACACCCATATGCTTGACTGTTGCAGGAAAATAATGATTGGGAAGAATAATTTCTAAAGCAGGGTCTATTTTGTTACTACTGCTGCTGGTGCTCATCAGCATCATAAGCACTTTGCAAGCCACATGGGGTAATTTATGGTGTTATGTGCTTAAATCAACAAGATTCATTATGCACAAAAACTGGTTTGAGGTTTTTGCTGCCTCCTTTGCTTCTCCTTTGCTTCCTCCTTCTATACAGGAGAAATACTGTGTAGGCAGGACAAATATGCTTTATCCGCTATTAAGGTGATCTATCGTGTCCTAAACTTGAAGTTTTCTCCTGCAAGCCTTTAGTTTCATTTCAGCACAAAAATATGACTGTTTAGAGAAAACCATTTTTAACCTCAGCTTCTTTATTCAGTGGTTTAACCTTTTCCAAATGTGCAAAACACAAATGACCAATGTGTAGCTGGAGACAATGTTCTGATTATGAAAGAAGAACTTGGGCGAGGTTTGGCAGCCAAATCCAGGACGTGCACTCTTTAGTGACCTTTGGGGATTTTTTTTTCTTGGGCATATGGGAAAGAATAAGTTACTGGAATGTGACTTAAAAATCAGGCATTTTAATACAATATTGAAAAAAACATTTAACATACAATTGTGTAAAAACTTGTCTTAATATTACTGATGTGAGGATATTCAGATGGCTAGATGAGCACTTCCTCATGCTGTTGTATATCTAGACAAAGAAATTAATAACAGAGATAAATAAGATCGTTCTGGAAACTAGATACCATTGTGAAAGATACAGGAAAATCCAGAGATAAGCCACGTAGAGGGTTTACCATGGGAAAACACACGTTCATGGTACAATACCTACAATTCACATTTTAACTAAAACCCTCCTGTGCACTCCAGACTGCTTGAAAAATGCTTCAGTGATTATTTGTAAGCTAAACATGAGACTACTTTAGTAAAATGATCTAAAAGTCTCTCACAGCCTTACCAAACAATAAAGTTTAAAATTTTGCTGACTTCCTCTTCTACCGAGCAAAACACATTGCTTTTTATCAAGACATATCTTCAAAGAAGAGTATTAGATTTAGCAGCTGGAAAATGGATTTAGGCTGTATCTGTGTGCTTGCTTTTAGATACTTAACTCTCACTTAAATGATACAACTAGATGTATGAGCAATAATAGTAATTGAGATTCAGCAATAAAACTCATTATGGTGCTAGATAAAATCTCTTGTGGATGCTCTGCTGGAGATAATAATTCATGTAGGAATTAGGAAAATATATGGGGATTTTCCCCATGATATTTGTTTGTTTAGGATGCACGTATGCATATGGATTTTTCATGCTGAATTCTTGTGAATTCTATGATGGTTTGGAACAGGTACCACCAATTTTGCTTTCTCAAATAGATGGTAGTTTTTGAAAAGCCTTTTTCCACATGGACACACATCCTACTCATTAAATGTTGAGGGCAGATACTTTATTTAGTCTTCCAAATCTGGGGTAAAGTTGCACTTGGGAAATGGTAGCCTGCAAGGCTGATATTCATGTGGCACTGAATATCATGAGGTTCATGAGTTGGTGCCCAAGGCATATTTTGAATTTTTCTCATGTACTGCTTCTCTTAATGCTTCACCTCTCTTGCATCAACCGTACTGGCTTAGACTCATTCTTTGCCCTTTGTCCTTGTGATAAAACCAAATTTCATGTTTCCTCCCATATTTTAAAAGGAGAAATCTGTGTAGCCTTCATTTAAAACTGCAGTAGTAAAGCTTTATCTGAGTACAGATGCATGGAGTTCTTCATTGTACACTTGTATTCTACTTATAGCTTGAAAATTTGAAGCAGAATTAAAAAAAGAAAGGTCTTGAGAAAATCTAAAATAATGGAAGCCCAGTAATTTTCTTTATCTGTCACACTGAAGTTCTTTCGATGGCACAATAAAATTGTTTGTGTCCTGTAGACATACAACTTGTATCAATGGCATACATATGCAAAAGATAGTTTAGAGGAAATATTTGGGATGCAGTGTCATTCAAAAACAAGTATAAATTCTCAGTACAGTGCTGAGCAATAAGATTAAATTGTATGTGAGATACAACACATAACTTCAGTAACAGTTGAATTCTTAGGATATCTTGGTCTTACTTTAAAATACAGATTGGGTTCTTTAAAATATTATTAAGCTCATTTTAAAACAACAATCAATTTCGAGTATGGTGATTTTCAGATGACTCACATTTAAAACAGTTTTGCTTATACATGGGAGATAGTCTCTCTTTAGTTAAAGTGCTGCCAGGATTCATTATAAACTCTACTTTAAGCCAAATAAAATTGAGTAAAAAAATTGGCCTGGCTTGAAAATTGCCATGTTTGCTCAAGTTTACAGGAAGTGTGTGAACCAGGAATGTTTTTTGGATGATACCTATCTTCTCCCAAGTTAATACACTTAAAAGACCCAAGCGAAAAAAACTCCACCTACAACCTGACCCCAAAAGTAAGTACTTAAATAACCCTAATATTCTTATTTTAAAATTTTACCTTGAAGTTAACACTGTCTGTTGTTTCATGTTGGAGAGTACACAGGTAGACTCAGTAATAGTGGTTATGTTCCTGAAGTCTTCAGTTCCAGCTACGCAATGTTTGAGATCATTCATTTACTGTCTGCCCCAGAACCATGCCAGGTACATTTCTTGACTGGTGCTCAGCGTTATGAATGCCACACTGCTGGGAGAGCTGCAGTCAGCATGCCCCTTGTCAGGTACTGGAGAACACAACCAAACAGTAGAGTGGAGTATTAAACCAGATCTCCTTCTTTCCCCACTCCCTGAGACATTATTGTGCGATGACACATGGTTTAACTTATTAAGCCATCTATCTCCCCTTGCACTTCCTGTAAAACCACAGCAAGGGAATTCTTTCTGCTGTGATAACCTATTGATGCATTGTTGTTCAAGAAGGACCTAAAAAGTTGGGATGGCAATATGGCTATATATGTTGGCAATAAAGGAATTAATTTTTAATTTTTTAAATTTTTTTGCTAATGGAAGGGAAAGTCCATCAAGAGTACATGCATGCAGATGAAGTTGAAGCCATCATTTCTGTTACAGTGGTGTTAATAAATTATAACTGTATTGCCAGCAACTTCTTTGTGTGTATCTTTATCCATCCTTTGCCAGTTTAGATTAAAATCTCTTTTAGGCCAGGCTTGTCTTGCCAGAGACCTTGCTACTGAGGTCTGTATCTCTTCTTAAAATTTATATACCTTACCCAAGATACTGCTACCAATAAAACAAAAAAACAACCCCCTCCCATAAACATATTGGACAAGGCAGTGAGAAACATGGTCACAAAGCAATAATTCTTTTTCAGAAATGGAGACAGAATGAGAATACTTAACTCTGTGGAGACTCTGGTTCTCAGGGTATGAGTCACACTTCTACCAGGTTATAGCCAACTCAAACAAATGATGTCCAACAGATGACAAAAATGAAAATGAGTTTCTCATCCAGAGACCAAACCCATGATTATTATTCATAAATTAACCAGGCCCGACCAATTAATTTTCTAAGTGCTTTAAGATAGTTGTGTGTTTTAGTAGTACAGGAAATAACAGTAGTGTCTGAAAAAGGATTTCATTAATTTTAAGCAGAGAAAAATCCTCACAGCAGATCCTGAGAAGTTGTTGGTGCTTTAAGAAATATATAAAAGTCAAGTATTAAACCAGGTTATGGAGGGTGGACACCAAACTGACTCCAGTCAGTTCTGGTCTGAACCTGACAGATGATAGGGCATCTTATAACCTGGACAGTTACTTCAGCCCTTTTGCAAACAGTAAATCAGATCATTCCGTGACAGTTTTCTTGACAGTTTTCTGACCTCTCTCCTGCCCCATAACTTTTTTTCCACTCTAGAGAAAAGTGGAAAAGTAGAGCAAAATAAAACCAGCTCTGCAAGTGATCAGGCTTTTCTGAAGACAATTCAGTGCCATGTTTCCGTATTTATTATGAGCCCAATAACTCCTAGGTTTGAATGCTGACTGTGCAGTGACACCCATCCTAGGATATAAACCTAAAACCAAAGCCCACCTGGATTTCACAGAGGTATATACTGCCATAGCATTTGGTTTTCTTTTTTCATGTACTTGTAGGGGTAGAACAGCATTGTGGTGTAACCTAAAATCTATGCTGCTGCTTGCTCACTGTCGTCTCATCCGGTGGGGAGGAGAACTGGGGAAAAAGGGTAAACCTTGTGGTTTGAGGTAAGAACAGTTTAATACCTGAAACAAAATAAAGTTTAGTAATAACTGTTTTCATGTTAATAATAGAAATAGTAATTAATAATAGGAAAGGAATAAAACCCAAGAGAAACAAGTGATGCACAGAACAATTGTTCGCCACCTGCTGATTGATTCCCGGCCTGTCCCCAAGCAGTGATCTGTGTCTTCTGGCCAACTCCCTCCACTTTATCCATGAGCATGGCATTCTGTGGTATGGAATATCATTTGGGCCAGTTCAGGTCAGCTGTACTGGCTGCGCTTCCCCACCCAAACTTCTTGTGCACCTGCTCACTGGCAGACTAAATCCAAAACACAGCTACTTAGAAGAAAATTAACTATCCCAGCCAAACTTAGGCAGAACAGCATGGTGTGTTTTGAACTGCACTGTTATTCACAGTGGAGTGCCTTGAAACATCAGCTGAAACTGATGCTACTTCCTTAGGCAGGAAGCCTACTCACACAAAGGCATATTCAAAGCTCCAAGCTGCTTCCTTACAAACAGGAGAGACAGAGAGTGGGGTAGGAAGCAGGAGGTTAAACACCATGTCAGAAGTCAGTGGCCTGCTCAAATGTGTGTGCTACAGACTCTCAGAAAGTCTAAGTTAGGGAAATGATTGAAACTGTTTTGGTTCACAAGGGAATCAAGAACCTGATAGCTATTTTACTGTGATGAACGTTACAGGAAATATGAAAGGGAAGCTTGTAAATACACACAGGCAGCCAAGAATATAGTCACATCTAATGAAAAAGAAAGAGGGTTGCTAAATATCTGAGAACAATACTACTTTAAAAATGTGCACGCCATTCAGTTTTGTCCTTGCATCCAGCTACTCACCGAGGACAGATTTGCAGAGGTGTCATGCCGGAGTTCCCAGAAACAAGAGATTAATCAGGAGCAACTGCCTGCTCTCACCTGCATAAAACACATTAGTTACTCTTCCTTGTCTCCTGCTGCCCTGTTGAGGGTCTCGATTGTCTCTTGTGGTCATGATGTGGTCAGAGATTCAGAGTCCTGCTTCCTGCACTGCTCTCCTGCTACTGGTGTTTGCAGGACTTTGTACAATTTATTTAATAGCATGAGTAGTTATTGCCTGACAGGAAAATAAGATAATTATAGATTTTATATTTTTCAAATTAGTAGAATTGGTGATGGAAGCTAGGCTATTAGTGGTCCTGGCCACAGTTATTTTGCCAAGACTTGACCTGTGCAATTCAAAATCTGATCCTGGTTCCCAAGCTGTTCATGGTGGGAGCAGGAGATTTGCTATTCTTCTAGGCAGTGACAATATCAGCCTCCTTTAGGACTCAGAGCACAGGACTCTGAAAGAAGGAGGTTGTTGCAGTTACAAGTCTGGTATTTGCTTTTATAGGTATTTTACTAGTTAGTTTCTCACTTATCTGAATGTCCTGGAGTTTAAAGACAAGCTGACTGAAATGCTTCCCTGCAAAAAATCCAAATAAACTCTTAAAAATAGAGGGTTTTTCTAAGTGAAAGTGTTCCCATATTTAAAATCCTACTGAATTCTGAGAAAAGGAGCATACAGAATGGTAATGAGACAGACATAAAATAGGGCATTCCATCTCCATTACAGAATTCATCCATCTTTCCTGAGTCCATCTGGTAGCTAAGATAAATCAGTTTTGTCAGTGGAAAAGCAACAATATTTTTGAGCCCATGGTGGATGTTTGCAGAAGGCTTCCTTCTGCCAAATGTTGCCTTAATATTACCAACAGAAAGTTGTACAGAGCCATTTCATTTATGATCTTGGATTGGCGGTGAGAAATGCAGTCTGACTGGCATGTAAAATTTCAGCAGAAAATTGGGGATGTTTGCCTAATATTTGTGTAAAACAGGGCATTGATTCTCATCCTCTGAGCAGTGTAGTGCAGTTGACTTCAATGGAGCAATGTTGATTCACACCAGCTCAAGTGCTCACCCTTCACATTCAGCTTTACAGTTCTTTTTTGGAGGTGCTGTGCCCGTTAAATCTTAAATTAATATATTGAGGTGCTTCAGTCTAGATTGGCTGGCTGATTTCCTAAGTCAGTGTCTTATGTTTAATTTACAGTATTCAGATTTTACTGAGTGAACGTGGATGTTTTCTCTTTCAAAAGGTAATAGATTTCAGTAAGAGAAAGAGCATTTGAGCTCTAGAAAATAAGGTAGTGTTATGTCTCATCTTTTGGTGTGGGTTAAGCAAGCATTGGATGATGACTCAGAGTTTCCCTTAATTGTCTGTCATCTCTTCAAAGTAATTTTGGATGGCAGACAACACCTGTTCTGGTTTTTAGTTCCTTTAAGCATATTTCAAATTCCAAAATGTTTCCCTTCTGCATTCAGTAGTCTATAATTTCCAGATAAAAAAAGGTCCTTTTAATTTACTATGGCATTTCTTCTGCATGACACAGATCTGTTTTTACCTTCCTTAAGAAAATATATGTATTTAAATACTGTGTTTTTATTCAGAACTTATTTCTAATACTTAATTCACGTTTCATAAAATGACTTAGAGTCATTAGCTACTGTTTGGTTATTCCTTCTTTCTCCTACATTAATTCTGCTGCTGGAATTTGAGGGGTGGAGGAGGTAAGCACACACATGTGCATGGAAGATTTTCCTCCTTGTCTTGCTGAAATACACTTCTGCAGTGAATGCTGCATTCCTTGAATCTTTTCACAGCCTGCTTCTGTACAGACCCTTTTTAGACTGTGAGCATCACTGACTTTTAACAGCGCCGTGTCAGGTTACTCAATATCCCCTCTTAACATGCCTGCTGGTACCTTTGCACCAGACAGACTCTCTCCTAAGTCTCTTCTGCTCTTCCATAGACTTTGAGGTTTGGGATCCCTTCTGAATACATAAAGCCCTACAGTTATGGTAATGTATCAGTTACCATACTGTTTATGATCAGAAAATATACTAAAGAGGTTCATCGTATCTATAAAGATCAATTTGAGAGGTACTGAGGTTATTAAAGGAAGAATTATGTGTTTTAACTTCCAATAATGCAGAATCTAAATACTTTCAAGAGCAGTAATCTGGGACATTTTCTGATTTCTGGAGTCTTGTGTATATTTATTCTAGATGCTTGTGAGGACCTAGACATGTTTTTATTTGGAAGAGGAACAGTGATGCATCAGAATTTGGCTTTGTGGTTTGTCAGTCACAAATTACTAAATTTGGGGGTCTTTTTTTAATCGGAGAATGGCTTGAGTTGAAACAGATCTTAAAGATCATCTAATTTGAACCCTCTGGGATGAATGATTATGTTGATCACGTGGAGCTGCCTCTGTTCCCTGACTGGCCTTAGTAAGACTATAGGAAATATTTAGGGGACAGGGAGTGATTGAGAGATGGGTTGTAGAAAATAATTACTGAATATTTTTCAAAATATGGAATAACTTCTTTCTGTTCCCTTCTCTTTGTTCAGATACCTGCTCTAGGATTTTCTAAGATGCTACAGGACTTATGGATTAAAAGAAGAGTTTGTGGATTTGAGCTATAACCATAAATAAGTATAGTTGTGAAAGGAACCATGTGAAGTGTCAAGACCTTTCTGAAGGAGTCTGTAGAGAGAAAGAATTCCAAGTGCAATTAGGTGCCTAGTGCTGCTTAAGCTCCATTTGAGATGTCCAGATAAAAACACTGCTCCTCAAAATCTATGACCAGATGCCGGCTTACCTCAAGTGTCTCAAATGCATAATATGTGAGCTATCTCCAGCAATGTTCCCAGTTTGGCTTGGCAAAGCTGAGCTGTCAGGTATCAGTGTCACAGCTATTGAAAGACATGGATTTGTGTTCCTTAGCCTGTGCTCCCCAAGGACAGAAGCTGGTAGGTCCAAAGACAGTGACAGGGTGCAGTAGTTCAGTTTGTGGTTCCAGCATGGGGAAATGAGGAGAGCTGTGATCCAGGACTGTGGCTCACCTGGTCATTGTGTGATGCCTGTGGGAGCTGAGCAGACCCCTAGGTCTGGATGGGCTCAGCCAGCAGCCTCTGATGGTGGAGCAGTGCACAATGGGATCTGAATCCCTTTAAGCAAGGGAAGAAGGTGGTGCTGAGTTGCCATTGAATGTGAATAAATAGTTGGATGCTCTGATGTGCCAGTGAAGGTGCCTGAGCACTGGCAGTGAGTGCCTGAGAGCCCTTGCACAGTTTGGTTTGTCATCTTGTGGGGCACCCGCTATGAACTTATTTGTCCCCACAGTCCCTACAAGGATGGGCTCCCTTTTTGCACATGATTTGACACCATTATCTTACTATCAGCAGCAATGGGAAAAAGCTAAACATTGCTTGACAGCACCCTGGCATATAAATTTGATTACTGAAACACTAATAAATAAATATTATGGAGGACTGAAGTGGCAAAATGAGGCTGGTATTGTCAGTGCAATTTTCCCAGACACCTACGATTTCTTAAAGAAATCAGTAGAGGATTGCTGGTCGAGGTGCATCACTGCTGTAACATCTTGCAACACGTCTATAATTATTATCAGTATCCTCTGGAAGAGTCTCTGTAGAGATCTTTGGGTGTCTAAAAATTCCGTCTTCAGAATACTGCAAATGGGAACTTTTCACTGTCTTCTAATCTGTTATCCTTTGTGTTTTAGTAATTAGGTATTAAATCAGTCTAGGAAACAAATATTGGTTGAACTGATACCTGTTTTGTACTAGACTTAATTTTTTCCTAATCAAAAGATAATAGTCATGTGAAAGTTAAGCCAGAGTTGTAATAATTATGTAAACCTCAAAAACATGAACTGAAATTAAAATTTAGAGGAGGCTTCTTTAGCTTAAAGACAGAAAAAAGTTTGGCCAGATGTTATTCATACCTAACAGAGATTGACTCAGCTGTAATTAAAATAACTAATGTACTTCAATCTGAGCCAAAGTTTGCTGTAATGACTTAAATATGTGGGATCACGTCTTGCTGATATGTTCACAATAATTTCATTACAAGATGGTTAGGATATGCTACCATGAGGTGGCTACATAGAAATGTGTTCACATGTGAGCACACAAGGCTGTAAATAAAAATGTTAGCTTCTTCTGGGAGTTACTTTAGAGTGCTTTAAAAAAATAAATAAAATTGACTCCATTTCTGAAGATTCATTACGCTTGTCTGGAGAGAGTAGATTTCTCTGTAACTAAGGAACCGTTGACATACACAAGGAAACGTGGTATAATAATAAAGGAGAATACTGCTTCTCCCTGTGTCTGAGGAGAGCAGAAACCCAGAGAGCTGTTTAACTACTGTCATGGCAGGCTGTCTCACTCCCAGTATTTGTGTTGGGCGGCAGTGGAGAGTCAGGGAGCGAAATATCCATATTACACTGCTGGAAACTCAGTTTATGTTGACAGTGGAGCCGAGAGAGCCTGGCTTCCAGGGGAGGGCATGTGTGTCCCTCGTGGGATGTCGAGGCAGAGCAGGCTGGTCTGGTCCATCCTCACCAGTGCTGGGCAGAGGGAAGGGGTTGCATTTCTCCCTGCTGGAGTGCCCGGTTCAGTGTTTCTGCCATGGGGCCAAGGTGGGGTTTTGTTTAGGTTTAATACCTCAGCTTTTAGGTGTGGTTCAGCACACACCTGAAGTGATGTTAATGCAACTGTGCAGGCATGAGTGTGCTCAGACATACAGAAAGATCTGTCCATTACTGAGAGAGATCAAATGTTGCCGTGGTGGTGTTTGAACACAAACATGGTTATTTTAGCACGTGTTTGCAGGGTTGCATCACTTACATGTGGCAAAAAGCCCTGAATGTGCTCCAGGGGTTATCCCCAGCAAACGGCCTTGAAACTTTTGTAGCAGGGTTTTCTGTCATCTATTACACAAACCGCATCTTGTACGAAATCAGCCAGTGCTGATTTTAGTGCTGCTTTAAAGTGTCACCAGCACTTCAGAGGATGCATGCTGATGCTGTTCATTGTTGCTGTTCTTTCCCAACATCCTTTCTTTTCCTGCAATTTGGTAACTTTCGATGAAAATTTCCTAGTGAATAGTTTTTAATTCAGAGGAGTATGTGCGAGTATGTGCTATATCAAAATCAGGTTTTTTTGTTTTTTTTTTTTTGAGAAAATGTTCATATTTGCCAATGTGGAATTTCTTCACATTGCCATGTGGAAAAAAAATATAGAGAAAATACCTAAGCTTTGGTAAGTCCAAACTAAAGAGTTTTATTTTTGATTTCTTGAGATGAACAGTGGCATTTCATCCTTCTTGCCAACTGTTGTAAAAGTTCCTTTAGCAACTTGAATTTCAGTCTGAATTATTTAACATTGGCAATCAAAAATAGAATCAGACTTCCACTTTTGTGAGCTTCGTGAACATTGCTTCATATTAAATATTTTTATTATGTTGTAGATTAAGAAAAGGTCTGAATTTGTCTGACTGGAAAATAGCGTAGGCTACTGACTCTGTACTGAATGCAGTTCTGTTTTATTACAGGAGTATATATCTGTGAGATGGTAGGGCTGGGGTGTTTTTGTTTGCACTGTACTCCAGTGTTCTAGTTAGAGTATTGGAATACAGCATCAAATACACATTTTCCTCATTATTAACAGTTAAACACTTATTGAATTCTAATAATCCTACAAAATTCACAGAAATATGATTTTTTTGGCACCTCAGTCTATTATACACTAACACATCATATTGGAATCCAAATTATTTCTTTGTAAACATAGTTATGCTTTAGTCTTACAAACCAGTAGCAAAGTATTATGTATGACAAAATGGAAAACAGCAAAATAATTAAAAATAAGAATAAATTTTAAAGAGTTTTCATTTTATGTTAAGTAGATGAAACATAGTCAAATGACAATTACATTTGATTCTGGTTGTGATATAGTGATAATGCTCTGTGAAGCCAAATCTTTCCTTTTCCAGTGTCCAAAATACCCCATGCTGGAACTGTAGAAGGAAAAGTGTTTTCTTATGAGTCTAAATCTAGATGGCAAAATGGATTTTGTATAGTTTCCTCTCTCAGCATACAAGTAAGACTATTAACTGTATTGTGAGCTGAGTGAAGATTGTCTACTTTACCTGTAGTTATGTGACCAGTATATGTTTTGTACTTCTGTAAGTACACAACTATGTATATATGTATATACTGCTAAAATGAGGCATATCCATTCTTGTCTCCATCTCTTTCTCTTGCTTTCAAAAGCAAGCTTTGTTTCTTATTTCATAAAAATATTTTTGAGGTTATCCAAAAGTAAAACCAGTCTATGTAAGAGTGAACATGTTGTATGCTTCAGTTTCTTTCCTATTAGAAAAGTACTCATTCTCTCCTTATCCTAAAAATACTTGTATTAATAACTTTCAGGATTTTTTAAATTGAGCTTTCCCAGTTTATTTATAACTAGAGTAGTGACAATGAGATTATGCTAACTGCAGATTAGGCACTATGCTACTTCAGTGATGTCGGTGACTTAGAGAACATTCAGAGGTCACATAGCCAAACAAAGGTTTTCTTCTTGCATCCCCCACTTGAATCTCCATATATGACAGATTAAAAATACTTTGATTGCTTGTCTTTTTGGAATTCCAGAGATAGCTCAGATTGCATCCAAGATCAGGCTGTAAGGGATTTTTGAAGATGGAATTCTCTAGTGCCCTTCAACATTCAACAAAATGTACAAAGTGCAGGGTCACAGGGGTCTTTTTGCTCACACTCCATGGCAAAGAACTGAAACTACTTTTTTTTAGTTGTAAAGAGAAAAGAAATACCTTCACCCTTTATATCTTCCATAGTCTCCACATTTTATGCCTCTTAATGATCCCTTTATTCATTTGGGAGGTTTGTTTGTTTTTGTTGTTTTTGTCTGCAAAGGCAACACTGGTGACCATTTAAAAATCGTGAAACCATTTAAAAGCCATGAAAACAGTGATCTATTCTGCTGCACTTCCTTCATTTGCAGAATGCTAAAACTATACCTTGTGAAACACAGTAATACATACATTCCAATCAACCATCTCACACACCCTTTCGATACTGTTACGCTCTATATATGGACTTTCTAGTTCCACACCTACATTTCCTACCCCAGGGAAAAGTATTTAAAAGTGCTCCAGCAGGAACCCTTTCTAAGAAGTAGCTACAAGAAGAGGTGTAAATTGTAGAGTCTTCTTTTCCAGTCCCTAGTGCTTCTTGCAAGAGCTGTCTGAGGCTGTTGTCCCTCCTGTTGTCCAGGGGATGATTCCAAATCCTTCTACCAGAAAGGCAGATGTGTGAGAAATCCCAGCTGAATTACAGCAATGTCTCGTATACCACTGCAGAGGCCTCTTGGATCCTGAAATGCTGCTTGGACAACAATTGAGCTACATGTGTGCAGAGCACAGATGCCAAATTCAGCTTCAGTGTTGAAGCACTTTTACTACATTTGGCTGCTGGGTTCCCACAATTTTTGCTGTACGTGAAAGAATGAAACTACTGATCCTTTTATGTCTACCCCAGTGGACAAAATGCCAGATATATAAGATCAAGTTGGACATGAGCATTACTTAGCCAAGGTCTTACAGTGAATGCTTGGTAATTGGTTAATCTTTGAAAAAAACTTAATAAAATCCCAGGGGACTATAGAGAAGAACTCGAATATTTATCTTAAAAGACTGCTTGCACTTTCCTTCAGATAGTTTTTAATGTGTGGATTAAATAAGTTCATCTATAATAAACTTGATTCATTGTTAGGCAATTGTTCTTACGGTAGGTTCCAGGTACTAGCATAGATAAATTGTGTTTTGAGATAATTTATTTATTCAGAAGCAAGCAGATAAAACTTACAGTCTTTGAAAGTATCTGATGTGACAAGAGAATTTTGAAGGGTATTTCTCATAGTGGGAGTAGCTGGAATTTCCAGATAAATATCAAAAGTTTAAAAGGGCATGCATCTGGTAACCTTTATACAATGAGTTGCATCTCTGAGGGGAAAAAAAAAAAGATGATCCCTTTGGTCAGTGAATGCACTGGATTCCTTTTACCCCACTGGTGTTCTTGTAGGACAATTGTATATAAAGGTAAATTTTCAAAGAAAAATAATCACACTTAGAAAAAACACTGGTCAGTGAGCTGACACTGGCCCTTAGGAATGCAATCGAGGGCTTGTGATATGTGCATCTGTGGAAACATTACTTCAGAACCTCAGCAGATGTTGGGAAAATAGATGTGAACATAAAGGAATAAAATGGAGAGTGAAATGGATCTTTGTACTGTTGTATAAAGCCATGATGTGTCTATTTTGTAGTGGTAGTGGTGCCCTACCCCAAAGGGACTGTAACAGAACTGGAAAAAAGTTCAGAGATGGTTGATGGGGATAACTGAAGTATATGCAGCAGTCTCTGAGGAACGGCTAAGTATGATGGGGCTCTAGCTGAGAAAAGACGCAAGTAAAAGACTGTATGATTGAGGGATACGAATTGATGAGTGATGGGGAAAGGATGGATAATGACCAGTTTCTCTTTTTCTCATAACATGAGAACTGGGAAGCAAAAGGATGTTCTTCATACAGTGAGCCACTGACTTGTGGCAATACACTTATCATGTGTGCAGAAAGTTCACATGGCTGAGAATGGCACTGGGGAAATTCACAAAGGAGATGCTTACTGAATAGGTCTGGTTCAAGCAATCTGAAAAAGATTAGAGACTTGGAGTATTAATCTTCTTGCATGCTTCCCCTGGACAGCTGTTTACACTGCTGCTGATGACCGGTGATAATGGGCTTTTGGTTTGCACAGGTGTAAATACAGATGTTCTTAGTTTCTTCTCTGGTCACAGTTTCTAGTGTTTTAACAGTGAGCTGTAGGATGATGGATATTTCAGATTATGAGTTAGTTCCACACCTGCTTTTTTTTTTTTTTCCCCATTGGTATGTCAGTCTTTTTAGTTTCCTTTTCATGAGTTTTAGTTTCCTCAGAAATGGAATTTTTTCTACCTTCTTAAAAATAATTCTGAAAATTTTAAGGGAAATGTTCTCCCTTTTATTCCAGGGTTTGTTAAATCCATATAATTTTAAAAGTTAGTAAATTTCTTCATCCAAGATTTGTGTATTAATGTACAACTCTTTATCCTTCATTGCTTGTGTTCATAGTATTAACCATTCATTTTGTTCACAGAAGCAATTTAAGATTTCACAGTGTCATTGCCTGGTATGCATTTTATCATTTCTCCTATAACTGTCTGGATAGCTGCCACCAAATGCCTGGCCCATGGTACCTGCCATCCTAAGAGGGAAGAGGAAGAGCATCACTGTTCATTCATTACCCAACTATACATTTCTCTGAAAGACAGCTTACAAGCATGATCTCAACTTACTGTAATGTTGGCCACATTTTTCCATTATGAGAAACAGAGCAGTGGGGTGAAAATGAACTGTTTGATTCCCTCTGCAGTTATTGTCCAAAAACTACAACTGTTATTTTCATATGGAAATGTGATGGTTCATTTATGGTCCTAGTTAACATTTTCGAGTTGAAAGTAGTGTGTTATTTCTGCAAAAGTCTTTCGTCTGATCTAACTAGAACCCAGTAGACAACATTACATCAATATTTTTACATACAGAAAGATTAAGAGAGGAGAACTGTTGTGTATGCACACGTGGAATTGATATAATAGTGATGATACAGATCTAGTTGTTGTTCTCTGCCTGGCTTGCAGGATGTTCCAGCGAATGGTTTTTGCATACTGTTTGGAAGAAAACACTGGTGGTGTCACTAGGAGGTCAGTATTTCACTGAGCCTCACTCTTCCTTAGTATAAACCTTGTGTGAGATATTGAGCAATGCTGTGATTTCTTCTCATGAAGAAATCTAGTATTTATGTAAGAACAGTTGAGTTCCTTGTTGTCCAGACTACAAGTATATTTATAGACCACTCTCATTGTTTGACCCTGGCAGGCAGCTAAGCCCCACATAGCCACTCACCCACTTCCCCACAGTGGCATGAAGGAGAAAGAAGAGTAGAAGTGAGAAAACTTGTGGGTTGAGATAGTTTTGAAGTGAAGCAAAAGCAATGTGCATAAGAAAAGCAAAACAAGGAATTCATTCAAATGGGCAGGGAGGTGTTCAGTCGCCTTCAGGAAAACAGGGCTCCATCACATGTAACTGTGAGTTGGGCACAGACACCATACCTCCAAACCCTTCATCCCTCTTTCCCCAGCTCTATGTGCTGAGCATGACACCATAGAGTATGGAATGTCCCTTTGGTCAGTTCAGGTCAGCTGAACATATTTGAAATGCCAATGCATTTCAACTTAGGGGCTCTTTAGCTGGGTCATGATCTGCATTATGTTGTGCTAGAGATACTGAAGCAAGCTCTTCAGAAAGGTGTTGACCTCTTTGCAAAACTTCCTTCTGAGGTGAAGCAGCCTCTAGAGCTTCAGGGAAACGTTTTGCCAAAGTTAGAAATTCATACCACAACTTCCACTCCCTTGTGAAAACATCATGGTGTAGGGTTTGGTTTGCCATAGTTGTATTAGACCTATTTACAAATTTTCTAGCCTTCCTCTCTCACTCTGCCCTGCCGCACATTTTCTTACTGCTTCTGAACATATGTGGGGAGGTATTCAAGGGAAAAAAAATAATATCCTCCTAGTAAATACAGATTTTTTTGAAAATGTGGTTCACCTCTGTAGCACATGACCTGCTGCCATCTCCCATGGCTTGGGAGTTCTTTGAACTCTCTGTTGTTGAAGGAACTTAATACTGGATAGTTACCTGCTCTTTATTACTGTGATAGAGGAATGAAGAAACTAAATTGCAAGCACTGCTTCTAAGAGACAATAATGACTGAATTAATTTGAATTCAAGATAAATATTATCTGTTAGTGTCAAACAGAGAGAGTCTAGTTCCTCAATGGAAGTAACTGAAACTCTGTAATAAAAGCCTCAAATCCTCTTGTGAAAGAGCAGCTCCAGTTTAAACTTGCTCAGTGTTCATATGCAGTAGTATCTGAGATGATGTTTATTTCCTGTATTTGGCTTGGTACAGCCACCTGTCAAATTATGAAGCAGACATCAAGTAGCTGTTATTTGCTTTGAAAGCTTGTGAGTATCATCTGGAAGAAAAAAATGAATGGTCAAGTTCTGAGTCTTGTCTGACAAAATATTTTGTTAACAAAATGGGTAAATTGCCTGTGTAAACTTGCCACTCAGAGATTATGACTAGCTTGAACGATGGTATTGTGTATTGATGCAGAGGATACTGTTCAGTTCTAGTAGTATTCAGGGCATGAAAACTTCTAGGAAAAACAGGAAATCCTGCAAGAAGTTAGAGTAAGGAGACATTTATTATGATATGCAGCACTTTTATGTTTCCATTTCTAAATATTTTTTTTTTTTAAATTACACATAGCATTTTTAACTGTGTTTACCCAAGTCTGGTTGGCACTTCTGCAAAGTAAGTGTCAATCTCTAGAATGATTTTTTTTTCCTTCTTAGAGGTCTGTAGTAATTTTTAAAGAGAGAGAAGCAGAAAGAGAAATGTAAGGAAACAGGTAAGTGCATGAAAGAGTACAAATGAACCTGCATTTTGTGTGCAGATACACAGCCTGAAAAAATGTGTCTTATTTTGCTTTTAAAGGTAATGTAAAATTTTAAGGTAATTACATATTTTCTGATAAACTGTTACAAATTCTTGTGGCTCTATCATCCCTGATATAATACAATTTGAAATGTGAATGAATGCATGATGGTACAAAGAGCTGTTTGAAATTAAGGAATCATGGCTTTTTTGTAAATTTATTAGAAAATTTTTCCTTGGTCACAGTTGTAGATTGTGACATTTGGCTACACATGGGAATAAGGGATACATTCAGGAAAGTATGGACAAAACTGTTTAAACATTACAAAGTTTTTGCTGAAAATTCTGAATCTAGAACTTGTAATTCTGTGGTCTCTATTCCAGTGTGGCTGTTTGAACACACACATTTAAACACAGCTAAAATAACAGCATGAAGTCTTGAGCTGTTGTTTGTGGATACACATTTTCAGGTTTGGGCCTGTGTAGGTACAGAATTAACCATGGCACTAGTTAATTGCTCTCTGTTTTTGTCTTGCTGCTGGAAATCCAGTGAGTAAACCAAGTGGTTTTGTATTTTTGCAGTGGTGATGTAAGGTGATGTTGGAATATAAGCTACTCGGGGTGGGGGATATTAATGCCTTTTCTATTAAGCTAAATACAGGGGTACTGATACCTGTGCCTACTGTGCAGTGGAAGGATGACACCACTTTCAGAAGCACTTTGTAAACCATTTAAATAATTCTTGGCAGCTTCAGGATGATTTAAACATCCTCTTTTTTGAGTCTGCTTAACATGTTCACCTAAGACTTAGTGAATAGGAGCCAATATGCAGATACTTTACTTGGTGGATCAATGGCTTGACATTGCACAATACACAGTGTACAAGGCACACCATTATCAAATTTCATTCTTAGAATAGTCCTTCCAAACAATTGCCTTCCTCTATCCATTGTTATTAGCTTTATCCCATTGTCTCGGCACTCAGGAGGCCAAACTTCTAAGCACAGCTGTACTTTGAATGTAGAAATACTATGGATATTTCACATCTAGAAAACACTGTTTAATAATAGGTGTAATTGGCACTGGCAGACATTTAGCATAGTTCTTACAGAACCTGAAACTGGAGGGCACTGTCAGTCTGCACACCCAAAAATGCATGAGGAGCTGGAAACAATGAGATAATGCCTACCTGTAAGGAGAAATTGAGAAAATTAGCCATTAGAAGCATCTAAAAGGATTTGGCTTCCACTGACTTGCAAGCTGTGTGCTTTAAGCCTGGGTCACATCAATTATCAATACCCTAAGAGTGTATCTTAGGGTATCAATACCCTAAGAATGAAGCAGTCAGCCTTACATTACAAACCTTTTATGCAACACCAAGGGCCCTTCAGTCCCTGTTTGTATGCTCAAATATGTGCATGTATTTAAGTGCTTTCTAGGACAGGGCTAAATTGCTTTGTGCCTTGCGAATGTAACCCTGTAGTGATCAGGAAATCTCAACTGAGTTTAGAACTCATATTTGAACCCATTTCCTTCTTCATGGTCATCTGGAGATGTCCTGCTGTGTTAAGCGTCAATTAGTGTCCAATAGTAGCAGTGGATTCAGGAAAGGGAGCTGGCCTGCATTCTTCAGTGTTGCTGACTGCCCATACTGAATTACAAAGTTTTCCTGTCAAATGGAGGATGGATATATCAGCGCTTATTTCAATCTTATAAATTTTCCTCAGTGTGTAAGTTTAAATGTGTGACTCTCTGTTTGACACTTGTGGCCAAAGTGGCTGATGTTCATGCAGGACTCAGTGATGGCATTTTCTTGATGATTGGCCAGAACCAACTGTATTTTTATCACCTCTGAACCTTTGGCAGAGACCTACTTCAAATCAGAATTCTTTTCTTGCATTTATGTCATTAAGTTAGTTTTGGTATCTTGAGGCACTTAAACCAGAGCTGGCCATAGGTGGGATTTCTTTTATATGGGAAATGATGATGTTTTGATTTTATTTATTTTTCTTGAAGATCATATGACTCCAAAACTTCCAGATTTTTCCAAAGGACATGTATTGTGAATTAAATGTTTTCTTAGCTTCCCTCCCCCAGCTGCCCCAATCTATAGTACATGTAGATATTGACAGATCTTTTTTAGAGCCATGGAGCAGGAGATTAAAGTCTATGGACTCTGGTTCCAGCTAGGGGTTTCCTGATGGAAAGTCAAGAAGTTAAGATTTCCAGTTTCTAGCTGAAACAAATTCTTTGGGACTGAGCCTGTATGTGCTGCAGAAGTTTGCTGCAACCAAGCCTAGCCCCCAGAGCTCTTCAGTTTTATGTTTGTCACTTACTGATGAAGAGGTTTATTAAAAAAAAATCTTGAATGGCTGTAATAGAGTATCTTTATTAAGTGAAGTGTCACTAGTTCAGGAGATAAATGCACATTAATATTTATCACTCACTGTATGCTATCAGAGATTATATGAAAAATTACTTTTGCTTTGGTATTTCATCTACTGTGATCTGAATCAAAAGTGTTGTGTAAAAAAATTCCCAAACATAGCTATTCAAGAAGAATTGAGTGTTGCAACAGTTTGGAGTACAATGCATAGGAAAAGAGATAGTAGAAATATCCCCAAACCAACTAACTTCAGAAAATGCAACACTAAAGTTACATTTTTTAAAAATCCCTGTGCCAAGTTATAAAAACTTCAAATTAGACACCCAAACACTTGAATCTACAGTTTAGGTGAAGCCATGCAGGATATGTACAATCGTGATGATGGAATTACACTGTTGGAATAGTAAACAATCTTATATTAGTTTTTAGAATGCTTTTTTTTTCTCCTCTTTTCTCCCTTTCCTGATATCATTATGGCATGCAAATAGATACTGACCCTTTGAATTTACCTCCTTTGCACAGAGATGCATAGTACTACTTATTAAAACAATCAAGATAAATTCTTAGCCGTATTTTTAACTTTCTCAGAGATTCAACCAAATCTTGATCATGTCCCATAAAGATATAAGAATGAGAAAAAAAATCCAGTGTGGAATAAAAATGCACCTTGCAAGCAACTGCAATATGATATGATGTCATATCATATAATAGATCATAGATCATATAATATCATAATCTTTGTAATAGCCTAAGGCTCATGGCCATGTAAGAGCTAATATATGTGATTTTAAAGCAGGTCTCCGTGACAATTGGCCATTCAGCTATTCCATGTTCCATTAGCACATCCTTTTGGTAGAAGCTCTGAGGAAGTTCCAGGTGTACAAAATAATTCTGACGTACTCTTGCTGTTTTAGGGGAAAGGGTAGCAAAAAAGATCAGAGGACTACCTGTCTAGACATGAATGTACCAGAATTTTTCATTGTTGATGGGAACAATGTGAGTATCGGGCTCCAACGTTGTGTACATTCACGGTGTCAAGAGGTGCATGTGTGTGTTGGAGGTAGCAGTCCCATTAGAACACATTCAAATAGTTGTACTGAGCTTACATGCCTGTGGCTGAGGGGGGACATGCCATTACTAATCCAGCTCTTGGCTGGATTACCTTTGGAAAATAAGAAATGGATTCCTCTTCCACGTGTGAAAAGCTTTTGGCCCTCTTGAGTCCAGTTTAATGTTGCATCTGGGCTGAAGAGAAAGAGGGTAATGAAGCCTTCACATCCTGTCTGGCTTCCTGCAGACTTGATCAGAGCGGAGAAAGCCCTTTGCCAGGAGCTTTCTGGAGGGATAAAGAGGCTGCAGCAACCTCCCCCTGTGTTTCTGAGACATGCTGGGGTACATTCCTGGAGCTGCATGCCAGGTTTTGGTCCCACTGGGTACCATTAAAAATGACACCTGCAGTGACACCTTGAAAGCAAGCCCACTTTTCTCAGTCCTTCAGGCCAGTTCTGAGACAAATGTTCTCTCTCCTTTTTATCCTCCATAGTTTTCAGAAGTTGTTGGTGGAGTGAAATCAGAGCCCAGTGCTCAGGCTCCATATTGAGGTGTTTTGCCATGAGATTTTTCTTTTTTTAGTCTTGATGGACATACAGAAGCCTATACATCTAACACAGAGATGAAGGAATTGATATTGTGAATTCTGGTGTCGCCTGGGGCTATGTTCTCTTGCACGTCTGTTCTGTCCACACAACTTTCTGAACAATACATATCTCCTTCTCTGTGGGACCTTCAGCTTCCATTCATGCCCCCAAGGACTTTCACATTAGGGCAACTGAACAGCTAAGGTATGTTTTAGCAAAGGAGTTGTAACATTGTGAGTTAATGGGAATAAAAAAAAATAAAAGGATGAAAACAATCTTTCTTCCTGATTGTAAGAAGCTGTTTTATTTCAGCTGTCTCTTTTCTCACCACCTCAGTTCTGTACACATATGGTTAATTTTTCCTTTGTGTCATTTAGAACCAAGTTTCCAGTAGAAAGAGAAAAATGTAAGTAAAAACATAGTTAAGTGGGTTTACCCAAACCCCACTATAAATTGAAACTCATCTCTTATCCAAATCTGTCACTTCTTCTTCCTTGACATAAATTATGTATTCAGTAATTCACTGATTTTAGCACTCCCATTTCTCCCAAGTTGTTGATGTAGCTCCAAAACTTTTGAAATCTGGGTCATAATATTTCTTACTATTCTCCAAACACTTTTCGTTTCTAATTTCTGCTGGCACAGATCAAAGTGGTGCAAGGAAAGGGCTCCTGCTCAGTAGAATCTGATGGTGGTCCTGTGCCACTGATGGCCATGAAGGGAGTAGCCCTTGAGAAATGCTGTAACCGGCTCTGAACACACCTAGCTGCCTTCCAGCTGTGTGTTTACCCTGCCAGATTTACCAGTACACTGAGAGACTATTTATTATCCTGAGTGTTAATAATCCTTTAACATTTTTCCTAGCTTTGTGCAGAAGGAGATCTTTTTTCAACATTTCAGCATTTGAAGAAATATATTTTCATCATTTTCTACAGTTCTTGGAAGGAGGACAGTTGTAAAAATTAGGGGTTTTGTAAAGAAGTGGTTTGTTCAATTTAAATTCAAACATGTTTGTTTTCATACTTTAAGAAGTGAAGTCTAAAATGGAAATATATTTTGGAGTGATGGCAATGGAAGTACAGAAAGATTGGCCCAACAGTTTAGGAATTGAATGTACATTGACTAATTGTATTACACTTTTTTTCTCCTTTGGATGCTGACTCAAACAATTCTATCAAAAAATTTCAAATCTGCTTCCATATGAAAAATTTCTTGCTTGATATATATAAAATTGTTAACTCCTAAGCACTGAGAAGAATTTGTTACTCAGAACTTCATAAATCACCAGACTGTCTTTAAAATCTGTACATTTTGACCCTCTTTTAAAGTCCACAAAATCTGTGTTGTCAAACTGTCTCCAGCTTTGAGACAGGTAATTTTTTAGTTATATTTAGTTATAGTCTGAAGGTGTGACGCTTGTAAAACCACGAGCATGGGATCTAGTAATGAAGAAGCAGACCGTCAAATATTGAAGCTTGCTAAAGAATTGTAAAATACACAATCCTTGGACTACTTAACATATGACATCACATCTAACAAATTATTTAATAACATGTAGCTTGTCATATGTTCATTCTTCTGAAGCTTTTGAAAATATGACCTGTTCTATTGTTTCAGCTTTTGTAGCGCTTAGAAGTTTTTGTCCTAAGCCAGGACACCAGGCCAGCTTCTGCAGAAGAAGAGCAAAATGTGACCCAAAGATTTTAGTATCCAGTCTTTTTGGTGTAATGCTCTGCCACCCTGGTTATCTCCTTTGTGTGTGAACTCTGGTGACAAGTGAATAGATCATAAAAAGCATGTATCTGGTGAATGTATCTTCCTTTTCAGATCACAGGGAATTCATATGTGGGCTCATTCTTGCAATTTTAATTTTTTAAAGTAGTTTACAGTATTTAAAAAAAGAAAAGGGAAGTTTATTACAGACATTTGGTATTCAAAATTTGCAGTCTAGATAGTGTTATTATGATAAAAGTTTGGAGTCTGGTGGAGGAAGAATAGTCTATTACTTTCTAAAATAGTTGAATCATGCTTATCTCATTCTTTGCTTTATAAACTGCTATTCAGGCCATTGGTTACATGCTTGAACTATAATAAATATAAAATAATAATGTGGTTTATTGGCTAGATACATCACCTTTCTAGTAGTTGCTCATAACAGACGCTTGCAGAGTACGTATGAACAAAACAGGCGGTTTTGTTCTGTAGAGTGAGCATTTCCCAGGTGTACTCTGCTAGTTCTGCCCTTCACAGCCTTGGTTTTATTTATGGCCTTGGATAAAAATTTCAGCAGTGCTGCTTTTTAATCTGTAAATTAAAAAATGACCCTCAAATGCATGATGCAGGTGGTATAAAATCTAGGTATAAAATACTTTGGAAGTAGAACTTTTGTTGCAGATAGGTCAGGTAGGGTGATACTTAATGTTTTCTTATATCAGCAATTCAGCTTTGTCTTGAAGATGCATATTTCCTGAAATACTGATGGTTTACTTTATTTATTCATACCTTGCAAGTTTGGCTGCCTGTGATTAAGCTGAGTGTTTCCTAGAGGATTTATAAGGCATTTCTAAGTCTTCATCAAACATTTTCTATTGGCTTTTGAATAGACATCCAGTAAATCACAGAGGAACTATGACCAAATGTGTCTGGCACAGGGTTCTTCAGTGTATACTGAAAATTGTTTTTAAAACTTCTGAAGGAAGAGAAGGAGGGCAGTCAGCACAAAGCAAAGCATTCATTGAAAATATGTCTACACTCCTGAGCCAAACTGAGGTTTGTGTGTTGTTATGCCCCTTCCCTTGTAATTTTTTTTGCAAAGAGTAGTAAGATTAACAGGCTTTTATTTTCTCATAAGTAGAAGTATCATTCATATTTTGTCTATGTACCAGGTAATGTGTTGGTAAGCATTGTGATATTATTATTGATGTAAAATTGCTCTCTGGAGACTTAAAAACATTTTTTATTCAATTTAAAGAAAAAAAAAAAGAAAAATTGGCAGTAAAAGTCACTGACGTTTGTGATTGAAGAGTGCTCAGAAACTATAATTAAAGTGTGATTTTTGCTATAACATTGACCATAGGGGACAATCATGATTAACATGGAACTGACTGGTAGAAATATCCTTTATCAGGATATTTTTATGGTTTTATACTGAAAATCTTAAAGCAATGTTCAGAAATTGACCAATTATATGTATGTATATTTTGTCTTTTAGGGCATACAGGACGATTATTAAAATCTCTGTGTTTCACCAGTCTATCATTTCTGCTGCTGCACATCATCTTTCAGATTACAATAAACAGTCTTGAAGCTGGAAAAACTATTGAACCTGGTTTTAACTGTGAGTAAAACATTTTAGTTTTTATTAGCATTTTAAATGTCAGAATGCTTCAGTGGTTTGAAGGGTGAAAGGTTGATAAGAAGGCACTTAGCTTTGTGCTTCTGTGGGTTTGCAGCTTGCTTCTGCTTTCCAGCTTTTTACCTTGACAACTACTGTTAGTAAGGCAGGAAGACTAGAAGTGTTTAAGAAACAAGAGAAATATATATATATAAAACTATATATATGTATATATATAACTATTTTGTTCCCACCAGAGATGTGTTTTCTTTGACTTTACCAGTGACTATTGTATGTCTTCATCTTTAAGGCTTTTTCAAAATCACCTCAGAACCTGAGGAAGCTGCACATTTGGGTAATTAGATCATAATGCAGTGGATTAAGAGTAAAATGAGATATAGTAACAAACCCCCCTCTACCCATGTATTATGCCTCTCTCTTGCAACTCTTTAGTTTTTCATTTAATTTAACTTTAAATATTGATTCCAAAACTTGTATTTCTAAAAAGTATTTGTCTCTTTCTTGCCTATGTTGTATGGGAGGAAGGATTTTTCAATTTTTCATTTATGTGTAAACTCTACATAAAATATATTGCATGACATTTTGTATCTTCCTCTTTCAGGAAATGTTGTTCAATAATTCACAAAGCAAACATTATTGTGCAGAGGTTAATTAAAATAGCTATCCAGTGATTTAGATATGTAACCTCCAGGTAGAAACTATTTGTACTTGTCTTACCGTGCTTACATTTAACATTTAAACCTGTCAACTTACCTTTGATAAATGTCCATTTAATTTATCACAAAATATGCTGCTGCCACTTGAGTAAACAGTTGTACTACAATTCAACACAAGAAACCTTATGTGATGTAAAGAATTTGACTTAAAGTAACAAAATCCTAAGGAAACTTGAAGTGAGCATTACCATTTCACCTTTAACTTAAATTATTTCCTAAAGTAAAAGGCATAATTGTGTTCATGAAATACCAGATTTACCTGGAATATCTTGGGCTTTGTTGGTTCAAATCAGGCCTTCAGAGTCTAAAAATATATATTTTTTCTTTTTTTTCCTCCAAAATGTATATCATTCACTGAGTGATCTGGATTAGTTTTTTTTTCCTATAGGTGTTTAACATTCTTATGACTATAAAGACTTAATTTTTACTTAGATTGGAGTAATTTCATCATCTAGATACCATTTATATGAGTAGAGAGTTCCAAGACAGAGATGCAACCACTGATTTTTCCTCCTTTTATGGTAGGAACTGAGGTCTGCGATGAGAATTAATTATTTCAACCTGAAGAGTCCACTCTTCAGGATGAAATGTACCATTTTTTACTGTTTATTCACGGTTGTTGAATATAACAGCTTCTCTTCTAGATGCCATTAGTAACATTCTCCTTACCTTGGGCCTCACACGGCAATGGGTGTAGCTGCAGGAGTGCATTAAATGTGCATCAGATTGCTCTCTTACACCAAGGCCAGTGGACATGACATGCCTACACACTCAACATTAAGCTTTTTTTGCCCCCTGAACACAAAGGGTGGTTTGAAGTTGCCTGTTGGGAATGTTGTTTATCCCATAGGAACTCCAAAACAATGCCCAAGTTGTCTGGGAGAGAAGTCGGCTGACCAAAGTTGTTCCAAGAGTTTTTAAACTGTTTAGCGATGTGAAAAATCCAGCTGTTGAATTTCAGTGCCTGAATATGTTTGCAGAGTGAACTGGCACCATTTATTTTACTGGTATGGCTGTAGTCAGTGAGATGCAGGTGAAGCCAATAAAAAGGGGAATCTGATACTGGCATTATGGATGCTGGACCCCCAAGGTGCTGAAGGAGAAGTTAAAGACTGCTGTGATTATAGGGGCTAGAAAAGGCCAAAGCATTTGCTAGATCAGGCAGTAAGGTCAATTATTGTCATTTAATGGTGCCAGAACTTACACGGTACTGCGTGGGTGAGGAGAAGGCAGCATTCCTGCTCCGGAAAGCACCTTGGTGCTTTTTTTGCCCCACTATTTGCTGTTCCCCAGACATATGAATAGTGCTGTACAAAACTGTAGCTGTGGGCTAAGCCATAGCTGGAGAAACAAAAACACTTCCCCCATGGCATCTGCACAATGTTATGATCTCTGCATTTTAGACTTGCTGTTAATGTTTATCCAACTCTTTTTCCTCAATAAGAAGTTCAGAAGTGTAGACTGGAAGACTGATGTGTTCTGTTTCTCTGTCCAGACCCAGATCCACTATTAATAAAACATTTTTTTTACAGCTACAGTCTTTTCTGATGCTTATCATTAGGAAATTTTTCTTCTGTTAGTCAAAATACCCTGTCTTCATCCTTCAGCCTGATGTGGAAATTAATAAAAACTTTCCATTAGTCCTTATGGTTACCCATTTTGTATTTGAAGGCTGCAGGCATATCTGTTGTATGTACTCTTTTCTCTCATTCTCTTCTATTTACACAACCTCAGCCCCTTCAAAATTTCTTCATGCATCACATTTTCTAGGAAGGAGATTATTCTTATTGTTGTTGGTCTACTTCTGTTTTCTCTAAGTGTTTCAGGTATTTCTTGAAGCTCAGTGTCCAAAGATAGGCACTATTTCAGCTGAAAATTTAGCAGTACATACTGAAATAGAAGAATTACCCAAGTCTCTGCAAGTCACACTCCTATTTATAAATCACTGCATGGTGTTTTTTGCAATGGTCTCACACTGTATTTGTGGTTCACTGAAACCCATGAATCCTTTTCTTCAAAACAGACCATTTCTTTTCAATCCCATATTTATGTGCATGAGCATTCTTACAGTATAGTAGAAGTTCATGTTTGACCATTTTTTTTTTCCAGAATAGTTTATTTATCAATATTCTGAGTTCTATCTCCTCATTTGCTAGTGGCTCCTCTTATAGGGGCCTTCTGCAAGTACACCTTTAAGAGGTTTTGTATAAATAAATTTTTGGGTTTTCCTTTAAATTTAATTTTTTGATTTTGCTGGAATTGTAGTATGTCCCCAAGTTTAAGTAAATTAAACCATAAAAAGAGCCAGTGGACATTATGGCAGGACCCCTCTTAATTTTCTGCCAAAGGTCATGGGAGTCTGGGGAGGTCCTCACTCACTGGAAGCCAGACAGTGTTATTCCAATTTACAAAGAGGGCATGAGGGAAGACCTAGGAATCCACGGACCTGTTATTCTAACCTCAGTTCCTGAAAAAAGTGTGAAAAAATTATACTAGGTACTACTGAAAGTCATTTAAAGCACAATGCAATCATCAGGCACGGTCAACACAGGTTCACAAAGGGAAGCTCCTGTTCCATTGTTTGATACCCTTCTATGGTAAGGTCACCTGCCCAGTGGATGAAGGGATGGAGGTGGTTATATTTTTCCCAGATTTTAGTGAGGCTTTTGATACTTTCCTCCTGGACAAATTGTTCAGTGGGTTCAAGATGTGCTTGGCTGAAGAACTGGCTGAAGGGCAGGGCTCAAAGGGTTCTGGTGAATGGGGCCAGTCCCATTCCATATATTTATCCCCAATCTGGGTGCAGAAGTTGAATGTACCATTAGCAAGTTTGATACCAACATTAATCAAAGTGGGAGGTGTTGTCTGGGACAAGATGCCTTGCAGAGCCCTTTGTGTTGTTAATCTAACTCCTGGCAATTTCAGAAATAGGTGTGGGGAGGGGGTATGTTTTATCTTCAGATTCTGTATGTTAGTTTGTCTCAGTATTTTCAAATGCCAACTTCTGAATCAAAAGATCATTTTCTGGTTTTAGGTTTTCTTTTCACACTGCGGTATTAATGCCTCTGAAAATATTTTCATTTTGGTAACAGAAACACTTGAAAAATGTTTAAATTAGAGGTGTGATACGGACTATCACCTCTTAAACCTTATTCAGTTATAGTTTCATTTTGAAAGTGAAGAACAACCATCCCTTTATCTTTTATATCTAGAAGCAGTTTTATTTGGGCCATCTGCAAACACAAACCAGACATGTAGAATTTCAGGTTAATTTCAAAATATTCTGCTGTTATCCTGGACTTAAGTAATTCAAAATCAGCTGATAATTAATATTTAGGATAATTCCTAGAATGTTTAACTTCTTTGGTTTGTTATCTTTTTCATCCCCTTCTTCCTTTAGAATTCATATACCTTCTCTTCCAGGATGGTTTCAAAATGCTACAGCATTATCTAAATTATGTTGGTGTGTTGATAGAGGTGTTTGAAAGAGGTGTTCTTGTTTTTTAAGAGTCTTGTGCGTACTGCCTAGCAAAAATTTTGACATTAGGAGTCTTTATTTAGCTTAATGAAAGATTTCTGGTTAGCCACAACCTCAGTGTGTGGAACTAGCACTGAATACCTCCCAGATAGTTTCTTTTTTAAATCAGAGTTGATATAGAAAGGAAAAGAATAAATACAGAAAGGGTGAGCTGGGCTAATCTTAAGCCATCAAAAGCTACATAATCAGTCTTGTTTCACTGGCAATACCTCCAAATAATAGAGAATCTGAATTTGAAATGTAGCCGTATTCATGCAGTAATAGAATTTGATTATTTAGTTTCTATTTCTGATGGAATAAAAATCTGATTATTCGATTAAGTAACATCTTATGAGTATAGAATCTGTGAGACAGGCAATAAAAGATTAGATCACAAGGTAATAATTGCATTCTCCAGTATGAACAGTATAGTTCTTTCCTGGGACTAGTTTTAAACATCTTTAAAAATGGCAATACCACCAGCAGGAATGTTTTCCACAATGTTAACTTGAAACTGTACTTCCAATATATTAGTGCAATTATTCCTCATCATAACACTGTAAGTAAATATCTTCTTATGTTTAGTCAGCCTTTAAAATAACTCTGGTTTCTTTCTCTCTTAATTGTAGTGATGTACATCCATTTCTTATTTTGTGCTCCTCTACCATCTCTTGGTCTTGACTTCTGCAAATGGATCTACTGAAATGTATATTCTTCCAGAACAGTATTTTTGTTCATGAGAAATGAAACTTAGAGTACTTCAACTACTCACTAATTAAGTTTTTAGTCAATGTTTGTTAGAATACCAAAAAGAGCATTTAAAGTATTTCTGGATATTTTTCATATACATCACATAAATGAACTAATGATGTTGAAATAGATACCTTCAAATCCTTCTACAGACTTTCTATGAATCTTTACATTTGTTTACTGGGCCTACTTTGAGCACTTTATTTACAAAATGGTTATATGTAGAGAAAGGGAGAATAGATTTAGAGCACCAAGTTGCCTAGATAGCTTCTCTGTTAGATCATGGGAACTAAATTCAGATAATTCTCTGTCCCCAGTATGCCATGGTGAATGTCAAACAAATGCATGCCACCATTGTGGAATCATAATAACTTTCTGCTTTAGATAAATTTTGAAATGATTTCTTGGCTTAAAAGACCATCCTGTGTTTGCATTACTACCAGCATGTCCCTGAGGTATTTGGTTATATTAGGAAGCAGCAATACCCAGTACAAATAAATTATGTTTCACCATTTATTGAAAGCTCAGACTCAGGACTGAGCCTGACCTTTCACAGAAATGAATAATTACTCTTTCCTATGTACCTGGTCAGATTTAATGTCTTTTATACCATCCTGAGTATGCTTTTAAGGTTGTACTGATCACGTAAAGTACTGCTGTAGTAAAGGCTGTTGTTTATTGTTGTATTTATTAACTCACTGGAAATAAGGATGCTATTTTCCTTTATAAAGGGAAATAAGTTTAAAAGATTTCATACAGAGTTTCATGTTTGCTTCAAAGGTAGGTGGCAGATACATGCCAGTGTTTCAAATACCGTAGCCCAAATCCTGCCTGGACTCTGAGTGAGTCTCATGGGCCCTTGTCAGCTGTTTTGACACATCATTCTGTGGGAGACTGCCTTGAAAATGCATATTTTGAAAATACTGGAAATTTGAAATATAATTTTATGAAAAACATATTCTGATTAGTTCATGACTATTAATTTTCTTGATAATTTTGACAATTTCAATTTTTAAAATATTGCTTCATATGAAATGAAATTTATCTAAATGGCATTAAGAAAATGATTTAAGTTTATTTAAGAGGCTTCTGAGAAGTCATAGCAAAGTAAGCAATTCAATACTGAAGAAGTCACTGTGTCCTCTCCAACGGTTTTGCTTACCAAAATCAAAGCTAACAGTAACCTTCATTAAAGAGTGCTCAAGCACTTGCATCCCAGGCAAAACAGCTCATTCTTATCTAGCAAACACATCAATATCTCATCCAGGCAAATGCTTAAGTGCTTTCCAAACAACTGGTTTAGTTGAAAATTTATGAGATCTTCAGTCACCTCAATTCTCCATGCATCATAGTCTTTCTTTTTTGCTTAGTGAAATCTATATTTTAATGTTTTTTCCATTAAAAGTAGGCATTGTCTTGGAGAACATCTACATTGTAATCATATTTTTGTGTGTCAGCTCAAAGGTTGTAATTTTGGCCAAAATCTGAGCAAAATATAATGCCTTTAAACATCTAAGGAACAGTTCATTCTGTTATCACAGAAGTCACCAGATTGTACTTGTGTGGTTTCCATACAAGCAGCAAAACAATAAGATTCAGAAATTAATTGGTATTTCAAGAACAACCATAGAATAACCAGTGTAGCAAATTTTTATATGATTAAACAAGCAGCTGTAGCATTGCAGAAGAATCATAGTAACCTTTCATTGAAAGAATATATATATTAAACTCGATGTTGTCTAAGCCTGTGATGTCCATCGCAGCAAATATGGTACAAATTTAATCTAGACCTTCAGCTAGACAAGTTCCAGAGTGGTGAGTGGTGCCTCAGTGCAAAAAACAGACTTTACACCAATATTTTAATAGAAGAGATTATACAGATTCTGCATGCTGTCCAAAAAGACTGACAATATTAAATTCCATAAAATAAAATACTATTTTTGATGGAATTTAGATGCCTACATATTTTTGAAGTCTCAACTACAGTTGCTATAAATTGTTAAATAAGTACAGCCAGCCAGTTACCTAGAAAGACTATTTGTTCAGTTTTTATGAGATATCAGTGTTGTGATTTAACCTGAGATGGCAACTAATTGCCATGCAGCTGTCTTGCTCCCCCTTCCTTCCAGAGGGATGGGGAGGAGCATGAGGAAAAAATAAAAGTAAGAGAAATCTCAAAGCTCATGCGTTGAGGTAAGAGCAGTTTAATAATTTAGAGAAAGCTAGCTACTACTACTGCTTGTACTAATTTTACTGGAAAGAGAAAAGAAAAATAAAACTTAGGACACACAAATGACACACACAAAATAGAATTGCTTATCACGCACTGACCAATGCTCAGCCTGGTCCGGAGCAGCAAGCAGTCCCTTCCAGCCACTCCGCAGTTTATATACTGGGCAGGACAATCTGGGGTGTGGAATATCCCTTTGGTCAGTTCAGGTCAGCTGTCCTGGCCATGCTCCCTCCCAGCTTCTTGTGGACCTCCTCACTGGCAGAGCATGAGACACTGAAAGGTCCTTGATTTAGGGTAAGCACTACTTAGCAACTACCAAAACATCAGTGTGTTATCAACATTATTCTCATAATAAACCCAAAACACAGCACTGTACCAGCTACTAGGAAGAAAATTAACTCTATCCCAGCTAAACTAGGAGAGTCAGTTACTTCTTGTGGTTTGGCTTTTTAGTATCTCGTCACCAATCTGTATGAAGCTTCATTGCTTATATTAGTAACAGGATGCCAAAGCTTGAGCACATGAGAAGCTGAAAATGTTTCCAGAATGAAGGTTAATAGCATTTTATAAAAATCAGAGCTAACTGTGAAAACTTCTTTATTAAAAATCAGTATATGAATATTGTCCTTATCCAAAGCAGAAAGACTGTCTCTTGCTGATACCTACGTCTGCCCAGTGCCACGTGGATTGAAAACAACCCTTGCTTTGACTTAACTTGTAAACTCCTTTACGAAGAAGCTTTTCTTCTTCTGTTGTTTGTATCCCACAACCTGCAGCAGGAGTTGGCTGGGTGGCTGGGGGCTTATGAAGATACCTTACAGAATAAGGAGAATAGAATTTCTTTAGAGCTTCCCTCTTACCAGCTGCTATGCCTGCAGAATAATGAGCTTAAAAGCAGTGAATGGCCCTTTGTCCACATCTCCACTTGGAGACAGAAAATCTCAGAATTTCTGCAGAGATCAGTACAAGTGTTGCATACATAGACTAAAGTAGAGCTGAAGCCCCTTTTATAGTATTTCACATGGCAGGTACCTCTGAAAACACAAGAAATGACAGAAAGGCAGGAGATATGACTTTAAGGAAATAATAGTTCCTATCACTGGTTTCATCATGTACTATTTCTTGCATAGGTGATGTGCAGTGTCTGAGTCAAGAAATACATAAGAAGGAACTTCTCTATGGAGTCATGAAGAGCTTGTGACTAGAAAGAAGGCTCAGCTGTAAAAACTGCAGTGGGATCTAGTTGTGGTGGCACAAATATGGTCATTATATAGGGTCCTAGAAAGGTGTGTGGTTGTACAGTGTTACCAATGACTATTTCTGACTGTCACTTCAACGTTTACAAGAGTAAAGCACGTTTAACACACGGAACACATCCTATGACAAACGTTTAAATAGTCAAAGGTGTTGGCATGCCTTTTTTGTCTCAACAGAAACTTGCAACAATAGCTTATTCTATACGTGAAAGTTAATTTTCTTTTAATTCAGTGCACATTGGATGTCAGCATTTCTTCAACACTTTCCATGCAGCTTTATGTAGCCAGGAAATTTATGACTGGGGAAACAGAAGCTTCTGTAATTGCTTCTTAGGCATGTATGATAAGTCCTGCTTAATTTCCTGCTGGGTGTTACTGCTTAGCAGTTTGGAAAGTTGGTGTTCATTGTACTTAAGGAGTCTTTATTTCTGGACTTATAAGCAGCCATGTGAAAACTGAGCAATATTCTAGGGAGCCACTGAGGCATGATACACAGCTCTTTTGTATAATGTACATGATTCTGCTGCATTGGTGTTGGCACATGCTTGTGTTCCAGCATTCAAGAGAACCTGACGTAGGAGATGATCCTTCTCACCACCACTCATAGTCGGTGCTTGTGACTGTCAGAATTGCATTGGAGAGAAGACTTGGGAAGCTGCTGGGCGGCCCATGGGGCTGTACAGCTTCTTTCTGAAGCTGGTGGACTTTGAAAGGTATTCCCAAGGTGCACGCAAGGAAGCACCCAGCATAGCTGCTGATGCTGTGATGCAAACTGGGACAGTGCTCTTTTTAGTGTCCCAGTTGTAGCTAGGATGAGCACACCTGGCTGCAGGGTAGTAGAAAAGAAGTATGTCCATCACTGCCAGCTTATTAGAGCTGTTTGTAGGAGAGACAGAGCAGCTGTTTTCTGTATCCCTCTGTCCTCTTAAAGGAAGAAGCAGAAGTAGCAACACAAGGAAGAAATCAAGGCCAGCTGTGAAGAAGGCACTCAATAAAACTTGAATAGGCAAGATGAGAGCAGAATGTATGTGTGAAAGAAATAAAAGCAGAATAGTAACTGTTTGCTGATTTATACTCGGGGTTAGTGCTGTTAGTAAATTAAGAAGCAAACGTGCAGAGTAGCCTTCTATGTTTTTGTAAGTAGCCACTTGCTTGCTTGTCCCCTGGTCTTAATGTTTAACCTTTGTGTGAAAAGCTTATCAGACTGTGTACATTGCCAGCTGCTTTTACGTCCCAAGTTACTGCAAAACCTGTTTTCCATATTGTGAAAAGTTCTTGAAAACCAGCAAAATCAGAAACAGGCTGCTCACATGGTTACAGTGAAAAATCTTGTCTACAGGGTCAGACCCTTATTCTGACCCCAGGTTATTGTGTCTCATTGGCAGGGTTTTGCTGTAGCAGAACGGGGTATGTAAGGACAGCACTACAGTGCTTTAGCAACCATCATCTCTGGGATGGTGTAGAGCACCATGTTGAAATGTTCCCTTGTTGATTATTCAAATCACTGTAACATAAATATTTTACTGGGGAGTCTTACTGTAGGATTACTATTCAGGAGTAGGAAACTATATATTTGTGTGTTGGACACTGTTTAGACAAATACTTTCCACTGAGAATAAATATTTCACTTTATTTCTGAGGATCTGTCTCTTCTGTTTGGCTGTTTACATCATTATGGTTTGCTCTTTATCACGTAATTGTGTTGAGCGTTTTTAGAAAACCCAATTTGTTACTGTGATGCTGTGAGCCTTTGCATGTGCTTGTACCCACATTGCAAGTTTGAGAGGGGTTTGTCCCTGGGTCAGAGCCCTTGGGCTTCATGCTTCTGCACTTCTTGGTGATTTACATCAGCAGCATGACCTCTGTCTCAGCTGGGAAGCAAACAGCAAATTTGTTGAGATGATGACAGATGCTCACCACAGCCACTCTGCCATGGCTGGACCAGAGATTAGGCATCTCTGCTGCAAGGACAGGTGAGGTGCTGTGTCTGGGGGTGGCAGCTCTGACAGGCCATCCCTGGCCTGGGTGAGCTCCCCTGGAAAGTGTCGGATGGAGGCTGCTCTGGACAAAAACAAGGTCTTGAGTCGAAGTTAACCTTTAATTGAAAGGGCTGAGTTTACTGAGCCCTCCATGGAAGCTGTGATGTAAAACTAATCACCCTGCAAAACAAAGCAAAAGGTGTTGCTCACGTAAATAGGGCTTGGAGCAATCAGGAAAAAAAATGTTTTCTTCATGGGGTTGGACTTGCAATGCTTTGGTGGGCTCTCCTGCATCAGTGTGTTAGAACATAGTCCTAAACCCGGGTCAAATACAATCTGAACTTGCATACTTTGAGATTACTTCCAAGTGGAAAATCTGTCTTAAAATTCCCTCCAAGTTCTGCCAGATAGAGAAGTCTAAATCAGTAACCACACAGGATGCCAGAAAGTGCTGTTCCTTACACCTTTTGTATAAACCATGCGCAGCACATCTGTCATGCTTACTCTTAACACAGAGCAAAATAATTAAGAACAATCCCATAACACTCACAAAGGATGAAAAAGTATCCTTTACATCTTTGGAAGGAGGAGACCTCTGAGTTTTGAAGGGTAGACTTGGTTTCCAAAGTTGTAAACATCCCCCTTTTGTTTCAGCTCTTGACTTTTTTCTGATATCTAGGTCTGAAACATATATAGATTCATATATACTACTGTGTTTACTGCTGAATTTTATCATACTACATTTCTTTGGGGATTTGTTAAAAGCAATCAAGAAACAGAATTTCAGAGATGTTACAGTCATCATCTAGACTAAACCCAGAAAGATTTTCAATAGCATCAGTGAATGGTGTCATAAATGAAAAATATTTAATGAAAAAATTGTAATCCTGTTTTTGTGTGTCTAGACATAGGGAGAGTAGAACACAGTATCTTTTGAAGTGATTAAGAGAATTAACTTTATTTTCAGCTGTTATCAGATATCATCAAATGCAGATTTTACAGCTGAAAACAAGTTTAAAAATTTTACACTGAACTAGTGTGAAACAGTGAAAAGTATGCACTCCAGCCAGTAGCTATCAAAAGCTTTACCAAGCTTTTTGCAGTATAGAACAGTGAACAGAAGTAGTTCCTGAAGGAAATCAGGAGTAATGTAGTTCAGAGTAAAATAATAAATAATTAATACCTGTAAAATTGTATATTCAAGTATACAGACCTACATTTTAAAAGAAGATAGTCAGCCCCCAATACAAAGGACACAGTCATAAGAACTGCTAGCATTTTATGTTCTTTCGTTCATATATCACCTTACCTAAAGTCACTATGGTCAAAAAATATATAGCAACTTGTTTTTCATGGTGGCACACAAATTCTTTTTGGCACACAAATTTAGAATGTTGAAATGCAAAAGGATGATTTTTAACTCATCCTTTAGAGCCAGCAGAGTTTGACCTCATCATGGGATTGTGTCCATGTGGTTTGTTGGTGATGCCACAGTTGTCTACATAGCAGGTTCCAAGAAATTCCTGCTTTTTCTAGACCCCACAAGTTTGTCTGTGAATAATACAATATTTCATGAGAGAACTTGTGTTCTTACCTTCACTGTAGTTACGTTGAAAGACTCAAATTACACCCAGAATAGGCTCCATTGTAGACTCCAGCAAATCACCATCATTCTTAAAAATACAGCCGTTACTTTAGGTGCCAAACTAGATTTTAATCCTAAAAAATCTTACATACACCTGGAGGGTGTGGGGGTCTAGTGGTAATGAAACACAGCTGCAGTGTGGAACTTGGTGAATTGCAAAGGCATAGTGGTGAAAGTCTTATAAGCACCATTCCTGGAAGAGTTAAAAAAACCGTGGATATGGCACTTGAGATGTGGTTTATTGGTGAACATGGTGGTAGTGCTGGGTTGATGGCTGGACTTTGTAATCTTAGAGGTCTTTTCTAACCTTATTGACTCCATGAATCTGTGATTCTGTGATATCCCAGACAAACATGACAAGAATAAAAAATAATTGGAGCTGATGCTGTTGTGCTGGCAACAATTCCAGCTTGGTAAAAACTTATTGGTCTCCTAGTTCTCATTATTTCAGAGATGAATATTTACATAGTTATCCTTATTCTTGGCTATCTGATGTTTTATGTTTGACTAAGAATAAAGTACAAGATTGGTAGAAACACTAACAACCAGTGCTGTGTGAAGGGGACAAGAGATGCCTTTTAAGCTGCTATCAGATTGTGGTCAGTTTCTCTCTGTTTATATAAACACACACACACATTTTCATCTTGAGGAGCCTCATCCATTACAGCAGGATCTTTTGTGATTATTAAGTTTTAGTTCTGCACAGCAACCTTGTGCAATTTCAGGAGTCAGGCTGATTGAATTACCCAATTAGGCAACCTTGCTAAGTGGGGGAAGAGGACATTTCAGCACCATTTTTTCAATAATAAAATTCCACTAAATTGTCCGAAGTTTAGAAAGCTGTAAGTACCAATGAGGAAGGAAGGTGCGCTCTAGTGGTCAATGGCATAGAAGCTCAACTTCTCTGACTCCAAGTTGGGGGCTTTGAAAATGTGCACAGGCCAGGCAAGATTACAGGGGATGAATACTTTGAGATCTAACAACAACAACAACAAAAAAGTTAGTATTGTTAGCTACAGTGCATAGATTGGTCATACAGTAAGGAACTGTTTTCTGCAGAATGCAGATACTGAGCGACAGCGATTTGTTGAACTTGTTCTTCTTGTTTAGATGCTCAGGAAATATGCGGGAGGACTGGATACATGACAGCAGAGGGGAAGGTCAGCAGAAAGACATCGATGGTGTCCACCTCAGAGTCCATGGTGGACTTGCTTCTCTGAAGTCTCTGAGGCTGCTACTCATGCAGTTGTTGCCTGAACAAGATTTGGAGGAGGCAATCAACATATACAAATTGGTTTTTAGCCACAGCCCTGAATTAAATAAAACCTTCAATTTCCAGTACTACTTCTAAGTGTCATTAAGAATTTTACGCAGCTTTTAAATGAAAACTTTTGGGAATTGGGAGAGATCAGGTTTGTCTTGCTGGCATGTAGATGTAAACCATGGTTCTGCCCAGTGTAGCAGTTCTACAGCCATGCAGAACTGGACCCTTCTTCTGCTACTGTACTCTCATAATATCATAATTTTATGAAGGCTTCTAACCAAAATAAATTGCAGCTCATGAAACTGCATTGCCTTGAGAGCAAAATACCACCTGTTCATTACAATCATCTTCTCTCAACAGCCTTTCCACAAGTTAGATTACACAACACCTATGAAGCATGAATTTTGAAATGGTTTTTATGACTTTCGTATCCCCACTGAAACATTGTCAGAATTCTCTCATATGATAAAAAGGAAAATCCTGAGCAAGGAAGTTCACAGAATACATATCCACATAAAATAAAGCTGGAATGCTGATGCAGTTCCATGAACATCTGGAAAAAGTCAGCGATGGGTTTCCATATCTATCCTATGTCATTTTGGATAACAATAAGAAAATTATATCACATTTGCCTTCATAGTTCACGGTTGTGTTCCTGTTGCAGTTTGTTTTGTTTTTTTAACCTGTAGTAAAGAGTGAAAGGTTCTATAAGAGCAGCTGCAGGAATTGACAATAAATATTGTATTTTATTGCTGACTGATGTATTTAGGCAGAAAACAAAAATCAGCTTCTGTGTTTTGCTATGTAATTTTCTCAGAGAAAAGCAGATTTTATGTTTTAGGTAGTCGAAGCTCTTGATTTCAGAGACTTCTCAAAACTTGGTTGAAATACCAGGTTTTTTATCTTGGAAATACTGAGTGCCAACAACATAAAATTCACTTATTTTATTCCTTTTTGCAAGAGTTAAATTTTGTTGGACAGTAATACAGTTAATGTAAATACCATTAAATATTTACACTTTACTAGGGTATTAATTCATGTAAAGAATATTTAATTTTAAATAAACGTTTCATTAGAGCTGATTGACATGTCCTGGAAGTCATAAAAGTGCTGCTGTATGTATCATTGTTGGTGCTACAGCAGCACACTGCAATGATGTACCATTAGTGCTGGGTTAGCGAGAGGCAACTGCGTACTCTTGGTGGCTCCCCATTTCCTAAACACATTAAATTTTTCCTTTTATTTTCCTCTCTAAGTCAGTTATGTGTGTAACAGCAGTTCTGTTTTACATGAGCAGGTAGAATGGGCATTCTTAGGCTGCTCTGTGGAGTAGAATGCAAGGCATAGCTGGATGTCTGCCCATGTTGTGCAAGGAGCATTTAGCAAAAGCAATCACAAAACCTTGCTTTTTGTTCTTGCTTGGGAAAAGGTATAGGATTGAGTTCTGAGAATAAATAAAGGTTAAATATCAGGCTTACATGACATTATGCTAGGTCTCCTAAGATATGTCAATATGATCTTGATATTTAAGATAAAAGAAAAACCCACCAGGTTGTGGAAAATAGAATAAATATTTCTACTTGCTCTGCTTCTCTTCCCTCTCTGTCTTCTACATGTCACACAGTAACTGCATTCATCTCTAAAAATTTCAATGTCGTGTTCTCTTTTCTAAGTTAGGACCACTGCCAAAGTGATCTCATGTTTATAGAGCAGTTTTTTTTGTTTATGTTACTGTTTGTGGTACAAATAACTACTTTCACCTTGGAGTTGTACCTTTTTTTGGCTGTATTTGATTCTGAGGTAGCCTCCTCTATATTTGGGTCAATGATGACAAAATTTGGCTTCTGTAATTTTCCATTAATATTAGTAAAACCCATCCCCCTAGCATATGGGATGCAGAAGACACTGCTCAGCAAACTGTTATAAATCTCAAAAAGGTTTATGAGCTGAAAAATTTAAGTTTGGAGAGGGGAATGTAGAGTCTGCAATTTCCAAAGGCTGATGCTAAATCCATTCAGATGTAAATCAAACCCATCAGGAGCACTCTGCTCTTTAGATATTTTATCCTAACGTGTTTGCTCATTATTCCTTCCTCAGTTGGAGGTTGTGTATGAAAGCTGTTAAAATTAAATAAATAATGTATTCCTATGAAGAAGATTAGTATATTTTGGAGCTCAGAAATGGAAAAAAAATTTAGGTAATATCTCAACATAAATAACAATGTGAGTAGGTTGGTTTTTTTTTAAATTATTTAAAATACTTAGTCCAGGATGTGGATAGTTAGGTCATAATCTCTCTGGATATTTCCCAGTGTTTGGCTACACTTTGAAAGATCTCTCTTACTGGAAATCTTGTGCTTCTTTGTGAGGAGTCAAATAATCATGGCTTTGAAATGAAGAGAGTTCACATATGTTTACATATATTCACATATATTTCATATGTTTCCATATGTTCACATACATTTCACCTGAAAATTTGTTTTAATTTCTCAGTATCTCACCTGCTGCCTCTGTTTTAAACTTCATTACATTTGTTGCATACCTTATGGTAGAAGTACCTTGTGGTAGAAGCACCTTGTGGTAGAAGCATTTGTGTTGCTCCATCTACCCTTTGCTATTTTGGGACACCTCTGTGACTGGTCTGTCTCTGGTGTTTCTCTGTCTTGGGAATTTAATGTCACTTTTCTGTTAAACACTGGCATTCAGTCAAGATATACTGTTTATAATTCTTGTTCTTGGAGTTTGTGACAATTCACCTTCCTTGCTATCAGGCCTTTATTGATATTTACAGTACCTGTATGGAAGTTCTAAAACACTGTAGCCTCTGTGGAAAGATGAAGATGAGGTCAAAATCTCTCATCAAATAATTTACTGAAATAATTACTAGAAGATTTATTTTAAGAGTGACAACTAAAATTGTGTTCCAATGCAGAAGTCTAATATCCTTTTATACAAATGACATAAAGAAGAATTAGGATCAGGTGTGATCCCTGGCATTATGTTATTACCCCAAGTCATAATAATTTAGCCTGAATTTTGTCCGCAAATGTCATCATGGCTGTGCAGATATGTCCAAGATTACATTAAAGCTCCTTGGTGCACCAGAGATTGAGCAGTTGTTTGGGTATAAAAAAGATTTTCAAGTTTCCTTGCATAAACAGCTTTTTCATATTGTGGTCCACCAACCATCTACCCTTGCCTGCCAGCTCTTGGTAGGACACTTTTCTGCATGTGAATGTTTATTTCTTACTAAAACTACAACAACTAACTTAATGAGCCAGTGATCTACTTTCTAACCTGTTTTCTTACCTGAATGCTGCTGTCAGTCCCTGCAGGAGCAGATTTCATAGAGCTATCTCAGGGGCCTTCTTGGAAACCTAATCTGCAATTTATCATGTCCTGATTCTGTCTTGCTCAGTCGCTGTTTTCTTGTAGAAATATAGTATTTCACCAGTGCAAAAATCTAATAGGAAGTAAGACTCCAAAAGACTTATGATGCTACATAAAAAAATCAAGCAGTAAGGTACCAACTATGTGAACATTAATGCTTGAATAAACATTATAGAATTTTATCTGAAATATATATCTATCTGCAGATGTTCTCAGCTGTGGATCTAATATGCTTCTGCTTGTTCCTAAACAGGAGCTTCCTCTTTCACCAGGGTCATTTTCCAGTTCCTCAGTAAAGGCAGTTGATTGGCCTTTCTCATCTTATTTGGCTTTTATTGGGTACAAACCTTGACAGAGGAGTGTTTTCCACATCTGAGTTCATTCACTGTAGGCAGTGTGTAGTGACAGATGTAAGAGGATGTACCGAGTACATCAGGATCTGTTTCCTTTTCTATCTGTGAAATCACTTCCTTTTGTGTAATATTGTACCATTATCGCTACTTGTCATGTCATGTTATTTTCTAAACTGGTCAATTGCTTTATTTGTGAGCCAAACATATGGCAACCTCCATGGAGGTGGCATTTATTAGCTGCATCTATGTTCACTTAGCCCAAATATCTTCATATGCTGCATTAGGGTTTCTTCTGAAGTGCATTTCCTCTTGCAGTGCCAGACATGTCCTATGTAGACCCTCTCTCATCCTTTGGCTTGTTGCAGTAATGGGATACCTTATTTTTCTCCCTTTACTTGCATTTCTACCTACAATTCCTGGTTCCTGCTTCCTGAGATGAGCAGGAGGCTTCCCAACAATAACACTTGTTGTGGACATTCAAATGCTGTTGCTAGCCTGTTTGTCACACAAACATTTAACCTGAGTATTTTTGTGGTCCCTTTCTATTGACACAGAAAGAAACTCTTGAAAATAAAATAAATAAAAAGATGTTTAGTCTCATAGTCTTATAGTCCTGATACCACTGCCTGGCAAATCCACTCTTCCCCCAGGGGCTTGCGCCAAAGGCTCTCGGACATTTCCAATGTTTTAGGCATACACAGAAGTTCTAAATGTCAGGTTTCAAGGCACTTGGAAAGAGCAGTGAAAAAAAATTCTCTTCTTCAGTGACTTCCAGTACTAACAGGGAAAATAGCATGGAGAGAGGGAGAGACGTGATATGTAGTAAATCAAGAAGTCATTATTTGTTAATTTTCTCACTTTAGACGAACTTTGAGCTCCTGGAGGAGCTTCTCCAGGACACAGCCATCATCCACAGTCATTTTGTTAGGCCAGCTTCAAAGAGGAAAGAATAAGAGAGAGGATTTGGGGATTTGAGAAATGTGTGCATTTGTTGGGCCTGATACAAGAGGAAATGGACAGTGTCTGTCCCTTATGAGCTACCTAAAGAGAAACTTCCTCCCATCTCAGGAAAGATGAGAAGCTGCAGAAGCACTTTACTGTGAATCATGATTCAGTATTGTGTCCCAGCTCAATTTAGCCTTGGGCCTCCTTTCTTAGCCTTTCCTGATATCCTGAATTTTACCATTTCCTCCAGCTTTTGTATCCTGTCTGGATTGCAGATTTTTCAAGGCAATCACTGTGTGCTTCTGTGTTTTTACACAGCCCTCAGGTCGGCTGGATCCTGCCATTTCCTGGCCCTTAGACAGTGCTGGTGCCAGCAAATCCCCCAGGAAAGAGATTGTCCTTGAATTTTGAAAGAAAATTGAGAGAATTGAGTTCTTGGCGTAGGAATGCACAAAATGTGAGATATCTTAAGAGCAATGGTTTAGATCTCTGATGAGCTTGTTCATAAATCAAAGGGCAGAATTTGTTTCTTGGCTTCCCTTTGACATGTGAGATGGCAACACATTAAAGCAACTCTTTATTTTCCTTTTAATACTTTCAGTTTTTCATTGTCTCCTGTGAAATTCAGTATCTGTATTAGTTGTCTGCATACTTTTCAGCATTCAATGTAATAGGAAGTTACATGCAGCTCTCAAAGCCAAGAGATAATTCTGCTCACAGCTCCCACATCACTCCAAGGAAACTGCTAAGAGCAGCTGTGCAAGAGATAAAACCCTGAATTATTTAACAGGATTTTTGAAAAAACCTAGTCTCCAGTGTCAGCCCATCTCTGTTTCACTGCCAAAAGAGAGCTAGTAGGAGGTCGGGCTGTCTAGCATCTTTCAGGGTCCATAGTTCATGTGTGAAAACCTATCAACCAAAAGTCACTTGTTTGTGCCAGGTTTTTCTGTACGGAGTATGGGCTATTATTTTTGACGTGGTATAGGTATTTATTTCTTCACTGTGGTGTAGAACAGAAGCCATTAGTTATTCCTGGTAGAGGTTTCACCCTCCTCAGAGGAATCTCTTGAGCTGGCTTGTTGCATTTGTTCTCATCTGGCAGCTCTTTGACTTTTGGTGCCCCCAGGCTTGCTGCTGCACCCAGACAGGTCCCTCTGGACACTCCTCTTTTAGGGCTGGTGCTGTGGTGCAGGGAAGCTGGGTTTGGTAGGGTCACACGAGGAGTTAAGATAAGATTTGTCCCACCGGTTTTGGCATGACTCACATTAATAATTACAACCTCATGCCAAACTTTTGCTATTCACATGCTGAAATGAAGCAGTAATTTGTTTTATATGTATTAACTGTAATTGCTTACTAGGTTTGACAAATGCATTACTAATTCAACAATTACTGCGTTATGAGGCACTAATGGGAAAAAGTCTACTCAAAGTCTAAAATCTCTCTCGTGAACTAATCCTTAATTCTGTACATAGTTTTGGCTTGAGAAGTATTTACTTAAAGCTAGAAATTGCTTTAAAATCTCAAGTAACGTGAAACCAACGCCAGATGAGAAAATAAGTCAGATTAATAACCTGTAGGGTTGCTTCTTCTTTTTCTTTTTTTCTTTCTTTCCTTTTTTTTTTAATTTTTTTTTTTTTAATTTTTAAATTTTTTTCACATAAGTATATTTTAAGGGGCTTGTTTGGTTGGTTTTTTGTTTGGGGTTTTTTCCCCTTGCACTAGAGTGTGGCCAGTATTTACAGCTTGAGAGAGAAGTAAAGTTCTTGAGCAGTTTGAATATAGCTCCTCTTCCACAACTGCAATGAATATTTGGTGGTGGGGACCTTGACCAAGTAATCTTCGTCCTTGGAAAGAGGTGGAGAACTGGGATGTATAAAATATCTCCTCTATTTATCTGCACATGCAGCCTTAGTGGTGTGAGGACTATTTGTGGACTGTTCTTGGGATTCCCATGTGGTTTTTCCCCTGAAAAGCTGGCCTGGCTTTCCTCAGAAATTTTAACTTTCTGGAGTTTTTGTCATGTCTAGTGCTTCAAGTCAGGGTCATGAAGAGTCAGATTTCCCCTTATACAAAGCCCAAATGTTTGGATCATAAAACTGGTCCTGTTAGGTCAGGCAGTGACAATTGCTGCTTTTTTGGGTGCCTTTTCTGGTGTACACAGTTGGTAATGAAATAACATTTAGAAAAATTGTGATGCAGTCAGGGGGTGTTTCACAAAGACTTCCAATATCTGTCAAGTAGTATTTGCTTTTGCTTGCAACTTTTCTAGTCTGACCAGTAGCTTGGGAGCTTTGCTATATTGAGTATTTGCTAAGCCATCTGCTGACTGCTTTATTGTATGTTGCTATTTTTTTAAGAATGAGTGACATTACTGTAAAACACACTTAAAAAGCAAAATCTATACAGATTTTTGAAGGTTGGTCCCTGTGAGGTCACAGACTTCTGAATCCTCTGAAGGGATTACATGTTCCAGATCTTCTTTGTTCCATATAGTTCCTGTGGTTTCAATTTTCTGTTTGCCCTGGGGATACAATTTTTGTTGCCAAACCTCCACTGAGGTGCCAGTGGGTGCATATCTAGCTATGGATAGGTGTGCCTAATATTATAACTTTTCAGGTTTTCTCTGAGATGGAGGCAGGTGTGAGATCATGACTGTGTTTCAGTATCATCTGCTCTGCAGCCTGATTTTGGAGACCAGACCTCTGTGAGATCTGTGAGCAAACATCTGTGAGCACCAACAATTGCAGAATCCTTTTGCAGTGAGTCCCTCTGGCATGTCCATGTGCTTTGTTAGTGGTACATGGAGCTCTCTGCCCTTTTCTCTGGAGCTCTCTTCCCCCATAAGCAGAACAATCTAGGCATCATTTTGTCATCCTGTCCTATGCACATATCCTATGTGATATCAAAGGTGTAAAAACTTGAGGAAATTCACCCTGGAAATATAGTTTTTAAAGCTTGATGAAATATTACCAAGACTCCTGTTGAAGTCTTACTATTTTACATTCACTGGCCGTATCAAAGAATTGTACCAAAGCGTTGATTTGGGATTATTGCTTTTTTTATTATTGCCACCATTGTATTTCCTTTCTAGACTAGTACTTAGAAAGATTGGTATGCAGGTTTTAGACTGATTTTTTGTTTTTTCTCATGCAAAGTGTCTTCAAAGAAGTCACTCCAGATAAAAGGTGATTTACTGAACTTTAGATTAATTTAAATCTAAGTTAAGTTTAGATTTAATGCGAATGTTTGCATTCACATCTCTTCAGTAGAAGTCAATATTTTTATGTAGGACTTGTTCTTTATTAGAAATCTGTCTTTTATTCTTAACAGCCCATTTTCCTATCAAATTTTTTTTTTCTGTCCTTTGTCTCTTTGCTTTTACTTCACTGTGTACAGGTACAATGTCCCCCATGGCTGTGAATAGCTCACATTTGCAACCACATAAAAAATACTCATTCCTGGTAAAGACAAATTTTAGTAGCCTTTATGCTTTGTGGACAATGTTGCCAAGATGCCCAGGTTGGTATATTCAGGGTATTATTTTTAAAAATTGATGCAGAGAAAAGTTTAGGGTGAGACGGTTTTAGAAACTGGGCCAATATCCTTTAGACAAGTGGTCTTGAACTGTAGCATTTTTGTTGTGTATTATTTTGAGCAGAGCAAGAAAGTTTCCAATAAGTTTTTTAATACATCCTTGGAGATGCTTTATAAACTGCTTATTTTCTAATATTGCACCTGTGTTCCATCACTTGATATACTAATCCCACTGCGGGACCTTCCAGTTCTTCAGACCTGCTTGGACTGGAAAAACTTGCCAGCGGGCGGTACCTTTGAAGTGTTGCTGTTGTTGGCTACGTATCTTTGAAAAGAATCAAACAATAAAATGTTTGTCCTTTTTCTATTAGGCCTGATGTAATATCACTTCTAATGAAGCAGCACGTGAATAAATAAAACACATGATTTAAGAATGCATTTGAGAGTCATACATCTAAACTGCCCCTGATTTCTGTAACATGAAAATCCCTGCTGAGTAGAAAATCATTTCTGCTCATCATCCTCTTCAGCATTTACTCAAAAGGTATGATTCTCTTAATATCCTAATGAAGCATTCAAAACACATTCCAGTGAGGACAAAATAACGACACTTGAAGTAAGTGTGAGAATACTCTTATCATCTAATAGCATGTGAGAATTGCAAAAGTTTCAGTGCTTTTACTGATTTTTTTTGGCTGAGACTTAGCCAAGCAAACTAAATGGGGAGAAATTACTCCTAATACTCCTAATTAAGCATGTAACTGTAGAAAGAGCAAACAATTTGTAAACTGTTTAAAGCACACAGATAAAAAGCATGGAGTGTTTTTAAAAATGGAAATTATTAGGCAACCCAGTGATTAATTTGTTGGTAGTGCTCATGCTATTTGTGGCATACTAATTAAGTGTTAGAAAATGATCTCCTAGTACACTGAATGTAATCCCGCAGTCTGTTACAGATGAAACCAAAAACAATCATGTAGCTCTGGATCCTTATGAAACTCATCTGGGTATTTCTAGTGGCTTGTCTGTTGCTATTGCACAGGTCATGAGCGAGGCACAGATCAGTAATACTTACCTGTGGCAGTGAAATCCAGCAGATGTTCCAGGTGTGCAGGGGAGTGGATTGCAGGAGGCAAAGTGCATGGCTCATGTCTCTCCTGGCTTGGCAGGGGATGCTGAAAGCTGCGTATTTGTGAGTTGGAAAGGAGAGGTTGTGGGTGGCTGGGGGTCTCTGTGCTGCTGGTGTGTCTCACAGTTCTAGTTGTCCAAATTCCTCCTGGCCACCCCTTGTCTGTACGGGCTCCTCTCCCAGTGAGTGGCAGTAGTGTTTTAAAAACACTGATGTCTAGAAGCAAATAATTGGGCTGATTTCTGTGCCTGGCACCGCACTGCCTTCTGTTTGTCCCAGTTCTTTTGCCTTTTTTTGTCTTCCCTGAGTAGCCTCATAGCTACGCAGTCAGCTATCTCTTGGATGAGAGGAATGGGAGCTGGAGGGCAGAAGAGCTTTGTCCTTTCTGATCTCACAGACTAGAGCTTTGTGAAAATGTGAGTGAAATCACAGAATTGTAATGTCTGCAAAGAGAAAGAAAATTAAACCAAAAGAAACCCTTTGTTCAGTGCTTACATGTTTATACTTGTCAGCTGAACTAGATAAGGCATCTTCATAATTTCTGGGGAGGTAAAATAACATCTGTTGCTATCGTTTCCCTGTCCTGGTTGAGTCTGTGTGCCTGCTTCACACTACTACCCAGAGGAGCACATCCTTCTGCATCCAGATTTCTTCTCTGATGGGATCTCAAGGAGTGAGCCAGTTTTCATGCCCTGAATGTCTTGCTGCCTGATGCAGTCACTGCTGCCTTCTCTTAATGTCGTGCAGACGGAAGGGGAATTTGAAAGTGCTGCTTTCTGCTTCTGAGGAAGGTGGTTGCTCATCTCAAGCCTGTTTTCTGAAGTTTATTCTGGATAGCATCCTTCACGTAGCACTTCAGATCTTTGTGTCATTTTAGTCTCTGAAACAAATTTTTTGGGTGTGTTTTGGTTGTTTTTCTGAAAGCTGTGAATGTGGGCAGGACTTTATGCCTAACAACAACAAACTGCTGTCTTCATCATACTGTGCAAAAGGTTCCTTAATCTGTGAGAGTAATAATGTGAATGAAGTTCTTCTTTGGTAACTTCAGAGAAAAAAAGTTAAAAGAAACAGAAAGCAATTTTAGAGAAAAAGCATGGTTTACATGGTGTGGAGTACATTAATGGAGTCAAAGATGCCACCACTGGGATGCTGTGTTTTGTTGTCATAATGTCCCTCCTGTTTCTGTGCAAGATTTCCTACTTTCCTGTTCTTACTTATCCATAAATTCTTGTATATGGGTGTGCCACTGCAGACACACTTGTTTATTTTCCCTTTCCCATGTGTCTATGTGGAAAAATCAATGAAGAATTGTTTGCCCACCTCCTCTCCTTCAGGGGAGACAAAAAGAGAAAACGAGAGAATGAAAAGCAAATTCCTTGCGCTGGTAGGCTGCGCACATTCAACAGGCAGGAAACCAGGTCGATGCTATTATTCATAACAGTGTATCATGTTACAATAAAACTAAGCAGAGGGTAGCTCTAGGATTTGGAAGGATGCCCATCACTTACACTCTGAAGGTAAAACCTTGCCTCTAAGATACTCTTTAGCAGAAAGAGCAGTGTTGCTTGGGGTAGGAGACAAGAGACTTGCTTTGCCAATAAAAATGGAGAAGAATCTCATTTTCTTCAGGCTTATGAAAAGTAAAACTTAATACAAGTTTTCTTCTACTTTGAAAATTAATGCAAAGCCAGTCTTCCATATTTGAAAAAGGACTCATTAAATTACTATTTGTCCTTTTCAGAAGCTCTGGAATGAACTTTGATGCTCTTAAACTCTGTGACTCTCTGACTTAAGGTTGACATTCCCCATAGCAACAGCAGGAAAAGTAGCCTTCCTTCGAGGCTGCTCCCCAGAGCCCTGACATTGTTCTCTGCTATAAAAAAGAGTAAGAGACTGACCATATCAAAGGACCATCTGATTTGTTGCCATTTATTCCCTTAGTGGGGTTCTGTGTTGGTAACCTAATATGCTCTGCTCTGCACATCGTTTCCTTTTCCTCATCCATTTTTGAAGTGGTCTGTAGTGATGGGGAAAGGGGGCCAATTCCATTTCAAAAAGAAAAGTAAAAGATGGCAAAGTGAATTCAAATCTGCAGTAACTTTGGAAATTTGGGTAAACCCACTAACCAACCATTACAGCAAACAAATAGATAAATAAAATATTAAACAAAATCAAAAAAGCCCTTTCCATTAGCTAGCTCTCTCAGGTTTCATCTGGAATACATTCCCCAAGGATATTCTAGTGCTTTGGGTTTTGCTGTTTTGCTGCCTCATTGAGAAAATAAATTTGAAATTAAATGAGGTTAAAATAAGAGTGGTTTTAAGCCTTTGTATGATGCAGGGAAAGAATGCCTGTAAGTGTTTCTGATATACTATATATAAGCAGATGAAAGAAGTCATGATTCTTACAAAAATTATGGAACCTATCATCCTTGTGGAAAAGCTGATTAAAAAAAATATGTGAAGTGATTCAACCAATTTAACTTAGTTTTTTTACCTACGTATCACTTTTAAAAAATCTGTCATGGAAGAACAAATACAGAGAGTACTTTCCCACATTTTCTTTGTCCAAGTAATTATTTTTTCCACAAATCTCTTTACTTGCTGTTTAGTTAGTAGGTCATCATCAGGTATAAAAGCTGGGTTTTTTTTAAACTGTTCCTCATTGCTATGTATTTCAGCAAATTATCAAAGCCCATTAAGTCAATGCAAGTCTCTCCAGTTATTCCTATAGACTTTGCATCAGGCTCAGAGACACTGGTTTTACCATCATGCAAAGCGAGCTGGAACCTGCCCCTGCCTCCAGCAAGATGCTGGATCAATTCTATCCCAGGTGCACTGAGGTGTTTCACATGATGTTGCCTATCTTAAGTTAAATGGACAATTAAAAAAAACAATGCTCCCCCAGCCCCCCATTTCTAAGCACTAATAAAGATTTAAAAAAAAAATAAATAAAATTAGGCCTGTGAAGCAGCTGCTTTTAGGGTCCCCACTTCTGTGTGAGAGCTCTGCTGACACTTATGGACCCCCAGAGTTCCCAGGGAAGCCACAAGCTGGAAGAGGTGACTATTCACATAGAGCTGCAAATCACTTTACCATAGCCTTGTCTTCTTAATACTCACTTTAAAGCAATATGCATGTGTATGCACACACACAAACGTAGTGTCAGTACTATTGCACTTTGTTCTATATTCCTCCTCAGCTCATTTTATTAGTAAAAGTTCCCACTCATTAACATCTCCTTAGAGGAGAACTAGCATTTTTGATGATGATTATTTTTCCGGTTAACATAGAATGAGTCAAGATTTCTTTTTCATTGGAAAGCAATTTTTGTATCTCACAATAGCAATGTATTATTTTCCTCAGAGGAGAAAATACACAGTAAATCTTTCCCATGACATTATTGTGGAGGGATCAAATTTGTTCTCTTTATTCAGTAAAAAAGCTGTTGAAAGCTGGTATGAGTGGAAGGCAAGTAAAGACTTGCAACATCTGATCTTTTTTCTTGATATGACTCTTTCCTGGTATGTAGTCAGCAATCACTTTCTTCATCTAGACAGAATCCTGGACCACAGGCCCTAAGCTTCAGTTTTACTGGTGGTTTTAGTCCCCTCAGAATGCACAGCAAACTGTAACAGCCCAGATTTTCCCTTATTCCTTCTCCTTGAGGAGTTGCTTTAAAAATGTAAAAATCTGCTGTTGTGCCTTACACATTGGGCTCCCTGGGGCTTTATAGGGAGTGTGACAGTGCTGAGCGTGCAGTCCTACTCTGTACATAGAGCTCCTGCTCATTGCAGTGGATGGGATACAGCCCAGAAAACAATCTTAAGGGTGAGCACCCTGACCTGCCCTCAGGGTGACTGTAACTGGGAAGTTTTTTTGGCAACACTGCGAGATGGGCACAGGGAGTGGTGGAGTGAGCTGCATCTGTCTCAGCAAGCAGCACGGTGTGATAGGGGTGAAGCTTTTGGTGCAGAGTCCTTGGCTGCCATGATTTGATATGTTTTGAGTGGAATTTACTGTGGATTAGCTCTGCTCTGGTCATGCGGGCAGAAAAACCACTGGTGGCTGAAACACAGCAGTTGTGTCCTTGGGCTGCCCTTAAGTTTCATGTGAACAGAATCCAGTCTGTGCACTCGGAAGATCTCTCTGTTGTGCAATCCAAAGCATGGTAAGAGATTTGCCCAAGACATACTCTCCAGTTCTGAATTAAAACATCAGCATGAACACAGCAGAGTAGTAATATGCCATACCAGGAGACCTCATGTTAAAAGAAAGTGATGTCATTATCTCAGATGATGGACTGGTGATAAAATTACAAAGTGATGAGTGCAAGACGCAGCCTAGGTAATTTGAATCAAGAGAAGGAGAAGTCTAAGAGAGATTTATTTCTCAGAATAGACAGATAGATGCTAAATGCCAAGGTGGCATTGACTGATGCCCTTCATATGAAAGAAATTTTTATTTCCATAGGAGTCACATTGCATGTAACAATTGGATAGCCAATGTACAGGTAAGAAAATATTAACAGTATCTCTATGGTACTGTGCAGCAAGTAAGAAAAAGTTCTTTCCTATGCCACCTGCATTTCTCTGGTTTAAACTACTCTTTGGTTTCATAAAACCTGTGGTTTTATATTTATTAAAAAGCAAAAAATGTGGGATTCTGAAAATATTTGTTTGTTTATTTGTTTGGAAGAAGATAGAAGCTTGGTACTAGGAACAAGCAACTGTAAAGACTGTTAATATATGAAGCTCCTGAAACAAATATGTTGCAAATATGACAGTTTTTTTTCATTTGCAGTTGTGTACATTTCAGCATGTTAGTAATTATAATACTTGTTAGTTACTTGTTAGTAAGTACTGAAGTGATGAAGGAGGATATACAGCAGAGTAATATTTTCCAATACATTGAAAATACACTGCAAACCTCTGAATGGTTTATATAGTATGTGTATCTCTACCAAAAAATAAACTAGCAGGACAAGCCAGTGTGTTCCTCCAGTTTGTTGAGAGCTTTAAGGTGTGCATTTGAGATACTCGGGTCCCCATGTAGTCTGGCTGGGCTGGATTCTGCAAACTTCTACCCTGTTCTCTGTTGTTTGAGAAGCAGAGTTGAGAGGTGGCACCTGCAATGTAAAGGTTTAGCAAAGTTTTTCTTTCCTTTTCTGGGGTATGCTGAATTGCTGGTTTTTATCTCTTGAATATCTGAACGGGTTTATTAATTTTCTTTTTTTTTCTTTTTTTTTTTCTTTCTTCATAGTTTGGAGAATACTAGTAAATGTCACAGGCTTAAGATGAAAGTTTTGAAATTGATAGGAATATTCTGATAATTACAAATTCAGCTGTTCTTCAGAAATTCTTTTCCTTCAAGATGGTAGGATAAAGATCACTGAAGTTACTATTCCAAGCATATCTGCTTGTTTCTGAAGTAGCATAAGAGGTTTATGTACATCACACCTGCATGTAACTCATGAGCTAAGTGTGACTGTGGTATGTCTGGTACCTTGCTTGTTCCTTCAGAGAGCCTGGGTGACTCTCCATGATACCCCATTGACAGGGTCCATAAAAACCTTTTCAACTGTGGATTATTGGAATTAACAGATATTTTGTCCTATTCCAGTCTTGGAGGTGTTCATATTATTCCAATTGTATACTTGAATTCTGAGAGACTCACTTAATACTTACTGAAAAATGTCAAACAGTATCTTTTGGTTCACTTAAGCCGTGTTTTTCCCCTCTGGTCCTTATGTCAGATCACAGCGAGGAAAGAATGCAAGAATTATTATTCTAATTGTTAGAAAGCCTCAAGAGCAGAGTCAGGCACAGACATGTATTTCTTAAAGTAGCCACTAACTCTGGAGAAATGAGAAGGCAGCAGGCTGTGTGTGATCACTGCACACAGTCATAGGGGTCACAGGATCCGCAGGGACCTTCATGCACATGTGCATGGGAATGGCATGGGAGGCAAGAGTTTCATTTCTTTATAGCACATGCCAGACTTCTCCCTGAACAGCCACAGATCTCTGCAGCAGTGGCAGGCAGGGCATGATATGGCTCAAGGTGAATAGCTGTGCAATCTCCATCAAAGCATGAAAATCATTTAGCCAATGTTTTTCCCCATCATTGATCACTTTTAGGATTCAGCTAGACAGGGTGCTGAGCCATCTTGTCTAGCTTCTGTCAAGAAAGGTTGGGCAAGATGATACTTGAGGTCCTTTCTGACTTAGTATTCCATTATTCTGTGATTCTGTGAATATGTTATTCTGTGTTTTTCCTATGCCCGCCAAAGTGCTTTTCAGCAGCATCTCATATTTTGTATTCTCATTATTTTCCTAGGATCTCATTGAGTGCATATGTGAGCATGGTATGCATGTTACAATTGTTCCTATTAAATGTGAGCAGCAATTCTGGAAGTGCATTATGCTTCATCTTTTTGAAGGATTTTAAAGATAGAGCTGTTAATGTGAAACAGAATTTTTGGAATACATGAGAATGGTCAGACACTCTGGAGCAAATATTTGGAAAAAAAAGCTTAATCACATGGGTACAAGATTAAGGGATTCTTATAAATAGTTATGGTATGTTTGTCATGATGGTAAAAAAAAGAAAGCAAAGGGAAGCAAACTTAATTTAGTGACTCAAGTGTAGTATTTGATTGATTCTGAAAGTCAACAGGTAAATATTTTCCACAGTCTCAGCAGAGAGAAAGACTGAATTGAATAGCTAAATTCCTATTGATTTTCTGGGGAGCAGGATAAAGTCTTTAATTCTTGAATAACTTCTTTTTTGATTTTAATGAGAGTTACATGACTTAAATCCTGTTTTATGTTTTGGAAGCAATGGGTAAGGTTTAAATCAAATAATAGGTTTTCTAGCATTTTAATAGCGCTATTCTTTTTAATGCTGTGGTTACCTCAGGGTATTTACTTTTGGCTCTTAGTGTGGTGTAGAAGTTGATACTATTGTGAATGGAACTGGCAAGTCTTAAAACAGAATGTTTAGATCATAAACATTTTAAAATAAAACTCCATAAGAAAAGATGTATTTTTTTAATATGAAATGTTAGTTGTGTTCTTGGCAGGCTTTGCTTCAGAGGAGTCAGATGCATTTCAAAGAGTATTCTGGTGTCCAGCTGCAGCCAAAAGACTCTTTCAAACCAATGGAGACCCAATTCCCTTTCCTCTATAGCTTTTTCCCTTTCTCTCTCTTTCTGTCCCCCCTCTCTCTTCAGTAGGACTCTCTCTATGTAATACAAATGAAGCGTAGCCATTCATGGGGTGAAAAATTCATACACAATTATACATAACAGTGGAAGGCTTAGAAACTCTGACTAAAGATGCCAGTACTGGTCTTTGCTTTAGGAAGTGCTCTTGAGATTTATTTTTTTTAACACTCTTCAAATCTTCAGACTTCAACAACTATTGACTGCTCTTTCAGAGCCAGCAGGATTGCGTAAAATATACGGAGGATTTCTTGTGTCTGCCCTGCACTTATCTATGGAGTGGCACAGTCATCTTTTTAACAGGGGCTTGATTCATTGATACTGTGTGAAACTAGTTACACTCCAGGGGTGTGCAGAAGGTGATGGCTTTGGAGAAAAACTTTTAATAGAAGAATTAATGGAGCGGGTCCTTATTTATCTCAATCAAATGTTCATGGCTCATTGTGCTACACATTACTTTTTTTTTTACGTTTGTTTTTCACATTTATTTGGAATAAATGTGTGTATTTGTTGTCCTGCATTAGAGATGTCTTTATGGGACTTCTTTTCATAAAATATTAACTCAGTGCAATGAGATGTATTGTACATACACAGTTGTGCTGGCAGAAGTCTCGCCCCACCTCAAGCAAATACAGGTGCCACAGGAGCTCTTGGTACTGATCAAACAATCAGCATTGCTCAGTTATTCCGGAACAGAATTTTGCTTCTTTTTATTCCCTTAAAGTAAAGGTAGAGCTTTGACCACCTCACTTTTTAAGTCTCTTACCACTGTGTGTTTTGCCAGATATGGGCCTGAAATCCCTGCCTGCTTTGCACTGGATGGGGGCAATTAAAAGTGCTGCTTAATGTCACCCACAAGGAACCTTTTTGTTCCTAATTTATATTTCCCTTTAGGTGATAGAATGAATCAGTAACTGAAATTATTGTCTCTTCTCTGATTTTGAGAATTCAATGAGCAATTCAGATGAATCATTAAAAAAGAATGGTAGTTGCTTACATGGCATGCAGTCCTGTTGCATTTCCCACAGGAGTGTAAAAAGGCAGAGAGCAAATTATGACCCAGCTTCATGTCCTCCATATATATTTGGGTAGCAGACCTGCATGACTTGAGATATTGATGCTCTTAGTAGCCTGTATTTATAACAACCTCATAATAGTAGGAAAAAAAAAAAGAGGCTGGCAAAAAGCAAAAACCTACCAAGAGCTGAAAACAGATCACCTAATACTTGGG
>VZTX01018649.1:0-182071 GCA_013400915.1 Pardalotus punctatus | reverse complement strand
AAAAGGGGGGGGGGGGGGGGGGGGTGCGGGGCATGGTACTTTGGAGAAAATCTAGGTAAAATTTGTATTAAGTGCATCAGAAATATTGAGGACGATTCTTTGGATGAATCTGTGCATTTGTGCATTTGAGTAGTTTGTGGAGCTGAGTCCTTGATCATTTTGAGAAAGAGTCCTTTGCAGAGTCCTGTTTGTATGAGTATGAAGGGTCAAACAATAAAGGAGGAATACATCTTCATGCTTTTGCTTAAAAATAAAAGGGCTGGATCTCAGAAGGAGCTGTAAAGCTTTCAGCAAGAATCAGACGTACACTACAGTAAAATGAAAAGCTGAAATGTGAAGAGTGCGTGATGTGAGATGCCAGCTCAGCGCTTCCAGATCACATTGCTGGAGCAGAGGAGACCACCCTTGGAAGTGCGGGGAGCTCCAGCCGGGACTGGCTGTTCTGCAGTGTAAAGGAGCTGTATAGGCTGATACCCTCTCACTGTTATGGCACCTGGTGGTAGCCTCTCTCAACAGTTCCTCACTCTGGGGAAAACATGTGTTATTCACAAGTACTTCTGTAGGGGTGGAAAAATCTCCTTAATATACAGATTCCAGCTGCACAAGGAAAGGAGAAGAGTGTTCATACAAAAAAGGGTTCTTTACTGAGAGTGTTTGTTTTTTCTCCTCTTTGTGCAGGTTCAACGTGGGAGAAAACATTACGGCAGATTGGTTTTGAAAGGTAAGCCATAAATTTATTTCCTTACCAATGCAAAAAGTTAAGGAAGAAAAACTGCACAGGCAAATTTGCACAGTTATTTATTTTAGTTGATTGAATGTATCAATGACCTCAAATTTAGAGTGGCAGTCATGCAGTGTCATGCACATATGTGTTCAGGTTTTCTGTTTGTGTCCTCTTCTCTTTCCCCAGTCAATCTGAATCAATTTATTTACCATATGAACTTGACTTGTAATGTTGTTTGCTGGTGACTATACAACATGCTAGTATTAAGAAAAGGGACACATCTCTTAGCCACAAGTCTTATTTATGAATGAAAATATTTCTCTCACTCATATTATTTTTTCCATGAAACTTCTGATCTCTGACATATGAGTTGACAAAAGTAAATGAAGTTGAAATAAGAGCAAAGCTGGCAGAGAGCTATTCAGCATCAGAGGAAAATTCAATATGCTGCATTCTTCAAGTGCAAGAACTTCTTGCAGACAAACTTAGCCACAAGGTCATCATACCAGAAACACATTTTTCTTGTAAATTAAACTAGTCCAAGTCCAGTAAAGAGTGAGGTAAAGAGTGATTCAGATGATCAATGTCATCTTTATTCTTCTACAAATGGTAAGAAGAAGAATCTGCTCTCTGCTTGAAGTTTTGGATATTATTGAAAATTAAATACTCTCAGTTGCTAAGTTTGAGGTCTGCAAAGGTGTTTTTTTTAGCAGGCTGTGCTTTTTTCTCAAGTTACATCTGATTTGGTTCCTTGATGAGCATTTCATTCAGCATGATACCACAGATGTCTGCAGGGAACTACAATAAACTATTGACTCTTTCATCACCTAAATTATGAATTAGCACCTGTTGGTGCTGCTTGTCTCCATCAGAATGAAAAAAAGAAGTTTTGGCGAGTTCTAGAATGAATTGATACTCTGTGTTTGTGTTTTGAAAGTGAGAATGGAAAGGGTCAATGCCTTTTTAGCTGAGTTCACTATAAGTTCTGTGGTGGCAATTTCCAACTTGTGAGACGTTTGAAAACAAGGAGAATCCATGGTAGCTGTGTATATGCAATACAGGTACCACAGGAAAGCTGGAGAATTCCTAATAGACTGAATTACGTCTGAGAAGTCTGCCTGAGAGGAGGTGAATATGTAGAAGAGATTACTATGCAGATCCCATTATTGCCTCTCCAGTTTGAAAAGCAGAAAGGCTTTTCAAACATCACTTCTGTACCTTGAGAGATTGACTGTCATCCTGGGGTAACTTTATTTGAAGCAGCACATTAGTTAGCACAGAGGTGAAGATTTGAATGTACTTCGCTTGCCATAGTCATAGAAGCAAGTATGTTCTCTTACCAGCTTTTTTAGAGAGTCAGCAAGGAGAAAAAAAGGAAGATGAAGTCCTTCAGAGATAGAACAATTAAGATTTGGGGGTTTTAAGAAAGTAATATTCATTATCTTACCTATATTTTTAACACAATACTTTTTATGACAGGAATATATAATGGAATCATAGAATGCCTTGGGTTGTAAGATCTTAAAGATCTTCTAGCTCCTACCCCCCTTCCATGGGTTGTTCAGAGCCCCATCCGGCCTGGCTTACAACACAAGGTGTGGGGCATCCACAACTTCTCATGTTGGTTGACTAAAGGATTAATGAGTAACATATATGTGAAGTTCAGTGTTAACTCCTTTATAGCAATATTTGCTTAATATCATATTTTCTGTTTTTGCTTAAGCTCAGTATTTTTTTTTTTTATCCTAAGGAATAGTTTCCAAAGAAAATACATTGGTATACGTAATACCTAGATGCTGGAATCACATTAAACTTGCAGTCACAGAAGCAGAAATCCTAGGTCTGCGGATCTCTCAAAGCTGAGAGATTATTCTGGGGATGTATCAGTACATCCTTTCCTTAACTTATTCTCTTCAGTAGGAATCCCTTTTTGGCCACCAGCAGAGACACAGGTTAGTGGGCTATATCTGTGTTAGCTCTGATCCAGTACAGCTGTTCCTGTGTTATTTATATCAACTCTAGGGAAAGAAGCAGCCTGCAGCATGTCTGGCTGTACAAAATTCTGTTCTCTGCAAGCTTTTGACTTAGGCCCACCTGAGTCAGTTGTGAAATATCAATAGCATTTAAATGTGTTGTTTGAGCAAGGATATTCTCATTCAGGAGGGGGGAAGCAAAATTTTTCCATACACAAAAGGACAGACATTAAGTAATGCTCTAGGGAGGAACTACCTTTGCTTTAAAACTGGAAGATTCGTATAAATTGTTCTAAACAAGCTCTTTTAGCATGGGTTGAGGAACAGGAGGTATAGACAGTCAGTTTACATTGCAGAAAATTAATCCCATATAATTTACAGGTGATGTCATCACTGCTTTGTGGCTACACGGTGTTTATTCTGCAATAGTAGAGTGTTTACATTACTGTTGTCTTCATATCCTGAAAACCATTGTGGCACCAAGAGATCTGACTGCAAGGCTTTTATGTAAGCATTACTTGTAAGCTGAGGATGCTGCTTTTCAATGCAAGGGAAATTAAGCATGCTGGAGCTCAAGTAAAGTAGCTTTATATCCAGGAAATGACAGGAGTTAAGAGCTTTTCAATTAAAAGGAGTACATGTGGGTTTGATAGATATAAATGAAGGTTTTTATTTTATTGATTGTCTTTTGAGACATTACAAATAAGCTAATTGTAGCATGCTATGGTAGTCACCACCTTTGTCCAAGATGATCAAGACTGCAGACCCCAGCTGTATTTTCTAAGAATATTAAGGAGCAATTTTGAGATTTAGGAAAAATATTGTATTGTATTGTGCTGTGCTATGAGAAACATGGTTTAAAGTGCCGAGCATGTGTGATACTTTCATGTCAAACAAGCTGTCACCGTAATGTTTTTTAAAAAAATCTTTAATAAGGCAAAGGAAGTAGATTTATGGATAAATAGGATTAATTTTTTGCAACTGCTAACGTGTGAATTATTGTTCATTATTGGTGCATGTTAAGATGGCACCCACATATGCATAAAAACATCTGGAAAGCAGTCAGCTCTCTTGTACTTTGTTCCAAACATGATGAAAAATGTGTTTTAGAAGGCATTGTTCATCGCAATGGCTTAAGATTTTTTTCAGTCACATTCAGGACCCAGTGGAAATCATAGGATCATGGAGTCAATAAAGTTGGAAAAGACCTCAAAGATCATAGAGTCCATCCTTCAAGCAAACACCACCTTGTCAACTAAGTCATAGCATTAAGTGCCACATCTAGTCATTTCTTGAACACTTCCAGGGATGGTGACTCCACTGCTTCCCTGGACAGCTGTTCCAATTCTTCACAACCCTTTCAGTGAAGAAATTCTTCCTGATGTCCAACTTGACCTCCCCTGGCACAGCTTGAGGCCATTTCCTTGTGTCCTGTCGCTGGGAGGCTCACTCAAAATCTCAAGTGGAATAGTTATGAAAAATTAACAGTGACTGTTCTTGTTTCCTGGTTACTCTGGCAATTAAAGAGAGCTTAATGCACAAAGCCTGTTAAAATTCAAAAGGAAAGAGGATCAGTTCAGTCACTGTGCTGGTCTTCTCCTGTAATGCAGTCAGTAGTGTCTTTCCAGCTCGTGGCTGGGGTGAGGCTTGCAGTGCAGAGCCTGCAAAGAGCCACCACCAGCACTGGGGAAATGCTGCCACACTGCAGAAAATTAAAACCAAAAGAAGGCCTTTTATAAACACCCAAATTTCTCTAATTTGAGCTACCAGATTATGAAGTTTTTATTCTTGTCTAGTAGATTCAGTAGTGAATACAGAAATGTCTTCTGTTTTTACATATTGGTTGACCTGTAAATGATGTAATAGCTTTAAAACTGTTAATGAATGGCATTGGACCTCTTAAAACTCGTCGTCCTGCAGGGTTTCCAGACTTCCAGTCTTCCTCTTCCTATGCTTCTCTGAGTGGTAATTTCTAAGTATTTAGCTGCTAACAAGACTTCTATTCCCTTTGTGCATTTGTTCTCATGGTGTTTCTCCTATGCATGTAATGCATTACATTATGGTTCCACAAAACAGACTTTAAAAAGATTTAATAACTGTTACTAAATATTAAGCAAATATCAAATGTTTTAGAAAATATGTATTTGAAGAATAACAGATGTGTGGTTATTACACTTTTGGCAACCTTCAATAAGTATGTTTTTCATAGTAAATAGTTGTTTCAGTGATAGAGACAGGAACTTTTGAGCACCAATTTCACAGTAAAACATAATTGTCTTTATAAAAATAAAAGAGTTTTCCATATTGAAGGTACAACTTTGGTTGATACCTTCAATTTGATTCTGAAATTAATCTTATTTTTGTGTTATGCAAAAATTTATTATTAATTTGAAGTTACATATATATATATATATATATATATGGAAAAGTAGGTGAATTCCACCCTACATAGTGCTTATAAGACCACTCTGCACCATACTTAGTACAGCAGCAACATCTGTGTAAAAAGTGCACCAGCAGCATCCCAGATTCTGTCTAAAGTAATGCTGAGGGTGATTGACAGTGAAAGCTGCTCCTGTTAGTAAAATACTGTGTATAGAGTTGTGTACAGAGTTACGCTTTTTCTAATCCTTTTAATATTTCTGAAGAATGAAAGGATAGTTGGAGATTGGTAGCTCTCACACCAAAAGAAAAGGGAAAATAGGTAAGCGCAGGGAAGGGAATAAGACTCCCAAGGAAAAAGACCTGAAGATGTCTATATCAAGGCTAGACTTTGGATATGAAGATGGGCTCCTCTGAACATGTATTTCAGATCTTCTGTGTACCTCTGTAACTCCTTTAACTACTCTCCTAAGCACAGGGTGATACGGAAGACACTGCACTGTTTTTATTTGAAGCAAAAATAAATGCAACAGCCCTGCATTGCCACAGGTAGGGAGACACGGCTCACCCAGGAGACGCCAGGAGCAAGTTAGCTGTCATCGCTGAGAGATGCTATTTTGTTCCTGCGCTGGTCTCTGAGAGCAGACGGATGTCTGCTTTTGCAGCTGCTCCACATATGCCCCTGCTCAGTCTAGCCAAAAATGCTGTGTGTATGTCTTCCCTACCCCTTGCAGAGACTGAGAACTCAATTTCCGAAACCGCTCGTGACATGCGGTGAGCGCTGGAATCCAGACGCATCAGAGGCGCTTCCCAAGCGCCTCCTTCCAGGTTTAGGTTGCTAATTACGAGCCTGCTGGCGATCTGTTTTCTCTCTTTCCCCGTGCTTTCTTTGATATTTGATTGGTGCTTGGCCAGAGTTTCTCTGGGTGACAGGGATAAACAGAAAGAAGAGAATATCACTAGATTCTATAAATATTTAGTATGCACAACTCTGGCTTGCAAATCAAAGTACCATATGGTTTTCCAAAGTGACATCCCCCTCTTCTCCCCACATGCTTTGGTGATTTAGTAAAAAGAATAAATATGTGTTTGAAATATGAAATCTTATCCTGATACCATGCTCCATAATTTGAAGCCCTTTCTTCACATATAGGTAAATCCTATAGTCATTCCTGGGGCAAGGCTCCCATTGGCATCATTTTGGGAGCATTGCCTCAGCCAGGGGCTGCATGAGGCTTCACAGTCTGATCCTTGAGAGGTTATTTTAAAGGAAACAGTGCAGTCTGAATGCATTTCACAAATATTGAATAATTTGAGATGACACGGAAAGATGGGTGCAGTGGTGAAATCAAAGGGACATGGGAAAACCCTGCCAGGCACATCTTTCACCATTTTGGAAAAAAATAGCTATATTAGTCTGTATAATAATTTTGGTCTCCTGTGCCACAAAGCGCTTAAGCAAGTGCTTAATTTTTCAGTGCCCAGGCATGCCCCCTTACTTTGGCAGGGTTCTCTTCTGCAGCGTACCATCCTTTAACTGCTTCAGATCAGAGAGATTAACCAATAGTTTGTTTATACTTTCTATTCTTGATGCATGATACCAATCACACTTTTGTAGAAGTTATTTAAGGTGAATTTATACTGCAGTTTTGAATTTACTCTACAATTGCATGTATTTTATAACATAGCAAAAAATGTAACATAAGGAGCTGAGGAGATAAAACCAGTTCCACACCTTCCCTTGGGAGGCTGTCACTAAAAGAGCAGTTTATTGCTTGTGACAGAAGGGCTGTCTTCTGGGTGATATCTCTGTTTAATCATTTCTCTTCCTGGCCAGACATGTCACTGAGGGCCTCAGCCTCAGCCCCAAACTGCTTTTAGGGTTAGAGTTACGGACAGAGAGCCCTGATTCAGTGTTCCCTGAAGGAGCACTGGAGATGCAGAAGGCAAGACAGGGGGAGCACAGCAGTGCCCCAACACTGAGCCTTCCACACCTTTTTTGTCTGGGCCAAACATGCTATGGGTTATCTCAGCCTCAGCCCCAAGCTGCCAAACCTGAGTGGTGAGTAGGGATCTGGAGGCAAAGGACTGCATAAGAAAGGCTTGTTCATGTCCTTCCAGCTGTAACGCTGCACTTCTTTTCTCATGATGCAATTAACAGCAGATGATGGGGCTTCTCACCTGCATGCACTTGTCTCCAGGCAAAGGGCAGCACAGGGTGCTGAGTCCTGGGAAGACAGGGGGACTGAGGTCCCCCCTTTTATTAATATAATTTTCAAAGCTTCTCTCTATTTGTTACTTTGTGGTGGCCGGGACTGTGGAATTTGTGCATGTGTATACTGAACTATTTGTCTTGTTTATAGTGTAGGAAATGAGGAAGAAATGTGTTTTCAGTTTCATTTGATACATTCTGCATGCCTGAGGTTCTATCTTAAATTGAGTTTTCTTTGCTGCTCTGACAAAAAATGAGTCTTTGAAATAAAAGTCTGAGTTACGGAGAAAGCCAAAATAAAAATTGGATTATATTTCCAAAGAAAAAGAACATTGCTTAAAAAGATATGAAGGAAACTGAAGTGGCATTTTTTTCACCAACACTGTGTCAACTGAAATCTTTTAGTCAGTATAGTGAAATAGAAACAATTTAAACCTAGTTTTGAACCAGTTTAACTTCTTGGATTTTATTCCAATGTTCACTTTCATTCCAGTGTTGCTGTGTGTAGTCAGTCCAGTGTGCTCTCTCTGATTTCCTGTTAGCAAACAATACCATGTATGGGGCATGCTGTAGTAGCCCATGAAGAAACTGCAGGAATAGTTCAAAGCTGCATCCATCAAGGGAGGTTTAGACTGGACATTAGGAAGCATTTCTTTACCAAGAAGGCAGTCGAACTCTAGAACACGCTTCCTGGAGAGGAGTTGATGCCCCGAGCTTTGCAGTGACTGTCAGCCTGCCAGAGTCATTTGGACAATGCTCTTAATAACATGCTTTAAATTTTAGTGGTTGAGCAGTTGGATGAGATGATCATTGTAGGTCCCTTCCAATTCAAGTCTCCTCCACTCCCCTGCACTCGCCTCCCTCTTCATGTACTTTTTAAACTTAAGCTAGTTATAAAAAAAGCTGATGTTTGACAGGTGTCATTACCATAAGTTTTGTGACATACTATCCTAGTTTTTTGAAAAATAAACACATTTCTTCTTAGCATTCATGTCATAGGATATTTTTAATATGTTGCTAGTGATGGTTTTGTAGCCTTTGTGTGGCACACCTGGGAGACTGTAAAGAATAATTCACCAAGGGAGACTTTTCTTTATAGAAGCATTTTAGGAGATGATCACCATATAGCTAAAAACACTTAGACCACTAATTGCTTCCTTATTTATAGGATTTTCTCAAAGCTGTCCTTGTTAAGAAAAAGTGATAAAACTATCACAAAATACGTAAACATTCACTAAAATAAATTCATTTCTTTTGAGCAGATTTAAGAGATTTTCTGGGTTTTAACCCCCCGTCTTTATGTTTAAGCAGTTGTCTTAATGGTAACATAAACAATCTCTACCCAAAATAATTTTAGTAATCATGGCTATTCTCTAGGGTACATCATAATATTCCAAGAAAGGTATTTCCTCTGGGCTGATTGCAGCCACTTTGACATCTTTTTAGACAACGTATAAAGCAGTGATGTGAATTTTCTAGATGTCTGAACACACAGTCCTTAATTATATAAGCAACTTAGTAGATTTCAAAGGTATATCTTGCAAGAGTAAACATTATGGAACCAAGGAGAAAATTCATTGTTAGTGGTATAAATAAATAAACTAGCTTTTAGGGAATATGGTCAATTCTTTAGAATTTAGATAATTCTAAATTCTCTAATTCAGAGATAATTCAAATATTAAAAATCCAAGGTGCACGTCACAACGGGTAGCCCAGAGGAAAGTCATGTTGTTTGTTTTACAACTGAAGCACACTTGTGTGATGACTGGGTTTTAATCCTCTGCCTGTACAGGCTGAAATTCAAGAAGCCACTTTATATGTGGGAAGCAGGACAGTCCTGCTTCCTGTTCAGCCTTCTGTGCACCCATGAAGAGAGCTGGTGTGCAAACATCCTGGAAACAAATGAATCTCTTAATCATGCAATGTGCCTGTGATAAATCTAAAATTCAACTGTGCATAGATGAGAAGCACTGTAGTGTTATTAATTACAAGATGCTTTATGAATAAGAAGATTCCCCACTTTTTTCCTTCTCTTCTCTTCTCTTCTCTTCTCTTCTCTTCTCTTCTCTTCTCTTCTCTTCTCTTCTCTTCTCTTCTCTTCTCTTCTCTTCTCTTCTCTTCTCTTTTTTTTCAAGCTAGGGTTGTTGAGCCTGATGATCAAACTGGATTTCCTGATCTAATAGAGGCCCAGGAGTGTCAGTATACATTTTCCAATGGCCCTACTTTCTCAGTAGAGACTCTGTCTTGCAGAGTGATATCAAGTGTCTTGCAGTGATATCAAGGCTGCTTGTTCCTAGGCATATTTTAGGCAGTTTATTGTGTTTGGCAAAAGTGTTGTGAAGTGTGTATTTTCTTTAGAAAAGGGGGACTCTTAGATTTGGGGAAAGTTTAAAAATCACCCAATTTAAATTTTAACATTTAACTTTTTAAAAGCATCAAAGTAACATCTCTCAAGTGCCTGGCTCCCTTTGGGAGTTGGGTTTGTAACTCAGAAATCTTTATGATTCTTGAACGTTTTATCTGTAATCTGTTTAATCTGTCACAAGTGCTGGGAACTTAGTTGAATCAACAATGTACTTTCGATTTTCCAAATTAAAGTGCTGTGCAAATCTGTTTTTTTTTTTTCTGAAGTTATTCAAAAGCCAGAAATTCAGTGCTCTGTGGTTTTTTGTCTAAAAAGATCCACTTTTGCTGAAAATAGTCTTGCCTTAGTGTTCTATTTTCTAATACGTCTGATCCTAATATAATAACAATTTTACTACGTTAAGCTTTCTTCCTTCATGCTTGTATAAAATTTTAAATAGAAAACAATACTGGGGAGAAATCCATGTAAAACTTCTCTTGAGTCGTACTTTAGTTAAGCATTATGGAAAGTTTATGGTTGTTTTTTTTTTTCTTAAACCATACCTTGGGGAGCTGACCTTTTACATGGCTTTGTGTTGTAGTGTTAACTGTTTTTAAGCTGTTTTAACTTTTTTTGTTTAAGGAAAGTCAACTTTGAAATATACCCCACTTGGAGAAGTCCATCAAACAAACCTGAAACTCATTTTCTTATCAGCATGGCTGAAGTTTGCTTAAATACACCATAGTGTTTCTCTAACTGTAGAGCAAAGGTGTATTTAGAAGCCAAGCCAAATACTTTTATAAAGCCACTTTCCAATGCTTCCAACACTGTGGATAGCTTTTGGGAAAAGGAGCTGTTTGATAGGCCAGGAAAAGAGGAAGTATATGGGCTTCTCCCATTCTTCCAGTCTTAAAATTGCTCTCTACTAGAGCAATTTGGACCAAAACAGAAATTCAAACTTTACACTGCATGTAAGGAGGTGTTTGGTACCAGGCACACTCTAATGAAGATACCAAAGATATGTATATTTCAGTATGTAGTGTTGTTTAGTAAGGAACAAAAAATAATTTTTCTGTTATCTTGCTATATTAGTTACTTCTTTTGCAGATATAAAGATACATTCGCTGAAGTATTTTTATACAAGCTGCTAGTGTGGAAACAATAGTGCAGATTTTATATTTGTTCCGTATTGTTGCGAACAGCAGCATATCTGTCATCTGCATCTGGCATATCTTCTTCCCTTCCCTCCCACTGTCACTGCAGTGTCATAACATTTCTTTCTCCTTGGTTCAGCATGTAAAAAACATCTTTGATTGCTTTTTATTTATTTACAGTCTTCCTGTAGCTTTAGTGTATGTGTGTGTTTGCCATGCGTCTGCATCCTGCTGCTGTGTGATGACATTGGCAAGTGATTGCACAACTGAAAGATTCATTGCTGCAGCAGATACAGTTGTGAATGAACAATCAAATCAGCTGTAACTTTTAAATTAAAAACTCATCAGTGAAGCGGATAAACCACATGAATGCAAAAAACAGGGATAAAAAGTCATACAAAGATATAATTATAAAGCCTTATGTAAATAAGAGGTAAAGGAATACCTTTTAATGGATTCTGTAATAATGTTTTTGCCCGTTTATTTCTTAATTTGGTTTTGGCTAACAAAGTAGGGTTTTTTAAGTAAAAACCTCATTTTTTGAACTAAAAAGCCTATTAGCTCTGCATCTAAATCACATTCATCGGGATACACTAGTTGCAACAACCCCACCCAATGCAAGTCCTAAAATGTATTTAAAGAGTGGTCAAATTCTCCTCTTTTTGAGAGCCCTGGAGATGTTCAGAGTGACTAGAAAACTAAGAGAAATAAAATCAGGTACATGAAGGGCTTTTCTACATGTGAAAAGAAAGTAACTGAGTGGGTAGAAAATGGTAGTAGACTTTATATTACACAGGAAGATGAGAATTAGATGCTCTGGGCAAGTGGTGAGCTAATGTGAAATAGTGTAAAGTGGTGAATAGTTAATCAGAAAAAAATTGGTTAAATGAGTGAGGTTTCTTTCTTTCAGAAATTTTCTTTCTTTCTTTTCCTTCTTTCTTTCAGAAACAGTTGTGTTGAAAAATTAATCTAACCCTGGAAGAGAGCTCCATAGTATAGGGTTTTTCCCATTTTTTTGACATGAGTGAAGTGTTCTGTACTGACTCTTCCAAACAGCCAGTAAATATTCGTTTCCATATGCATATGATGAGAAAAGTGGAATGGAGGTTAACACCCCCAGTTCACTGGGGACTCTTGTGGTCTCTGCACACTGTCAGAACGTAAAGGAATATATGCTGTTATTGGGAGACCTATAGGAATTACGGGAACTTACTGAGAAGCCAAGTTTTCCTTTCATGGGCTACCATTCAGAGGAGAAAAAGACATGTGGGAGGAAAGAGTTGCAGGGCTTGATGCTCACATCTGCTCCAGTTCAGTGCTGCTAGAAATCGGATCAGTCGGCCCCCATATTTCATTTCCTTCTGTAATCTTGGCCAATAATTTATAATTGGTATCAGCTGATCATCTGGCACTCTCTTTCCATGACAGAATGAGTGAGCAAAGAACTTTATCCTCCTCCTCTTTACTGTCTAAAGATGATAAAACTTTGAAAGACACAGATCTCTATTAATTTTTAATGAAGTCTCTGAACCATCCTCTTAGTCAATCTTATTTCGTTATTTCTGTTACGCCTTGGTTTTTTTTTGGAAACTGTAGAAATCTATGTGAGCCAAGATACAACTTTGTCAATCACAATGTCATTATGATTTTTTACATGTTGTATCAGCTTTGTTCGAGGCTGAATTCCAGGTGAAGGTGCTTGGAGAGGATCTCTGGAGAGCAGTTGCTGAATCAGAAATAACACATATGCTGCTCTATCCCCTTTCAAAATCATGCTCATAGAGCAGGCGTTCAACTCCAGATGGTCCCTCAGTCCTGTCTCTGCTCTAAAACTTCCTCTGGTATCGATGGTGATCTGCAGAATTACAATTTCAACAGAACGAGTCAGGGGGACTTTTTATGCCATTCCCATTCCTGACTCCTTAGGAATGGTACAGGCTTTAACTTTAGCAGCTTCAATTTGGTACATGTTTTTAAAACATTGATTGCCCTTTGAATTTAATATACAGTATTAATAATATGACCATGTGAGGACAGTTATCATTAGTGAGCAGAAAGAGGGTGATTACTTTTGTTGGTATGATTAGCCAGAGGTCTAAAACCAAATAAGTAAAAGGACTATTTTAAGATAGAGATCATTACAGTCTGTGGCAAGAAGATGGCAGTAATTAAAATCAGTGTTTTCAGAAAAAAGTAAGAGACTGGTGCACCCAGTATTTCCCCCTGTATTCAGTGTTGGTGCAGCCTCACCTTGAGTGTGCAGTTGTGGGCCCCACAATTTAAGAAGGATGCTAAAGTCCTTGTCCAGAAGAGGGCAACAAAGGTGGTGGAGGGGCTGGAGGAATGTTCTTTGAGGAGTGTCTGAGGACTTTGGCCTTGTCAGCCTGTCAGAGGCATCAGGACAATTCATTTAATAAGATGCTTTAACTTTTGGTCAGCGCTAAAGTGGTCAGGAAGCTGGAGAAGAAGATCATTGTAGAACCCCTCGAACTGAGCTGGTCTTGTTCTATTCTTTTCTATTTTATTTGGAGACTTAGATTTTCAAGAGAGAACTGTGGAAGGTGGTCAATCAACCTAGCAAATGTTAGCAGAGCGCAGTATGCCTGTTTTCATTCTGATGGGTTCTCTGCCAGCCTCTGCCACGGGGGTGTTATATTGGCTGTACATTTACGACAGGAGAATTAGCAAATCCCATGATGGCAGCTTTTAATCTTTTTTATGTGACACACCAGTGGTTAAAAAACCAAAAAGGCTTAATAAGGTGCCCAGGTGAGCCTTAGATAAAACTAGGGAGACCAAAAAGGGATCATGAGGCACATGGATGTAAATCACATAGGTAAATTTACTTTTTGCTAAGAACTGCAGCATATGTGCAGTCAGCAATGCAATGAGATTAAAGGGGAATGAAGCCTGAAGTAGAACAGGGATATTTTTAATAACAACAAGGAAATTATTCATTTCTACCACATTGAAAGCAAAAGCTGAAAAATGTGTGATTATTACTCTATGCCATTTCTAACAGCATGTTACAGTAGTCCAGGTATGTTGCAAAAAGAATAACCACCTCATGTCACTTTGGTACCTACAGACCGATAGGTGCTATGACAAGTAAAGGAGTATCACAGAACAGAAGGAAGGAAATTATGACAGAGCAGTCTTTGCCTGAGGTTTCATCATTACTGGTAGATTTGGTACCTCAGATAGGTACTCATTGCTAACTGCAAGTGAGGAGAAAATTTCTCTGCGCTCGGACAATTTCCATGTAGAATCCTTATGCCTCTGGAGCCTGTCATGGTGTAATGTTGGTCTGATGGTCTGAGCTGCCTCAGCATTGGCATGAGGCCCTCTTAGAAGTCGTCTCCATTCAGGATGAATCTTATTTATCCAACTGTTTGTGTTAAGTTTTCAGGTTTCCTACCCCACTTCTGCTTATTTTCTTTTCAGCTAAATTAATTTCAGCTAACTTTTCTCATGCCATTTAACCTAGGGATTCAAAGAAAAGGAACATCTGATAGAAGATATTTTATGGCCTGTGCCGTTTGAGCACTTGAGTTGTAAGACTGTTGTCAGTGTTTTTCTTGGCACAGCCCAAGATCCTGCAGTACAGTGGTAGCTGGGAGCAGAACAGTGGTAAACCCACCAGCAGCAGAATGTGAGCCAGTCTTTGTTTTAATCTGGAGAGCAATCAGCATTGCAATTAGTCTCAGAAAAACTCCCTAGGATGCATGCTTAACAGTTTGGCTTTGTGTTTTACTTTGTTTTTGTTGGGTTTTGTTCATGAGTGAATCACATGAGATCTCCAAATAGCAGTTGACACACAAGGAAGCCTGTGGCTGGCGGAGCAGGAGCGCACCGTGTGTCCCATCTGACCAGCCTGCTGCAGTGTGCTCACACTGGGCACCCAGCCAGCCTGGAGGTAAAAGTGTGAGCACTTTACTTCAGCTCATTTTTGCCCAGTTTGGATCTGAGCAATCCTGGTTTTCCCAGTGCTTAGACAAGGTAAGAAGCTCCCATGCTGGCAAAACACTGCCACATTTGCCTCCTGCACCTGAGAAGGGTCTTTGGTGGCCATACCTCGAGCCATTGAGCAGATGGCACCAAGCAGTACAGGGGACTAGTCCTCTCCCCTCCCACATGGATGGGGGGTGTTTGCCACCCAGAGATTGTGTTGTAGGCTCCATTTACCAAAAAATTAGGAGCAACATCTAATGGGACATTTGGTTTGCCACTGATTTCTACTCCTTTTTTGATTGACACTGTAGAATTGAACAAAGTGCACCCAGGGTGAATCAGGATGTTTCCTTTGGCCGGTTTTAATGGAAATCAGCTGGGAGGTGAGGGGACATATTGTGCACATGGCTCTGATGGCTGGAGCTTCCTTCCAGCAATGTCCATGTGCTCTTGCCTCTAAACCACTGGGATGTTCAAGCAGGTGGTGGTGAGGAAGGTTAGATGTTCCTTTCTGTCCTGCCATGCTTGATGCTGTGAAGAGAAAGAGGGGCCTGTCCAGAGCAGGCAGGGCAGGCTGGGAGCTGTTTCATGTGGAAGAATTGAGGGTGAATGGTCCCATCCCTGCAAATGTGTCACTTGGATAGTTTTAAATTAGGAATGGGTCTTGTGGGATGGAGGGGTCTCCTGTGCAAACACTGGAGTGCAGTGGGCACTCCAGCTCCAACCGTGACATTTCCTGGTAGTTATGTGCTTTTCCTATGTGTTGGAGATATTTTGGCTTTGTAAAATGACAAGCAATTCACAGTGTTGGTTGCTGTAGAGGGAAATATTATTCCCTCCTCATCTGCAGCTGACTGGAAAATCTAGATGTGTCTTTGGTTTCTGTGATTATATTATATGCTGACAATAGAATAAAGTGAAAAGTAGTTTGAAGAGATGATCTGTTCGTGTGCTAACTAGAGTATGAAAACTGCAGAGAGGGGGAGAAAATATGTTTTGAAGTAATCACTGAATGACAGCCTGCTTCAGACATTTTAGCACTTTCTTTTAGTCAGGACAATTGTGGAATATATGGATATCTGTATGCCTTTATGTAAACACTTTGCTGCCAGTTACCAAATATTTGTGAACATTATGGACAAATTTAACTGGGAATGTTTTGCAGAGATCAATGAATAGTGAATTAGTGCTTAAGCTAAATCTTTATACAAGTGCATAAGTGAGAAGCCTGTGTGAGAAATGTTCAAAGCTGAAACAGAGAGTCTCTTTGAAGAGTTAAGACCAAAATTCACTTATAGCTGAGGTGTCCTCAGGTCTCTTCTGCTCACTTTGGCTCTGCCTCCGTCTAGGATGACATTCCCATTTTGACCTGAAATAATTTGTGTAGCAGACGGACTTGTCATTTCCACCCCTGTGCTGTGGGGCTGGCATGCACAGCACCATGGGTGTGGAGGGGATTTCGCTCACTTCCTCTTGGCTGTGCAGCATGAGTCCTGCTCCACATTTGGAGCTGTGGGACACGGGCAAAGCGAGCTGGATGTTGTGCTGTCACGAGTCTGGCAGTAGTGCAGCTGAGTGCTTTGCGTGATAGCTGCTAAATCCCTGCTGAATTTAAAATCTTCTATGTGCTGGCCTGGGCAAGCTGGAATTTGCCCTTTAGTAGAAGATCAATGAATAAAAAGAAACAATGGGTGCTTTAGAAAGAGAAAAATTGCCACAAACCAACCTTTTACATATTGCACATATCCATAATTTCTTAATGTTGAATGTTTTATGCAAGCAACGAGGCACCAAAATCTTGGCAATGTACATTTAGTTTCAAATAGCTGCTCTCTCTCTCTGCATGGCGGTGTTTGGAAAGCAAATGTTTGGTTAAAACGTGGTTAAGCACTTTTGCAATACAGAGTGTGTTCTTCATTGCAAGGTATCTTTCCTGAAAAAGCGAAGTGTACTTTTGGTTTTTGAATCCGTGCAGACATAGTTTGTAAGCAGTGATTTAGATTTTGCAAATACTTCAGGAGCCCTTTGAACTTGTATGTTGGGTAGGTCAGTGCATGCTAAATTTTTTTTATAAGTAGTTTTCTATGCATTTTTGCTTCCCTCTTCCTCCCACACATTTACTTTGCATGACCAATATTCTGTGAAAGTGCAACTTCAGGTATTTTGGGTAAAACACATGCCGTGCTCTGCATGAACTGAAAGGACCATCATATTAAGGCAGTGCAGGAGTAAGAGTGAGCATGCACAGCACAGTGGATATCAATATTACTAAGTTTGTGTTTTGGTTTTTGTAATATAATTTATTTTCGATTTGTGGATAAGCATGAGATAAGGAAAGGACTAAGGGAAGACCTACCAGTGCTCAGCAACTTGTGTACTCTACCCACGGCAAAGGTTTGCCCTGAATGTGGTGTCAAGGTTGCCACGTGAAACAAAATCATGGCAAACCTGTCTTTTGAGCCAGCAGGGACAAGTATGGCAGCATGAATATAGACTGTAAACATCCTGGGTTCACTGAAGTGCTGGTTGTGGCTCGGACTGAGTCTGCAATCTTCAGACCCAGATAATTTAAGTGTGAGTTTCCTTGCAGAGTAAGTACAGGATCAGACATTTCACCCTTATTTCAAGCTGAGAGAGGACAAGAAGCCCCCTTAATTAGTTTCTAGCTGCAGCCGTCCCCAAGACCCCCTTCAGCAGCAAGGATCATCAGGCACATCTCTGAGGCCATCTGGTTAGTAGCCTTTGTTACCCTCAAAGTTTCCACTATTTTTGGATCACAGAGACAATGCTAGTGATAAACAAATGAATAATTCACAGTGCTGCGTGGCACCTGTGAAATACTGCCAGCCCATTTTCCAGGGGTCCATGCTTATGGTTCTTAGGTCTGTTTTACCTCCAAACCAAGTGATTACAGTTGCAGATGAAGCCCATGGGAATTCAACTGTAAGTATCTAAGGCGGTGCATTAATTACTCCAAAATATTAGATCCAATTAGAAATATCAGATGTTGAACAGTGACCAAACAAGATGAATGGAAAATATTAGCATCTATGCATCTCTTCCTTAGTATATCACTTGCAAACAGTTCATACTGTATTACCTTTCTGTGTTTTATTAAATTAATTAGAAAGTAAAGAGATGCTATAGAAAACCTCTGAGGGGAGAAAAGATGTATGTATGTGTGGAAAGATGTAGTATTCATGAATAACACTTTTGATAACTTTTAAAAACTGTAATAAATAGTCTTTAAAATACTTTGTTTACCCATTATTCAGTATAAAAATCAAGCTTTTTACCATTCTTTAATCTTCAAGCATTATCTGATTTATTGTCTAACATAAGGTCAAGATTGTGATATGTTGCTGATGCTGAATTAATTTTAGTTCTATTTAAGAAAGACTGGTTGTTATTTTTTCCAATTTTTTGTTTATTTGTAACAAAATAGTAAATATTGACAGTTTGAATACCACTGGTTTTCAATCTGTATATGGACTATTTAATTCATTATGCATGGTGTCTCACATGTATGTTACTCTATATTTTACCGTTTTTTTTACTGAAGCCATTGCAGTTTGAATTCTAATAGTTCTGCTGCTTTTCTGGTCTTATCCTGTAAACCTGAAATAAAGAGAAGGTTAGTGTGTCTGCCATCCTAAAGAAATTAAATCAGGCTGGGTATGGCAGTATTAACACTTTGCTGTTTACCAAAGTTTTGCACTTTCATTAGGAGATGAAAAGTTCTAATTTGTGAGAAATGGTTATTCTAGAAAGGCAAAAATTGAAAATTTTAATTTAAGATAACTGAAATGCTGATTTCTAGAGCACCAAACAAGAGTGTAATGTCTAATTATGATGGCATTTGTTTTTTTGTTTGACTACTAGTGAGTATGCATGAAGTAAGGGAATGGTTTTAACAGGTATATCCACAGCTAACTCTATTCTCAATGCAGATAAAGTAGGAAATTTTGCTTAGTTTCTTGAGCACCACAGAAATTCAGGAATAGACCAGAGTCACACTGTCCTAGAAAAATTCTGTATATACACAGAAAATACAGATGATCCCTTTCTAAGCAAGTAAATTTAAAGTATACAGCTGAAATCAGCAGGGGAACACATTATCTGATGAAGAAAATGCTGTATTAGGAATCTCTTTATATGATAAAACAGTTTCCTGTGTTGACAGAAAAGTCATTAAATTCCTTTTGTCCTACAAAAGTTATTTTTGTTACAGAGGAACTCTTGCAACCCTAACTTTAGTAGTCTCTTCTCTTAAAAATTGTGCAATTTGATTTATTTTGTCTAGGGAAAGTAAAAAAACATTTCAAACCCCTAATCCTTTGTGTGTGTGTGTGTGTGTGTGCGTGTGTCCATCCTGTTTTCTTCTGCATCCTGTAAGAAAGAAGGTAAAACTAGAACTGCCATTTACTGTAATTACACTTCAGAATATGTTTTTGGCTGAGTTATAAGCTTCAGTCACTAGTATCTATTACAACTAAAGCTGCCCTGTAGGTAAATTATTTAGTTTAAGTGAATAAATTATGCTTTACCAGTTGTAGATCAAGGGCTATGACCAATTCATTGAACACCATGAGATTCGTGCAGGGATTGAAAAAAAAAAAAGCTGTTGTTGTAGGAGATCTGAATAGGTTTCCTGTTCTTCTGTTTAACTTCATAGTTTGAAAGCCTCTTTTGGAAGAAAGAGCACAATGTATAGACTGTTATCAAATGCAAAATATGACCATGTGTGAATGCGCAAATAAAGTGAGAAATGTTTGTGGAATGATCACAGTATTTACCATTCTTTTTTGTACTGCCAGAGATAACAAGTGGGAATAACTGATTTTTGTTCTAGCTTTTGCTGTGAAAAAGTGGAGAGCTAATTACTTGGGGTCGAATGAAGCAGTTTATTATTCTGCTTTACAGAAGAATATACATTTCTCTACTTTCAAGTGATCTTTTGTTTCCTTTTTAATTATCACACCGAGGTCAATTTGTTTTCCTTTTCATGGGGAAATGGGGACAGCATACATTTATGACTGCTTTTGGTAAATAAACTATTCATGTGCAGAATTTTTCCCTGCTCTGTGGTTAGGTATCACTGTTCAGGCTCTCTGTTGCTCGCCTGAGCTGCACGTTACATCTCTCACAACAACATGCTAAATGATTTATTTTGAAAGATCAGAAGCACTTGGTTTGAAAGAAATGCGAGCTGCACCAAAGGCAGGGCTCCCACACGGGTCTCCCCTTGCTCTGGGGAGCAGGATGTGCAAAGGAAGACCCAGTGTGGCTCCATGGGAGTACAATGTGAGGAGGGAGAACCTGGCGCAACTGCGAAGGACTGGTACTTGAAGGCTGCCTCCTTGTAATTTGTTCACATGTGAGTGGTTGAATCTGGAGGACTTCGGAAGTGATGCAAAATTAAATTTCAATTAAGACTCCTGATCTGTTTAACAAAAAAATCGCTAACAGAAGTATTACATAGAAGTAATCTGACGAATTTTTCAATACGAGCCTAGCAAATTTCTACTTGTCTTACACTAATTAATTCTGGATTGAGGATGTATTTCAATTCTTTCAAAAAAATACCCAAGGGAAACTTTCAAAATCAAGAATTCAGAATTTGTTTCTTTTTTTTTTTTGCCAGATATATAGTAAAACCACTTTATGAGGCAGGTTTCAGAATAATGATCAGGATTATTGGGAAAATTTCATTAATATTTTTATGAAACCCATGTACACTCTTGTTGGGAGTTAAGTTCATTAAACATGTACTTTTTACTGCTTTCTGCTAAGGAGCAGCCTTGACCAGCTCATCTTCAGTGACAGTAGGAGCCATGGCACTTCAAAATGAACAGGGGCTCATGTCAAGGCTAGATTTTGTGTGATGTTGACCAGAGTGGCCATGCTCTCACAGGCCAGCTGATTCTACAGCGTGCTGTGCTTGTACCAGCAGCACAAGAAGCAAGCAAGCAGTCCAGCAGGGACTTTGCCATCTAACTCTTTTGCAAGCCTTTCAATTACTTAATTAATTTTTTTCTCTGCTTCAGTACAACTGAAAGCCATTAGCAAAATATTTTCAAGCTACTTAGCTGCCATACCGTGCATGACCATCCAGGGGTTAAGCTGTTGAAAAAAACATTAAAACCAGCTTTCTGATCATTTACCTTATTCCCATTTTGAGCATATGTTATTTTGCAAGATACACATCAGTGGAAAAGCTGGGTCAGCAGCAGTGATGGAAATGTTGGATTCGATCATGGGCATGTGAGCAGACCCACACTGTTCTTGACAGTGGTTGTATTGTAATCACATTAGAGACTTTTTTGATACTCCAGGCCTGCTTTTAATCACAGCAGTTGCAGGTAACTGCTTCACAGTTTATTTTAGGCTTCAAAGCTGCCATGAAGAAAGGCCAGAGGTAACCTCTTTCTTTGCATATATAAAACAACCTATTAAATTTTCTACCAGTTCAGGCTATGAAGATCTAGTCTAGTGCACTCAGCTATGACCAAGGGACTACACAGATGCTTCGCCTGTCCCCAGATCTGGTTAAAGACATAAAGCCCTATAAAAAATAAAATTAAAATTTGAGCTGCATATTTAAAGTGCATTAACTTCACACTTTCAAATAATTATGAATATATCCTCTTATTAATAGCTGAGAGTTTAGTATGTCCATTCAGCAGCTTAATAAACTGTTCATTGTGCCACTAAACCTGAATCCAGGCTCTGCCTTTTAACAGTGAACCGAATTCAGACACCACATCCAAATCCAGAAAGTCATATTTCCTAGTATAAACAATTAAATCTGCACAATGAAACAATGCAGTTTTTTTTCCTGCCAAAAAATCATCATGCCTTTCAGATCTTTCAGAGGAGAAAAAAGGTTTCCTTGGCAGGGATTGAACACATTAATTAGCAGAAACAATGCAGTACTTAAATACTAGTACTTAAATACACAAAAAGGTATTAAGGTAGTTAGGTTGAGGTTGAATAAAATGTATTAACAGTTGACATAATAAAACATGTTAGAATATTAAAGACTTTCTGGCTATTCCTCTGTGTGCCAGGAAGTAGGATTAGGGCACACTTAGGGTGACATGAATGCCATCTTGTCTGGGTGGACATCCTCATCTTTGGTGGACCTGGATGCTGTTATCTTTGCAAGGAATGCCAGTAAAGGGATTGTGCTTCATTCACATGGATCTTCTGGGCACTCAGTTGAAATCTTTCCTGTGGAATTTAAAGGTTATTAATGCATTGCTCTCAAAAAAATTTATTCAGAATTGGGTTAATCAAAGTGCTAAGTGTCACTAAAATATGAGTATGCAGACTCCCAGGCAATAATCTCTCACTTTGTACTTCTGGAGAGCAAAAATATCTCTCTGTCTAGAGTTTCTTGATTGTCTTCATATTTCCGATATTGCAAAGATTTCTAATTACTGGGGGGTTGGGGGTTTTTCTTTGCCTTGAGCTTACTTTCTGTTCCAGTTGAAAATGTCATTAGAAGTAACAAATGTTTCTTTGTTTTTTGTTGTTTTTTTCATCCCATACAGTGTGAAAGGAGCAGATGCTGGGAACGTGATCAGACTATTTGTACCAGATATTGGGATGTTCATTGCTAGTCTGACAATATGGCTCATCTGCCGCAACATGTTTCAGAAGCCAGTAACCGAGGATGCAGCACAGTGCAACTTGCAGTTTGAAAATGAGGAGATGGTATCAAATGCACATTTCTATCTGTGTGGCTTTCTGTGAGCTTTGGCATTCCCGTGTTCTGAAATTGTTTCATGTGGGCTGGGTATGTTAAGAAGCAAACTTGCTTTCAGGAAACTAAATGGTTTTGAAGTAGAAAAGCTAAAGTTATTATCTTGAGAAAACAAAGCAGAATATGAAAAGTGGTAGATATGCTACAGGATTTTCCGAATAATTTTGAGTGAAAAAAATCACAACAGTCCGTCACAAGTTGTTCTTCGCCAGAGCTGCTGGTTAAATCTGACAAGGTTGTTCTGCTACATACAGTGCTCAGTTTCTTAGATAGCATTCCTATTTCCAGATTTGTTATCCAAGTATAACAGCAGCATCTGAGTGATTATCAGAAGTTACGCTTAAACAAGGGGAGACTGTGTATTAAGTTCATGGAAGGAGTTATCTGAAATTTTGGTCATACTGAGTGAGACAGAATGATTTTGGGGAATGACTTAGCTGGAAGTATTGATGTGTTTGCTGTGTATTTTACTAGTGGGGAGAAGAATAGCAGAGATTTTTCTGAATGCGGAAAAATCCACAGAAAGAGGAAAACAATTTCATAATATAAAAAGCCACAGTGGGGATTCAGCCCAGGGTGCAGAGAAATTCCTACTACTAATCTTAACATGTTTTTTATCAGACTGTCTAGCATACCTTGGAGCTAATTTTCTGCCTTCTTTTACATAAGGGTGGAATGTCTTTTTTCTTAATTCTCAAAATATCATTTTTAGGGGAGACAATATCAACTTGTGCATTTCAAATAGAAATTGAACTTTGAAGTGAGTGAAATGCTTAGGGGGATCAGGTGCCCATTTTGGTGCCACTATATGGAATAAAGAGAGGCCTCTCTGCCTGTTTCCATGTTGTCTGGATTGTGGCAGTGCCAGAAGCTGGTCAAGTTTCTAGCTCATGAGAGATCAGTATCAGGACTGTGCTTTATACTCAGTTGCAGTTGGAATTCTTATGGGCTCTCCTGGCAGTTGAGGATTGCCTGAAGGTTGGAGCTTTTTAACTGCACATTGGAGGATATGGAGGGTTTGGTCTGATGTGCATGTGCAAAGTTTTGTGTCTCCTGGAACCTGGTTTTATCAGCTTTAAATCTGCTTTATCGTTGAAGCTGTGCAAAATGGATTTAGCAGCAGGCTAGAACCTTGGGCTATATCCAGAAAGAGAAAGAAGTGTGGCATATTAGCATGCTTTGTGTTCTGCTCTCCTCTTAAAAAGAGTTTTATTTTACCAAAGTCAACTCTAACAGACTTCTTTGGTGCTCTTGATCTTCTGAAAAGAAAGTATTCACAAGCACAAAACAGGAGTAATCTGATGGCAGAAACTCAGAAGAAAGATGGACATGCTTTGGTTCCTCTGAAACCAGATGATGATGTTTAGGTACTGACTTTTGCTTTGGTTCAGAGGTGAGCCTGAGCCTGGAGTCTGGGTCAAAAGGAGCTCAGTGTCCTGGGGAGGATGGGTGCTGGCTTCCAGGCAGAGTTCTATAGTCATTTCCCTGCAGTGAAAGGAGAAAACTGAGCTAACAAACAGTGATTGCATAGCACAGAGTGTAGCTTTATATTGGGCTCGTCTTGGACTGGCTGCCTCAATGCCAAGGCAAGACTATTCCACAAGGGAAGAATGAGGGAGAGAAGAAAACTCTGACTGCAAAGCATCTGACATCAAAACTCTGACATCAAAAAATATGAATACTTGGATAATAGAAATATGTGTATATATATTTTTTCTTTCTCACATCAAATACTATTTATGTTCTGTAAACTGCATGTATTGCAGAATATTTAGTGAACATAGCAGCTGTGTTTAGATTTAGTGATACCCAAAGCTCTATAACAGGCCATTTTTTAAAAAAAGGAGTGTTTTCTATTATGTGAGGTGATCCCAAATACTTTAAGGAATTCTGTCCTTCGCAGCTGAAATGATGAATCTGCATCAGAGTAATCTGCTAGTTTTTTAATGATTGAGTGAAATGGAGAGTGGGAAATCAAATACCACTTAAACATGTTTTTCCAAACTTCAGTTTTCTCTTTCTAGGTGTCTGCACATAACATCCTGGAATCATTTCTGCTGGTTAGGAGGAGGAGGAGGAGGAGGCAGAAGCAACTGAATCTGCTAGGAATATGTATTTGGCAGGACATAAGGAACCTAATGCATATGCAGAGCAGGGCACTGAGTGTCTGCATTTGGGAGAATATTGGCATGACCCAAAATGAGTCCTAACTGTGCCAGTTTCACCTAATTTTCAAGTCTTCCTTGGTAGAGTACATTGGAAAAGAGAAGCCTTAAGTAAGTGATCAGTTTTTTGAATTCTGCATGAGCTGCCTGTGGCTCTGTGTGAGTGCAGCTCTTTACTCATGCTGTAACTCCACTGAAACAGAAAACACGAAGTGAGTTGCAGCAACAACTGTCCTACCAAAAGAGACTTCAGGGAAAAAAGCTGAGCTTGGTACTGTACCTCCAGGGGAAATAGTCCTGAGCTTGTTAGACCAGCCCTGTAGCCAGTTCTAGAGTTGAAGAGCTGCTGCTGAGAGTCCCTGCCACCAGTCGTCAGAGATTCATGGTGGGAGATTTTGTTAAGAATCCGTCAGCTGATTTAAACAGACTTACCCCGTCAGAGGGGTAGCTTTTCAGGTTGATAGATGCCTAACCACAGATGAATCTATAAATCAAGAAATCAGCACTTCCAAGCCAAAGCAGTGTCTTCAAGCTTTACCTTCTTGCATTAAATTATTTACATTGAATGATTCCCAGACCTCTTTGCTTTGGGGGAGAGTGAAATACTATCAAAATAGGCTTAATTGAAAAAGAAAGGTTAATCTTTCTGCTCCTTCCAACCTTTCTATATAGGAAAACCTGTTAAGTAATTGGTTTGATACTGCTAAAATGGACCTTTTCAAAGGTCTGTGTGAGTGCATCACATTTCATTTGATATACGGGCTGTTAAAACGCCTCCAGTTGAGCAGCAGTTTTTGTGTGCTGTATTTCGGTGTGGCAGTAGCCTCCAGAAACCAGCCATCGAGTACGATGGATCAGATTGCTTGTGGATTGAGATGCAATTCAAAACAAGCAAAAGTATCAGAATCCAAATTAAGAGCAAGAAGGATTTGTTGAAAAATGGATGTCTTTCTCCATTACGCTGCATCCAACTTTAAGGGAAACAGATCTCCATCAGAAAAGTTTATTCTACAGAACAGAACTGGGGGGAGGAGGCACTAAGGCAGTGAGACTCTCAATTATTTGTAAGTAACGCTATCCCAGGAATAAGCAAAGAGTGTGGTTTTAATTAACAGTGAGTCATGGAGTAGGAAGGTCTGCCAGATACCAGGCTGCAGTCCAACTCATTACCACCCCTAAATGGTTGCACACTTGGAGCAAACGTGTCTGCAGGCCCTTTTTATTAGGGCTCAGAAAATTTAAAGCAGGTGAATTCAGCTGGAGACAGGCCTGGGCTGCAAATGCCGAAAAGCACAATGGCAGTCACAAGGTGTAAAAGGTGGAAGAAAAAAAGAAAGAACAGTTAACTCCCAGCTGCAGCTGAAAGTATGACATTTTTGAGTCGGAGCAGATGGTGGTTTATGTGCCAAAATGCAGATACAGTATATACAGACTGATAGGTATTAGAAGGGAAGTAGCCTTTTCTTGAGACTGTGGACGAATTGCCTAATGTTTTAAGTGACAGTGGCAGGAAGGAAAGTCCTTCTTCAATTGCACAGCTTAAACTTTGGAAGAGGTGTTGAGATAACTGAAAAAAAACTGTTGCAGTCTTCAATGCAACTTCCTCCCGAGGCACTTGCTGCCTTGCCCGTTCAGGCTTGTTTCTCATGCATGATCTCCTCGAAAGCCAATAGGACCACTAGGTCTGTACTTTGTCCAATAATCTGGGGCAAGCTTGATCCCAAAGCTTCCACCCCTCCTCTTTTCTGCAGAAGTCAGAGATTTATTTCGGATTGAAAAAGGAAGAAGAAATGGAAAAAGAGGAAATTGTTTTAAAATGAACTAAAATTTGAGAAGAATGAGTGGAGAGCTTGGCCTAGAGTCAAGATACTGGGCTGGAATCAGGAGGACCAGCATGGTACTCACTTTAGCCACAAACTTGTGTCCTCAAGTCTATTACTTCATTAGTGTCTCAGCTGCTGTGTCCCTTGGCACATAGGAGCAGTCAAAATGCGCTGTTTCCCAGCTTTGTCCTTCTAAACAGTGACAGAGCTGTTTGTCCTATGCCTGCATTGAGAGCTCTCGTTTGGTCCAGGTCTCCAAGTGTAACTACAGCACATTCCATACAGGACAGAACAGAGGCCATGAGAACTGCCCATGTCCTGTGCCTTGTCCAAGGATTTTCTAGCATAGAAATAACCCATTTAGACCAGTATCCTTGTCCTGAATGTAGCTGGTACCTCCTGGGAAAGGACAATTTTTTTTTTCCCCCCCATCTGCAGCATTACAGTTTATCCTGCTCTCTCCCAGTGTGAGAATGACTTTAGTCCTAAACCATGTGGTTTCAAATCCCTTCCAAAAAAAGTTGTTTATAATTATAGCTACTCTGAATAATCTTGTTAAACATATAATTACCCAGACTATTTTAAAATCTCATTAATTTCTTGGCTTCAGTGGCGTCATGAAACAAGGACTTCCACAATTTAATAAGGGCTCTTTGATTTTATTTTGAATTTAACACTCTATAATTTTATGGAAGGTCCCTTGTATTACATATTATGAACCAGACTGAGATGGTATAAGGGAAATCAAATATATTTATTAATTTCCATATTTGTCCTTTCAAATGTAAGCAATCTCTGGTTTGGTGGGTTTTTTAAATTTCTTTTGTCATTTTAATTACCTTTTTTTTCTGAACAAATTATAGTTCTGCAATATTCTTTCAAGATGCAGAGATTATCAGTTCCTCAGCCTTTCAGGCAAGGTCTTATCGTTGATTTAAATTATAATATTATTACATTGATTATTAGGTTCAAAGATTTTAGGGTTGAGCAATTCTACCAGCATATCACCTCTCTGAATATCCTGCACAATATGGGTAATTATTTCACCTTAGGGAACAGCTCTGATGTCTCATTCTTTGCAGTTGGTAGGACCTTGCCATTTTTCTTGCCTTCAGATGTAATCTCCTTTGAGCAGTTTACAGTGGTGCCCATGGCCCTGTCTACACGACCATCCCATTTTTCTTGAAGCCTGCAATGAGTGTATTTCTGCTTAGATGATTTATTGCTTTGTGTTGTGTCTTAATTTAATTTCATTTTACCAGTGTCAAACATTCACCTGACTTGATTAGCTGTCATAGACATGGGATGCTTTGGCCCTGATTTCTCTGAACATCTTCTTCCCATATGCAACTTCTTAAATAGTTGCTAATCTTCTGAGATAGAAAATTATTGCTGTTGTTAGAAATAATGTGAAAAATAACTTGTTAGAGAGGGTTGGAGCGTTTTGGCTTCTTTGAGCTTTCTGATGACACCTCTTTAATTTCTCATCTCTTCTCATTGTCGTCTCTATTCAGCACAGCCCTAGCTTGTTTTTTCTAATTGGTTATAAATGTTTCTCTAGTTCTGACCTCTGGAGAACTGGTGAAACCCACTTGGTCTTTGTGTGCTTTGAACATGGTATAAACAGGATTTAATACCTCTTTTTCTGTGGTTTAAAAAGAGTAGATGAGGCTCCCTTATCTCTTTGCTTGTGATGTTTGTAGTGGTGAGGTTTGCCAGACCTTACACAGCTGCCTCCCTCAGTAACAATTCTAATGCATCTCGTCTTAACAAGGGTCAAAAGTTTACAAGTTACATTAGCTCCTTGGTTTGATGCACATGTCTTTGGATAAGTCTTAGCACAAACACATAATTATGCTACATCAGGATGCAGCTACATGATGCTACATAGTGCAGTGCACTGCGTGTGACCAAAGGTTGTCAGGAAACTTCAGTGTGCACCTGGCCCGTTCTGGGGAGAAACACGACAGGATGCAATTCTTCTTGTGGCAATTCCTCGCTGGGGTTACTAACAGCTCTCCATTCCAAATTTTGAGTGACAGAGTTATTAACCAGGAGATGAAAATCCTGGAATACTATTGCCTTTGGACAACCTGAGTGATGAATAACAGGGTACAAGAAGGGATCTCTTGGCTTGCGGAATTCAGTCTGCTGTTACTGCAGGCAGCTGTATCACACAATTCCCTCTGGAAGGTAGAAAACACCATCTTGAAAACCGGGCAATTTTCCTTCATCCCATTGTATCAGAAATGCCCCTGTTCTGTAATTTTGCTTTTCTGGTGGTTAGAAAACATCTAATTTAGATTGCATATGTACTCATAGCTGCATTATAACGCTTCTAGTTCTGCTCTTTTGCTTCAATACACTGTTTCCTTCTCTAGAATTAATTTCTCTGATAGTTTGAGAGAAAAAGCCACACATTTTTCTTTGAAGGTTGTTCTGCATGACAAAAGAAAACAAGTAACTTTGGATCCTCTTGTAGATTAGATGCCCTATTCTCCTATTCATCCCAGTAGTCTGAGGTTCTTCAGGGTGGTACTGGAGAAGTACCCATCACTTTGGTGTGAGCTGGGGCAATACTGCAAATAACCACAGCAGCATGGTTGGGCTGTTTATTCTCCTTCTCAGTAAGTTGCATAATGGTACAGGATATATATTTCTTGGGCCAAGAATTACTCCATGTGGGTGCTGTGCATACCTGCTCTAGCTCAGTTAATTGCATTGTGCCTTGTAATCATGAGCCAACTCTTCCTATTTCCTTTTCACTTAAAAAAAAAAAAAAAGTGTTTAATCATCTCAGTCCAAACCACTGTGAGTTTCCCTCTCTTGCATTTGGTTTCCATGCCTGACAACCTTTGAAGGCAAGAAGTGAAACTATATTTCAATATTGGCTAAGTGACCTGTGTGCTGAAATCACTCAGTGTTTGCTCAGGTGCGATGGGTACATTGGGAAGTGAAATACACTTTGGTCCTCTCAGTACAATATCTATTGTATACAGGATTTAATGAGTTTCCTTCCTGTTATCCTGATTCAGAACTGTGCTTGTCTTTATTAATTTATTTTTCATTTCATCTGACTCCCTAAGTGCTTCTGTCACTATGTGCTTCCAGTAAATAGCTGATCCTATGTTTTGTAATGAGTTACTCTTGCCCACAGGAGATTTTACCATGGAAGTGTACGTATGGCATTTATTATTATAAAACACTGCAAATACACTGAAAGTTATTTCTGATCTACATCTATCTTTCTGTGTAGGCCTTTAACCCAAGTTTTGGCACACTTTAGATGTACCAGTGATAAAATTTTTCATTAGGATCTATATAACCTAAAGTTAATTTACAATTTTTCTTTTCAGTGATTCAGTTGAGTAATATCAATTATTAAAATTAACTGCTTAAATTCCAAGGTGCATCCTTCTCATTAATGTCACACGTACCAAAATGTTCACTGCAGTCTCACACTTGATTAGTTCAGCTCATTTAGCAGGTTCTTCCCCTGAAGTCACACAGTTTTATTTTTCTACCCCAGCTTGCAGCCTGCAGCCCCCTTTCCATGCACATCCCCTGTGGGCATAGCGGGGTATTCTCTTCTGGCTTTCTGTAGACTCCATGTACCTCACACAAGATGACCTTTAAGAAGATACCCTTGCTAAGCAGCCCCATTTCTGTAGGAATCAATTTCAATGATATGTTGGAATTGTTTATGTGGAAATGTTTGAATCTATTCTGTGGCAGGAAAAGCAAGGACATCCACTTCTCACATGCTGATGCTTTCAGAAAAACAGTGGAGTTTATGCTTTCTTGCAAAATTGGAAATTCAATAAATGATTGCCTTAACATGGTTTAGTATTGACTGCAGGTTAAAACTACAATCATTTATATCACATTAAGGGCTTGCAGTTCCTTTGATGGTAAAAGAAGCAGCAGTTAGATTTCTTTTCCAGCTTTTGTGCTCACGGATGGGTCTGTCTAAGGAATACTGGGTTATTTCGATTATTTTTTCTGTATGCCCTTATGTGTGTGCTGCTTGTAAATGCAGGTAGGTAACTAATTCTTCCTACTGCTGCAACTATCTCATATTTAAAGATAAAGGTTGAAGATTTTTTTTTTTTTTTTTTTTTTTTTTTTTTAGGGCAGGAAAGAGGGTTTTAGAGCAAACTTACAAGTAGGAACTCAGTTGTGGTATGATGTCACTATGGAGGCAACCTAAGTGTGAGAGGAGAGAGAGGGTCTATTTCTATTGTTCTGCTGCCATAATTGAATCAAATTGCTTGTCTCAGATCATTCCTAAACCAAGCCATTCATTACAGGGGCTTTCTGAAATGAGAAAGAAGTCCAGAATCTTGGTCATAGTAATGACTTGAACAGACTTATTAAAGATGTCTAATAAAGTGTATCCGTGCTACTCTATCGCAGGTATGGAATAAAAATGTAGCCTCTGATTAGAGGTAAAGAAGTACCTCCAGGTGGTGATATCTTGAGAGAATCACAATTTTATGGTGGCAGTGTCACCAGAATGCCGTGACTGTGAGTCCCAGGCCACACAAACTATGGGGCAGCAGGACAATCCAGCCCAGTTGAAAGAATCCCATGTGGCTTTCAGCAGCAGGGGTCAGAAGTCTGGTGCTGAGGTCTGGGATGCTACAGCTAGAAAAGTGTAACATTGCCAGAAGGAGATCAGACCACAAGGTTTGTGCTGTGCCTTGCTCACTCTCATCCCCTTGCAAAGTGGGCACAGTTGTCTTTTCTGCAAGCCAAACCATGCACCTTCAAGCTAAAGTAGATCATGAAAGAACTTCTCTGGTATCACCAGCAGTAAATAACGTGGTGTATCACAATGTATGAATCTGTCCTCCTAACAAACCCGTGTACCTGTAGGTGTTTGGGTGAGGTTTGGTGAACTTCACATAATTGCATGTTTTTCTCAAGCTTAGCTTGCCTTTTCTCACTCTTCTGTTTGTTTCCTGGTACTGGCTGGGAGGAAATGTCAAAATACTGCAAAGAAGCTATTTTTACATTTACAAACCAAGTGAAAGGAAGAAGCACCTGAACTCCCATGGGAACTTACTAGTGTGAGCTTAGTAGTGTGTGCATGAGAGGTCCCAATAATTAATGGAATGTATTCACAGGGATGGGAGTTATGAGACTTGCATCCCCTTAGTTGTAATAATTCTGGCTAATTAAATTTTGTTGCTATCATTATTTGAATTTTGAAGGGTTTCATTTGTGTCCCCTCTAGAATTAAAAAGTCAACAAATGAGCAAATTTGTGTTTACACACACAATATTATTGAAAGTCGGTACAAAGCAAGGAGTGCTCTGAAGCAAAAATGGGGTTTAGGTTAGAGTTAAGGCTTCCTGTTAGTAAATACATCTCTGGGCCTAGAGGATATCTCTATGCAGTAGTGTTTATACTGTACCAGATGAAACATTTAATAGCTGGATGTTAAAAGAGCAGCCCCCAAAGTAGCTAATGGACATTCTGGCCCTGGCCACGATAGTAGCTGCCATAGCTGCCACAGGAGCCGTACTGTTTCCTTGCCTGTTCTCTATCTCAGTTTGGCAGTTTAAAAAAGTGTTGTACAATAAATACTCCAGGGACTTCCACATGATTGCTGAAAAACCTAAACTGCATTTAGTTTGTTTATAAAAAGTCCTGGGGCCCTGCTCTGCAGAGCAAGGGTCATGGAAACACATGTTTATGGCTTCACAAATGCTCTATACTCCTTGAATGGAGAAGTTTATTTGATTTAATCAGCATCCACAGGGATCCTGTAATTGCATAATAGGTAATTTATTATGGAAGTAAAAGTATTTTTCTAACTGTAGCCTATGTAGCATGGGTTTGTAGCTTTAGACTAATCCACATAGTAAAAAAGAGCTTTGCAAAGCAGTCTGACTGGAGTAATGGTGTTCTGTGATGAGCGCGTACTTGTACGGCTTTTTAATCATCAGAAAGTGTTAAAACAACAAGCACATTATCACCATCTTGGATGTGAAAACTGTTCACTGTTTGCCTGCCTTCTGCAATTTGAAGTGCTCAATGTGAGAAAATGGAAAGCCAGCCCAGATAATCCAGTTAGAGGGCGGTGAATTTGAGAGTGGGGGAATCCAAAGTTTTTCTTTTCGACACACACTGGAACATGGACTTTGATCTTCTTCAGCAAAGGAACATGGCCTTTCATCTTGGATACTGAATTAAAAACAGATATGTTTGTATTAAAAAATAACAAAGAAAATAGACTTAAACCTAGAGTTGTTTAGTGGTCACAGTCTCTGCTGAAATAACCATGAACTGTGTCCTGAAACCAGGCAATCCTTGCACAGCCATATCATTGATAATTCAGGCTGTGCTGAATAGTTGCAAACCAACATGTATCTGTTCTGAAAAAGCTTCTGGGACTCCATATTATGGTTGGTGGTGACAATCCCGATTGCTAGCTTGTCTTAAATGGAGGAGAGCAGTTGAAGAACTCCAACTCCCAACAGAATTTCAGTTTTAGAAGGAAAATTTGGGAAATCAGTTTGGTAATTCCTGAAGTTCAGAACACTGAAGTTTTCGTTCCAGCATCCAATGACCTCAGTAACACCAGAAGTAGGTTGTTCTGCATTTCCTGTGAATGTTTGTGACATCCTAACTTTCTTGTTGAACTTGGAATTAATGTTTTCATATCTAAATAAAAGCTGGAAACAAAGGAAAGTGAACTTCTTTGGTAACTCATTGACTTGCCAGCTTTTAGCTGTGCATAAAGTGTATAAGCCCCAGTCCATGGAAACTTTGGACCATCATCTCCTTCTCAGCTTCAGTTCTATCCTGGTCCAGTGAAATATCCTCTTCCCTAGAGCTTCTCCCTGGATGTGCTGTGTCATATGTGTCAGTGCTAGGTTATTAATTCTGAACTCTCAATGCAAAACGTAGCCTAAAGGTTCTTTAGATCAATGAAACAAGAGTAAATAGCCTAGTAAAGTTAAAAAATTGTGGTCCTAGTTATGACAGAAGGTCCAAAGATCTATTTTGAGGAGATAATGGTGTGAATTTGGGTGTTTGGTACCTGAGGTTAGAAGGCAGGTAGGGATGAGAGAAAAGGATATCAAGTCCCACCTTTCACTGGGATTTTTTTGTGTGGTTTCCTTACTTCTGTGTCCTCCTTTTTATTTTATTGTTTGAAGGTATTGTGCGTTTTCCTCCAATTTATACTTTAAAATATTTTTATTATTTTCATTTTCCCCACAAGAACATTTTCTGCATCTGTTTGGGAAATATTTTATTATTTTCTTTGGTGACTCTTATTTCCTGTTCTGCCTATGTATAATTCATTGCTATATCAGCAGTTTTAAGCTGTAATAAATAAATTAATCCTGTCTTCATGTTTAACATAGTATTCAAAGAGAAATGAATCCTGATAGCTTTTCATGAAGTAACTTACTTATACATTTTTTAAGTGAGTCTATGTTTTAATGCATATTGTCTTCAGCAACCTGAAGGCACAAGCTGAAGAAACAAGGGTCTCCTTCACGTAGATCTGTGTTTGGCAGGTGGCATTTCATAACCTTTTAATGTCCATCAGTCTCACTCATTCTCTCTCCTTGGCATATGGACATTATTGAAGATTTCACTCTTTGCTGGTCACGTTAAGCTGAAGGCACAGAGCATTAGAACCAGTCCAGGAGAAGCAGGATGGGACCCAAAAGGACTAGATGAGGAGCATGTTAATCTAGTATTTGTGATGCAAGCAAAATGATAATAACTTTTGCCCTTTAACTTTCTCATTAAAACAGCTCGGGCTGAGGTTAGGGCAGAATGTATTGCTCAGCCCACTGTCAGCATTGATTCTGAACATTTCATGTTTCCTATCCTGGAGACAGGAGCTCAGATTTGAGCAGCAGTGATGAACAGACAGAATGCTTCTTTGTGCTGCATGGCTTGAAATGTGATGACTGCATGTTTGGGCTGCCATCTCTCTATTATTTTGCATAAGGAGCTAATAATTCGTATGGTGAGAGCTGTATAGGTGCATGGTGAAAATAAGAAAGCAATTTAAATTTTACTATAGACCATGTGAAATGTGTATTGCTGGTGAAATAGCAGATAAGTCCAAGAGAAATATAAGTTCCCAGATCAGCCCTGCTGTCTTTATTACATATTTCATTGTCTGTAAAAGAGATACCCTTGAGAATAGGCAGGTTTGTTTGAGGTTTTCTTTGTTTGTTTGCTTGTTTGTTCTCCTGGGCATTCACAACAATGGTAATGCTCTGAAGTAAGAGGAGAACGCTGGCAACAAGCTCAGAGGTGAAATGAAGGAGTCTACAGGGAATGTTTTTCTTTTGGGAATCCACATAATGTAATGGTACAAAAGAATTTGGTTAAGTGGGCTGAGAGTTCATCTGTTCCTACTGCAATCTTATCTGTCAGTGTGGAATTTTTTCTGCCAAAGGTCACCAGTAAATAAAAAACCACTGTTCTGATGAAAAATACCAATAATCTCTCTTTTTACTTTCACACACAGAGATATGGTTTGGCCAGAACTAGTGTTAGCTAATGCAAGTTTAAATTAGTGCCAAAAAGCCATTCTATGTTACACCAAATGAGAATCTGGCTCAAAACTCTTAATTTTCTTTTTTTTAATATGCTCCTACATTTCTGTGAATGACTAATTTTTCCATAAATTGTGTCTTCATGCGGGCCTCTTGCTAATTCTGCAGATTCTCACCGTGGGTTGATGATTTAGTCTGCATCACTCAATAGCTGTGTATGTCTTCTGGTCTCCAAGATACGATGGAGACTTGATGGTGAAGACCACTGCCAAATCCTAACAAGCTGCTCAAGTATGATGGGCCTTTCCACGTTTCCTTCTTTTCCTTTTTCCATTGTGTAGTTCTAAGTCAGTGGTCTCATTACCCCTGCTAAATTGTTGTAGATCATTCAAGCTTTCACTACTTCTCTCTTGCTCACATTTTCGCCTTTTCTTTCACCATCAGTTGATCTCAGTGTTTCTCATTCTCACCCCAAACCTCTGCTTAATGTATCTTTTCTCTCCCAGACTGCCCTTTAGTCACCAATGAGTTATCTGTCCATTCATTTCAGCCCTTGTTGCTCTGTTCCAGATTGTTCCTACTTGCCCAGTTCTAGGTTTTGCATTTAGAGAAAGGGTTCATGAAAAAAGGGTTTGGAAAGTGAGATTTATTGAGCAATATCAGTCATGGCTTGTGCATGCTGGAGCTTACAACTGAAGCCTTTGAGGCAAAGAGGAGTTTAAAAGATATTAGATAGCAAGATGTTTATCTTTCTAAGAATGCTGAACAAATCAAACCAAATTTCATATGTAAATGAGCAAGCAGCCTGTTGTGCACATGTGGGAGGACTGCAGCCTTTCCCAGAGACCACCCTTAACATCCTTTTATTTTGAGACAAATCTGAAGTGGGAGCCATCAGTGTGCATCTCTAGCTTTAGTACGGCTTTCTTAGTTCTCGCTACTTGGCATAGTCAAGGATTGTAAGAAGACTTCGTTGTTAAATAATATATGTGTGGTTTTTAATTTCAAATTCCTTTGTATCTCCCTGTCTCTGTTTTTTGCATTCTGTTTTTCTTTCCTTCATTCTCCTTTAGGCTGTAAGAGAAAAATTAGAGCCAGATGATGCTTTGATGTATGAAGAAGATCTGGATGATGAAGACTGTGGAGAAGCAGAATTTGAGGAAACCATGAAATTAAAACTGCTGCGTAGAATTGCCTCAATAGCATCCAAACTGAGGGAGTTTATTGGCAACATGATAATCACCACTGGAAAAGTTGTTGTTACAATTTTACTTGGTTCAGCAGGTTGGTGTATTTGAAAAATTTCCTCAGGAGCCCATTATTTTATGTTTTTAACAAATGAGTTTTCAGCAATTTGGCACCTGTGAGAGTAACAATGGAAATTTTTAGGAGAAACGAAATTGCTGCTGATTTTATTAAATTAACTGTTTGGCAGGTATTGGAACATGCTGAGTTGCTTATTTTTTTTTGTACTGATACTGTGTGGCCGTGTCATTCCATTTATGATTTTCACAGTTGCTCTTGTAGCCAAATGGTGAATGGGGGCATATTATAAATGACTATATGGTGTGGGTGGGTGTGTGTATATATATGTGTATATATATATATATATATATATATAAATTAATTCATAGATTTGGTTCCATCACTTCCAAGTGTAAAAAGGTGTGTTCACATAGCCTTAAAAAAATGAACAGAAAATATTATTTTGATGGCCATATAGTGTCTAAAAGGAGTGATAAGCAGGCTTCCTGCTGGTTTTTTATTTAGTTGGTAAGAGTAGCTCTTTTGATGTTACATAACCTACCTTTTTGTAAAAAATTTTATTTAATACCACATAACCAGCTACAGCCAGAATGGAAGTGTACAAAATCACTCTAGGTTGTAACTATTGAATTCAAAATTAGATCACAGTATTGTAAATTACCATTTATCTGCCAGCTCTCATGTTTTAATGGAGTGATTACATATAAAGTATAACTGTATACTTAACATATAAGTTAGCGGTAGATGAAGTAATAAACAACAGTACAACAGTACAAAAAATGTTTGATACTGACTGATGAGGATTGGTCAGGTGTGGCCCTTTTAGTAACGCAGGCTCTTTCATTAAGGTAATATTGCTTAACAGCCTTGCATGTCACCAAATGGAAAGTAATAAATTTAAAAAGAGAAAAAATACGTGGGCCACCATAGGGCCTGACATCAGGGAAGAGAGCTGTCGTTAAAAAACACCCCAAACAAACAAAACTGAAAAGCCTGATGCCACTCTGCATGGGTGAACTTCATCCAGGGAGGGTGAAGCAGAAGGATCATGCAGCAGTGGCAGGGGGCAATTTCTTCTGAGTGGTGATGGGCAGCTTGCCCGTGGAGCTCCAACACGAGCCAAGAACCAGGAGGTGTTCAGCAAAGAGTTACAAAAAGGACTTGAGGTCTGAGAAGCCTGTACTCCAGAGAGACCTTGAGCTTAATAAGTTAAATACTTCCTTACCATGCCAAAAAAATGAAGGGTGACTTGGNAGCTTAATAAGTTAAATACTTCCTTACTTACCATGCCAAAAAGATGAAGGGTGACTTGACTGCAGCCTGAAAGAACTGACAGAGATACAAAGTCCTTCCATTTTATAAGGTATCTCATCTAGTAGAATTAACAGGAGCCAACAGTTAAATGGTAAACCTAGGCAATTTCAGACAAGAAATAAATTTTGTATTTTTCACAGCCAGAGTAATTTGCCATAATAAATAACTTATTTTAGGATATAATGGATTCTCCTTCTCCAAAAGTGTTTAAATAAAGACAAGGTATCTCTTTGTAAGAAACAAGGAAATAGTTACAGACTTGAGGCAGAAATTGCTGGGTGAAGTTTTACAGCACCATAGGTTAAAGCCTAAAATATGATGTGGAAGATGTGATGGTGAAGCTCAGGGAAATGACTCTGGGTGCAAGTCCTTACAGTGCCTGGACTCAGCTCCACCAGGGACTGACCCTGGGAGCGCTGCTCCCCAAAGACAAATCAAGGCGGCGCCTGGCAAAGGGCAGGGCCAGCAGGCACACTGGAGCCATGGGCCCCCAGGAACCTGCAGCTCTGTCCTGAGGAAGGTGGCTCCTAGACAGGTACTAGTTAAAAAGCTTAAAAATAAATTTAGGCAGGCACCCCTGCTAGCTCTGCACTGTTGCTTCAGAGTCCGCCGGGCTGCTGTGCTGGCTGCAAGCTCTTACATAATTTTCTCAGTTGCTACTCTTAGGCATGAATGTCTTTCCTGCTTCCTAACTTATTTTTGCAGGCTACCAGCAGAGCATTGAGTCCCCTTCACCAGTTTGACATTTTTACAAGGGACATACTCAGTTACATGTGCAAAATCAAAAATAATATATGTGTGTGACAGCAGAGTTTTTGTCATATGTAAATTGCATGTTTCTGGGAGTTAGCAGTTTTAAAAAATCAAACATTTACTTGTTATTCCATAGATTTTATGTGAATCTCTTACTTTTGCTGTATAAATCAGGGTTTGTTTTATTTTAATAACTCAAGATATTTCAGTATCTGTATGAGAAGGCTCTTCACTGTTCATCCATCATGCCATTTAAGCATCTTGAACTCAAAATTCATATGCCATGGTCTCAGACAGTATTGGCTGCCCTTGCAGCCACCTTTCTGTTTTTCTCCATGCTGTATAAAAACATCTTTACATAGAGAAGGTTCCATCTCAGAGGAAAAACTGGAGACTGATTGTGTTCTAAGTGCTAAGATATGGCGTAAATTAATTGAACAAATAAAAAGGGGAAATAAAAATCTTTCCCTTCTAGTCTCTAATAGCAGTCTTTAGAGCTAATTGTAATAATTAGCAGAAAACTGATGGGATTAAATTTTTTTAATACACCTCTTGTCAAACTTAAGTTTTAACAAATGCTGCCATTTCCCATACTGCTCCAAAACTCTGTGTTTTTATTTTTACAGGTATGATGGTGCCATCTTTGACCTCAGCTGTGTATTTCTTTGTGTTTTTGGGCCTGTGCACGTGGTGGTCCTGTTGCCAAGCATTTGATCCGCTGATATTCAGCTGTCTGTGTGTATTAATGGCTATATTCAGTGCGGGACATTTGATTGGACTTTATCTGTACCAGCTACAGTTCTTTCAGGAGGTTGTTCCACCAAAAGATTTCTATGCCAGGTGAGAGAAATTCCTTTTCTGTTTAATTGTGGGCACATGATGCAGTGCTCTGTTAGCACATGTTGGTGCAAATGATCTTCCACATAATGCTTTGACAAATTTTACACATAGATTCTTGTTCAGTCTTGGAAAAGTCAAAGCATTTCAGATGGAATGGTTTTGAATGATCAAGTGATGAAAATCCAGACTGGGTAATTGCAGACAAAGAGCTGGAGCAGATTAGGAGGGGAAGGTGATTTTTGGTTTTGCTCAGAGCATTCCTTGGATTGTGAATGATTTTGCTAGGACAGGAAATAAAGGAAATAGATGGCAACATTCATACAAGGGCAAGTGTACAAATGCACATTTGTTTTTTTGTAGAGGAAAAGAAATGCTCTGATATCCAATGTCATAGTGTCTTAACTGGAATAAAATGCTTTTGTGGTGCCATTCTTGTGTGCAGAGGCTGAGGGCTGCTGGCGTCCATATACTGTGCATATTAGGCTGTTGGTATAAAAATTCTCTCTGGTCCCATAGAAATCACATAGAACATGCTGGTCTTATCTTCATACCAACAGCTACTTCACTTTAGTAAAAAAGCAGCATTTCTAGTTACTTCTGCAGCAAATATTGATAGGCTTTGCTTTCACTGGCCCTTTAATTTTCTACATACTGTAATCTACAATAAGATGAAGTAATGGATGTATTTTGCTCATCATTATGTTTTTCTACTGGATTATGATTGCAAATTGGTTTTTATGGTATGTATTTTTAATGCTGTAGTAATCCTCACATTAAACTATATGTGAACATTAATTTTATTTTAGTAAGCCTATTGTTTCTTTTAACTGTTATAACTTGAAGATGAAAGGAAATTAGATGTACTGTGGAGAATCAATTATTTATTTCTCTCTCAATGCACAATTAAAAGCGGTAACATTGAGCTGTCTAGGTACAGTAGCTGTTACTTTAGTGCTTACTTTGACATTTTATTTAATACAGGTTAATAGTTGTGTGTTTTGTGGTGTTGGAATTGGTGACTTGAGGAGGCTGATTGGGAGGGCATAACATAACCTGAAAAATCACAAAAGGTCTGCTTAGTTTAGGTTCTTTCATGCCACCTAGAGGTTAAGGCAGGAGAATGGATGATTTCTAGTGCCAAGAAGCTGAAATGCTCACAACTTCCCTAAACCTTTTATATTACTTCCTCCATGTATTAAGAAAATAAAAAGAAAATGGCTTCAAAATTCTCAGCCATTTGGCTATGAGAATATCAACTTACAGTTTTTAGCAACAGACAGCAATAACATTTTCTCAAGGAGAGGAAATACATGCTTCATACCTTTTAGGTACCATATGTGAAACTCTCTTTATATGCATAATTCCTTAAGTCCCTTTTTTTATTTTTAGTATTTTTTCTATTAATTTTAAATTAGTATATTTTTAATTTACTTTAAATTTCGATTAATTTAGTCTCAAGCTAATTGTCTGCATTTATTAATTTTTTTTCTGTAAATAGTGTGATTTTATTACAAAATTTGTTCAGTATCAAGATGGCACTTTAGCTTAATCATTAATTTTTGAAATTAAAAAATCAAGTTGCAAAAAGTTGCCTCTGTCTTGGTCTAGAACAGAAAAGCACCTTCAGCGTTTGGGTTTAAATAAAGTCCCAGTGCTGGACTTCAGAATATGTACTGACCTTTTTGTAAACAAAAAATTATGTTACCTTCTTGCAGACTTTCTCTTGAACTGGTACTGTTGGGTACTCTGCCTTTTAGACCTGATAGCATGTGAGGGACTGATGTTCCAAATTCCATAGGAAATTACATTTTGAATATACACAGCTATGTATACACAATGTACACGCAATCACACAATGGCATCAGGAGGTGCAGTATTCCTTGTTTCTTTGTTTGCAGTTATTTCTTTTGTGGATTTACTTCGATCTACTTTCAGGGAGATGTGTTTGAAGAGCACCAAGACAGGTGTTAACAGTGCTTGGAAGTGAAAATCTTAGTGTGAGAAAAGGCCCCTGATTATTTTTAATGATGGAGTTGAGCTGATATATAAGTTGGGGCTTGAACAGGAAAAATGAGGGATGTGTATTGGAATGGTGCAGAAAAAATACTTTAGCATATTTCATCCCAGAAGAAAATCAATACCTTACTATTTTATGTACCATCTTGGTTTGAAAATGTGCTAAATATGCAGAGTTCCCATTAATACTACTACATGGCTTTCATGGGCAAAATATATGCCAAGAAAAGAATTTGATTCCCCAAATTCTTGCGCAAGAAGGACATTGAGGTGCTGGAGCACGCCCAGAGAAGGGCAACAAAGCTGGTAAAAGGTCTGGAGCTGAAGTCTTATGAGGAATACCTGAGGGAACTAGATTTGTTCTGGAGAAGAGAAGACTCAGGGAGAAGCCTGGAGAAGGGAAGGCTTAGAGGTGACCTTATTCCTCTTCTCAAGCAGGTTGTAGTGAGGTGGGGGTTGGTCTCTTCTCCTGAGTAACAAGCATAAGGACCAGAGGAAATAGCCTCAAGTAGCACCAGGGGAGGTTTAGATTGGATATTAGGAAAAATTTATGCACTGGAAGGATTGTCTGCCATTGGAAGAGTCTGCTCAGGAAGGGGCTGAGTCACCATCCCTGGAGATATTTAGATCTGTAAACATGGCACTTAGGGACATGGTTTAGTGATGGATTTGGCAGTGTTGGCTTAATGGTTGGACTCGATGATAGAGGTCTTTTCCAACCTAAATCATTTTATGATTGCATATGAAAGAAGGACTTTTATTTCCCTGTAAAGTTTTGAGGGCTCGATCCCAAGGATAAGCTCTCCTCAGTTACAAGGGCAGATGTGAAAACTGCTCCTGTTGGATGGATATTTTTTTCTCTCTGTAAGTCTGGTGTTTGTTTTAAAAAGCTCCTTTCTGGGTTTGAGTTCTCAAGTTGACAAGAAATGTACAAGTGGTTTCTCTGATCAATAAAAATGTGTTTTCTCTGAATAGTAATGCATTCACCTTGTCAGTGTATTGATTGATTTCAGACTAAATGAAGTTAAACTACACCCAAACAAATGGGAAAATTCTTAAGTTAACAGTATTATTCAGCTAGGATTTGCATCATCCTTGAGCTACACCTTCCTTTTAAGAACACTTCAACTCAAAACTCACCACTTGTAAGAAGTGACTGAACAATGTCACCAGAGGAAAGAAGGTTTTTAGGGAGGGATAACCTGAAATCCGGCGAATTTACATATTTTGCCATGAAGCCTTATGGGGTTGTGCAAACAAAGTATTTCTCCCCAAAATAGGATATTGTGATGACATAGCCCTGAGTACTTGCCACAGTGATATTGGTGAAGGTATCAATGTCCTACAAAATTCCAGCTCTACTGCTGTGGCTGTCTGGCTCTGTGATGAGCAGGGGGAAGTGGCATAAACACAGACACGCTGAAATGCCATTGAGTGAGCACTGGGACCTGCAGATTGAAAAATGTACAGTGCACTGAAAAGTCTGAATTATAGCTGGTGTGCCAGGGGTAGACACACTACCAGCAGAGCTTGCAGGATTTACCTGGTTACCTCTATCAGCACTGGTTAAAGACCAGCTGATCTCTGCCAGCTAAGATGTCCACACTCTGTTAACTTCATTTATAATAGGTATCTTCTGTGTGGGCTTGCTGCCATATTGCAAATTGATTTTCAAAGATGGGAAAACAATAACAAGAAGTATCCATTTAAAGCAAAACTCGGAAAGTATCGTGTTTCTGCCATTAAATTATTTTCACCCAAGTTAGTAAAAACAAGTCAATGAGCTAAAATGACTTTAGAAATTAGGTACACACTGTCACAGCCTGAAAAAATACACAGTAATATGTTTGCAATTTTTCAGATTGCTGCCTCCTTTCTTCCTGATATTGTTTATTTTGGCAAAAGAATGTAATTGGGGAAATGATAAGGCCTTGCCAACATGAAGAAATAGTATCAATGCAGTGGTATGAGGTTTATCGTGAGTCAGTAAAGTTATTCCTGTCCAAAATTGTGCTTATAAGCATATTAATTTAAAGATCCAGCAATCCAATGTAAATTAAAAGCTATGTGCTTTTTTGTAGTTTAGAACTGTCTTGTTTGTATGTTTCAGATGAGTAATGTTCCAAATAGTTTAAATACAACTGGTTTCATCTATGGAAGGCATCTCCCTTACAAAATGAGGCAAACCTAGGAGTCCAGGTAGTATCATCAACTTCACAGTGGTATCTTATTTCACACCTTCTGAAGTGAATGGGAATTTGGAATTGCACAACTGGTGGTTTTGCTGCAATATGAGTTGGGAAGTCTGATCTAAGGAGTTTTTTTCAAGAGGAAATTTTCGTCTGAAAGATGTCTATTAATCTCTTAAGGCAGGACTTTTTAAATAGGTTTTACAGTAACTAATAATAAGCCTGCTTAAATGACTCTTATTTTTGGAGAGAATGTAACTCTGATATCTCCTACACATGATAGGTTTAGGATATTCCATTGTTTTCAGGTTATCTGAAATGAGTCCAGTCCCGTATCCTCCATTTGGACTTCCCTGGAAGCTTTGATAGATTCAGATTTTGTATCCCAAATACTCTATTCAACTAGGGTTATAAATGCTTCAGCAGTGTCTAAAAAATGTTCCTGGAGTTGTCAGATCAGGGTTGGACATCCAGCTGTAATTTTTTTTCTAAGTTAGAGGCTAAACATGCGAATGAAATCCCATTAGGAGAGCAGATATTGCCAATATAGCAAGCTGTAGCTGATTGATTACCTTGTTGGCAGTGTCTTGCCTCTGCAGGGCAGGGCACTGATCTCCTGCTCTCCTGCTACTTTGTAGCTCTGCTGGAGCCAAGATCTGGGCAGCATGTTTCACCTGAGCTGCAGCCACTGCTAATCCTTGCTGCAGACCAGCTTTGGCACCTGTCTCAAAGGTGACTCACCTCTGGCAGGCAGAATTTTCTTAACCTTGTAGGAAATCCTGAGGGTTTTGGGGTTGCCTTTTGACTTGGTCACAACCCAGTGTTTGAAAAGATGGAGTATTTAAAGCTCATTTATGTATCCTATACTGAGCTGCCCTTTGGCTGCAGCAGTTTCATGCCTTCTGCCTGGTATTTTTAGGCACTTCTGACCATGGTACTGCAGCACCCACTGCCAGGGCACAGGCCAGACCCTTGGGTACTTGCCATGTAAAGACACTGCACCACCCTTTTCTGCATCCATCAGCCTCTATCAGCAAAACCATACTTTGCAATTGCAGAGCATCATCCAAAACATGCCAGACCAGCGACCATGTTGGTTAGAGAGCCACAATTTCTGTCTTTCAGAGGAAGGGAAGTTAGACATTTGACCTTATTCTTATAGAAATTTTGCAGCTGAGTTTCATATTAGCTCTATAATGAAACATATTCTAGGATATTTAATTCTACTTAAAATGTTTTAGCCTATGTCCTTTCTCGGAACTTTATCTTCAGCTTCTTTATATTTGTTATAAAATATTTTGCAAAGGAAGTGAATGATTCTGTTAACAGCTTAGGAATGCAAGTTCATTCTCCTGTTAAAAAAAGATAATAATCATCCTTGCTATTATGATCTCCTTCTAAACTATGAGGTGACCTTATTTGGGCTCCCTTTCCTGTGAGGGGTTGGACAAGGAAATAGCAACAGAGGAAATAGTAAGTCAAAATCTGCCTGGAGAGCAGTCCTTCCCAGTTCCATCCTCATGGTGTAGCTGTCAGTGCTCCCACAGCCACCACCCTGCATCAAGTGCCAAATTTAGCCTTGGAATAAGCAGGCACAACTTTATTCATGTTACTGACATAGCACCTCAGGTGATTCACACCCCTCTGTTTTCCCTGGACTTGAAAGAGGTGTAAACCGAGACGTGCTAAAACCTTTTAAAAACAGAGATTTTCTGCGTGTGGGACAGAGCAGTTTCCAAGTTGTGTTCTGCTCTTGTGGTGAGCCTGCCACTGATAAGAGCCCTGGTGGTCTGGTGGGGCTGGCCCTGGCCACACTGGGTTCCCATTAGTGGGAAAAAGGCAACCTTAGCACTCCCAAGAGCGACCACACTGCATCTGAAGATCGAGTGTAAGCTGCTAACATAAAAATAAGTTGTCATCATGTGACAGAATGTTGGTGAACTGCCTCTCCCTTGATGTCTCCCGCACCCAAAGAACTGTGTCCTGCACAGAGCCACCTCTTTTCTGGATGCACTGAGCTGTTGAGATGAGAGGGACAGAGGGACAGATTTTAAAGCTGCTGATGTACTGGGATAAACTTGCCTACTGATTCTGATTCAGCTGAATTGGGTGTGCAGTTGTTCTTATGACATAGCTGTCCCACTTTTGCACACTCTCAGGCTCCTCTGTGATCAGCACACCTCCCTGCTAGCAGGAGCTCTGCTTGTGGATAAGGAGAGACAGATCCCTGCACTTCCCCACACACACCATGTGCCTGCAAGTGTCTGATCCCCACACTGACACTTGAATAAACTCCCTGCACATCGCAGCCTGTCCTGTGTGGACACGCAGAGGGTGATTGTGAAGAAGTGACCCCTTCATCTTCTTTTTGTATTTTCTGAAAAACACAGATCTGCATACTGTGGTCATGGATCAAGTGCCTGAAAACGAGGACAAAAACAGGACAAAAGCCCTCTTCTCCTATCAGATTTGTATTGCTATTTTTCTGTGGTATTAGGAGATGTGGATTATAATTAGCAAACTTCTCTTGGAATTACAAACTTGTTTTCCTGAGGTCTGCTCGAGAACAATTATTTTCATACTTGGGTATGACCAGAAATAGTGATGATGAATATTTAACATTTATGTAGCTTTTCATGTTTTCAGCTCAATGTATCAACATCAACAAATGAATCATCCCACATTCCTTGGAGGTAAAAAAGGCAGTCCTAACAGCTGAGCACACACTGGAGAGTTAGTCCTTGTCTGTGCAGGAGGAGTCCACACCTGTTTCTCTAAACAGTCACAGAGTAGAAGTGCTTAATCTCTTGCTTGTGTTTGTTTAGCTGAAGTTTAGAACTTGCTGATAATAGCTGAGCCAATCATATTCAATTTATAACCAATTTAAAATCAGCTGTTATACTGCTTTGGTTTTGAAATTAGGCCGTTTCCACACATTTCCCAAGCCTTATTGTTCATTATCCCATTATCTTCTTTACCATATCCTGCTATTTTATTTTCTTTTTATGTTTAAAGCCAAATGGGAATCATAGCTTTTATTTCTGCCTTAATGCACTCACTGCTAAAAAGGAATATTTTCTTTGCTCGTAATTTCTACTGCAGAATCTCTTGATGAAGGTATCAATCACTCTTGTGGCTTTTTTCAATACATTTCACTGCCAACTGAGTAAGTGGAAAATCTCTTTATCCTCTGCATGCATCACTGAACCTTGCAGACTGTCCCAATGTGAGTGAAAAGTATCATCACTCCTTTTTCAGAGGTGGAAAAATTCCCTAGCAGAGAAGTCAGATGAATCACATAACCCCCCGAGATAGCCAGAACTTGGAATAAAGCACAAAGCTTTTGGCTGCAGTCTGAGTCCTAGATCACAGACCAAGTTAAACTAGTGTGAAGCTACACTTTGAAACAATTCCTGTTCTTCTGCACATGTTCCTCTAAGACATATCAGTAAATCTCTTGGGCTGGCAGCAGTTGCATGGTTGGTTGTTGTACCAGGTCACTTGCATGTTCTGGTCAGCACCACCCCACTAAATGCTGATGCTCACTGGGGTCGTCTGAGCACTGTCTCCTCTTCCTGAATGACTTGGGCTAAGTTTTACCCACAATTACCTAAATGTTTCTGTCATTCTCCCAGCACCTGAGCACAGGACAACAAGGCTGTCCGTGGTCTGCACTGCTGATTGAGCTTTGGGAGCAGACTGCCCCTTGCTCTGCCAGTGAGAGACTTTCTGAGGTGGGGCTGTTGGCTCCTTTCCTTTCAGCAGCTCTGCCAACTCACTTTGAAAAACCAATAACTTCAGTTACTAATTTGCACGGAAAGCCATTGTTAACCATGTTGTTGTTAAGCTGTGTCATTTTTAAGCTGTGCCTCCTGCTCTGTGCTTGAGTGTCCAAGTTCACCCTCTCACAGGGGGAACCCTTTGTGTCCGTGCATGTTTCTGAACATGCCTTTGGTTTTCCCATGCTTTCCACATGACTTCATAGAAGCCTGGACCTGTTTTCTCATTGCTTTCATCTCTGAGTAGAAAGTCCAACTAAACATTAAAAATTTTAATTTTTTTTCACACACCTTGGGTGTTGACCTTAATCAGTTGGTGCTGTTCAGTATTAATTACTTTTCATCCCCCTTTTTGGTGACAGGGAATATATGTGTAGATAACAAAGATGAGCAGGTGGAAAATCACTGGTGCCAACCAGCCTTCTTTGCTGGGGTGAATTTTCTCTCTTCATCCTCTCATCCCAGCAAGGCTGCCTCGTTCCTGCAGCCTCCATCCTCCCTGAGCTGCCTCTGGTTTGTAGCTGAAACTATTTGGGGAGGAAAAACCAAACAAAACTGCTGCATTTACAGTAGTTTTATTTTAGTGACAGAACAAACATCTATTTGCCTAACTCTCTCTATTTGAGAACAAACTCTATTTGCCTAACCTAACACATGAGCCAGGCTGCTGCTGTTGAAGCAGTGACAATGCTGGCCCTGGTGAGGAATAATCATGTTGATGGAATTTCTCCAGCTAAGTTATCAGGCAGGAGTCCTAAAACAATTTCTTCTGCACCTTTATCCCCATTTCACCACCTTCTTACTATCCTATCTGGTAGTTCTCACTGTGCCAGACCCTCAGATGTCCGTTTGGGATTAAAAGGTGGTGGAATCACTGCTTCGACACATTTCTTAATCAGATGACCACCTCTGGAAGTCCCAGCAGAGGTCCCTGGAGGCTACAGCAACGTGCTGCTTTTCTAGCTCGCTGATGTGCTGAAAGGAGCAACATCAATGTTGATGCTCACTGGAAACTCAGAGCAGAGTTGAGCTGTGTCATGGGTAATGAAAACATTTAGGAGCCCAGAGAGGAAACCCATTGATAGGATAAATCTTCTTAAGGCTTTTGAAGATGGGTTTTATCTCAGTAAACAAGGGATTAATAGACCCACACCTATTTTTAATAATAACAGTGGGGAATTATTGCTTCTAAAGCAATGAAAACTTTTGTAATAGAAAGTCAGTAAAAAGCTCAATTATTGGATGAAATGTGGTATAGAGCTCACAAGTATTTTTGTTCAGACTTAAATTCCCCTCAGGGAAGCTGCTTTATTTCAGAGATGTGAAGTATTTTAATGCCTGAAATTTGGTCATTCTTAATGGATACCCATTCCTTAACAGCTTCCAGTCACACAGTCTCAGAGAAGATTTTATTATCTGGTGACTTAAAAACCAATTTATAGAGTAGATACTGTTTATCATCTTAGCTTGAAGTTGTTAATTCATTTGAAAGCAAAGTGATTTTATTGTAGCTGTTTATACAGTCATTTTTTTCTCCTTGAACTAAGGTTTATGTTGTATTTACAGATTTTGCAATCTTTAATATAATTCACCACCCTTAAATATATTCTTTCTCCTCTACAGCTTCCTCATTAATGGCTCATAATTCTTCTCTGTCCTCATTATATGGATGATATTAGCACACAAGTTTTAAATTACTCACTTTTCCATGAGGTTTCTCATGCAGTAGTTGTGCATTTGAAATCAGTTTTCTTTTAAAAGAAAAGTCACTGATGTTCAGAAGACGATGGGAGATACACAAGGGCTGGTTTTGTCATTGCCAGAAAAGCTTTAATCCAACAGAAGCTATGGAAACCAAAACTTGGTAGAAAAAAAAGGACATAAGACATCTGCTAAAGAGCTATAGAAATATGATGACATTAGAACAAAAGTTAGAACAATCTACTTACCTACCAAATCTACGCTCACTATGTGTATGCCTGTATTATAGCGTTGGGATAGCAACATGCTGAAGAAAACCCATCTTAGGCTACATTTACAGATATTTCAAAAAAATGTTTTTAAGTGTTAAGCTGAAATTTATCACAATGCTTCTCCACCCAAACAGTCAAATTTTTGTATAGTTGTTAATATGGCACAGTTCCACATAGCCAGCTCTGAATTATCCAAGCCTGAACCAAAGTGGGGTCTGGGGCTTTTTAGTGCTAAAAATAGTTGCAATGTTTTTTAAAGCTTGTATCACTCCAGTATGGATACATTTAAAAACTTAAGTCCAGCTGTGGGCTGAGGTTTGTGGCTGCAGGTATCTCCCTACACAGTTGTCCTGCTGAGCTGAAGAGGAGGCATGAAAGATCAACTCCTCTGTGGAATCTTATAAATAACATAATTTGGAAAGACAAATGCCAATTTTTCCATTAATTCTTTTTTTTCCTTTAAAAAGCCACGTGAAACCAAATGCCTCCTGCTCTCTTAACCATAATTCTTTGGGACGCCTAATGCATTTCAGCCAACTTTTCCAACTCTTTCCTCCCTGCGTTCTGCTATTTCTGTAAAAATGTGGTGTCAGTTCAGTGTACCCTGGAGCAGTAGCCCCAGTATGGTCTGAATTCCAGGCCAAGAGCCTGGGGAGTAGTGACCTTCTGGAAGGCAAGGATGGGTCTGAAGGTACCACGGAAATGTCTGGGTGCTTTCCAACAGCACGTGCTGCTTTGGGCACATAGCCCAAAGAGGGGGAGTGGGGTGGCTCACAGCATTTCCTTGGAAGAGACCTTATGGATATAAGTTTATGGATCTTAAGTTCTGTGTAGCTCTGTCACCCAAGTATGGAAAACCCAACAGGATGGCTTGTGTATGAAAAGGGGACTCCTGACTTTTAGGGGGGCTGTGTAGAAATTATATTTTCTGTATGCTAATTTATTTTCTAATTCTTTCCTCTCTTCTCTCCCACTTACCCACAGAACATTTTCAAGCCTGACAACAGTATGCACCTCTTTTAAAACAATGTTTGAAAAAAAAGTTCGCTCTTCAAACAGTGCTTAGAGTTTTGGACATAGCCCTTTCAGTATTTCAAGTACTCTTCCTCATGAAACTCAGTATTCAGAGCCTGGATTGTGAAACATGAAGTTTTGACTTTCCTCTCTGTATTTCAGCCCTTTTTGCCCCCCAAAAACAATATTTCTACCACAACTACCACCACCTTTTCCAAATATACTATTTTTTCCCCCCATTTCTAGAGATGTCGTTCTCTTTCCTCCCTTATTCTCCCCTCTCTTACTCTCCTCTTCTTTGCTTACTCTCCTCTTCCCTTTTCTTCTCTCATTTGGTCACTTTTAGCATCTCCTTTTTAGGGCTCAGCTATTCAAATGTCAGTCTTGATATCCCATTCTCCTATCCTAGACTTGCAGGCACCACTCTTGCCTCCTTCCATGTGAGGAGAGTGAAATAAATATGCAAGAGAAGATATCCAGATGAAATAAAGGTTCAGACAGTTCATAAAATCCAACACAAATTCAGAAGTTCTGCAAAGCTGGATTGCCCAAATCCAATCCAGCACAGTAGAATGCTCTGATGCCATTGCTGTGAATAACCATGCAATAGGTATTGGCCCCAGAAAAAAAACCAAAAAGTCCTGTAATATTAAATGCTAAATCAGGAAATGCAGCTCCTAAAGTGATTAGATGCAGACATTTTCTTCAAACTGTAATCTTCATGCAAACTCGGAGAAGATATGGGAAAATTACCTCTGCTTTGTTGTGTAGTGAAAAGTAGTATGTAAAGTAGTACACAGAGTTGTAGGAAGACGCAACAACTGGAAATGTCATCTAGAAAAAACTATTACAGAAACTAAATCCCATAGAAAAAGAGACAGTAGAAGATCTGCTATCAATTGAACTATAAACTGTTATTCAACCACAAGTTTGTTGTCCAATAAAAGAATCATTGTGTGTCCTACATTGTGCAGGAAGTCAGAATTATTGCTTCCTTTCCCGGCCTTGAAGATTATGAGGCAAATCCTTGCCTGAAATCAATTCCTAAACATGAGCACATGCAGGATCTGCATGTACAAATATGTTTTTACTCTAAAAGAAATTCCAAATAATTTTTACTGAATGCAAAATTCACAGATCTGACAGATCTGTAATTGCTGTTTGATAATTATGTACATTAAACTTATTTTTGTTTACATAACCGATTTTTTTAATATTTAATACCATGACTAATTACTAACACCAATTCTTGTACTATATTAATGCAAGAGTTAAGTCAGGCATGCAATAAAAGTTTTAACAAGGTAGAATTTTAGCAACTTTAGCAGCTCCTGAGGTGAAATATCTGTGGGTGCAACAGGAATTTGTTTTTCTCTTTTCAAGTGAAATTGAAATTCCTCTTCTGAATTTTTATGTTAGACTAATATAGAGAGTGGGAATTTTGTATGGTCACAGCTTACAGCTTTGTCAGGAAGTCATGAAAGTGCATCTGCTAGTAGGGTGATTCACAGATTCAACAGGAAGCTTTTCAGAGAAAACAAGCTTATAGAATAGGAGCTGGATAAAAAGATGCCACCTTTATTTTAAGAACTGTTTTTCACTGTGTTATTTCAGAGCATTTCTCAGTCAGACATTAAAGTTCCTCTTGGCCTTTTATAATTTCTGTAATTTTTTCCAAAGTATTTCTGCCATGTATTTTTCAGAATATAACTGAGGACTTTGAAAAACCCAGTTTTAATTCTTTGCAAGAGCAGAAATATTAATCTATTCACATATTGCAAACTTCCATTTTTTTGTGATATTCCATGCAGCTTTTTGGAAAGCCAAACATATCCATTTGTAAATAAGTCTCTCAGAATTTGTTTTATTTATCTTCTGTATCCAGGCTCCCATATACTTGTCTTGTTTGGCAGTGGGTTTCTCCCACTTAGGACTCATTCTGACCCTACTGATGGCGTACATCTATGTAGTGTAAGATGAAGTTACACCTATCAGAGTCGAAAAATACAGCTGGTTGGGATCAATACTGAATGTAAAGATATCTTTGCAGAATGCAGTATGCAGAACTGAGAAATGTCCTCATTTATATTGCTTGTACATTTTATGGAAGCCATCCCTGTGTAATTAGAAGCTTTGTGTACGAGAAGATGACTCTATTTCTCTGAAAAATGTTCTGCACCAGCAGTTCTCATTGTGAGTAACGGTGACGCATAAATATTGAGTGAGTAGCAACTTGTAGCATTATTGGAGGCCAGAATAGACAGAACAAGCATTCCCAAGACAACAGTGAATTTTGAACATGATAAACAGGGAATGCTGTGCTGAGTACATTGTGACTAACAAGTCTCAATACCCAAGGAGAAAACAGAAATGAGGAGCAGTTCCTCTACATTTATTCTTTAATAGACAAAGTGAAATACATTAAAATACATTGCTGGTCATGTGGCAACTTAGAGGAAAAGATGTGCTGTAACTTATGAATATTTGGTGAATGAAGGACCAGAAAAGAGCAGAATTAATTGCAATATTATAATGTATGAATAATTTGAAGTCAGCAAATGAAACGAAGAGAATGAGAATTTAACTGAAACATAATAAAATTTCCTAACCGTTAGGATTATGTGGAATGTTTTCTTTTCAGTGGAGATAAAAGTGAAACACAAGTTATTCTGACTTTATAGCTGTAGTATATTGTAAAACATACTATAGGAATGGAATATGTGATATGAAGGTCATGTCTGCTTGGCAGAAGGTTCTGAGAACCTTCAGGAACTTTCCCTCATTTCTGTAGGAAATACTCATCACTAACTGTCAATGGAAAGACTTTGCACTTCAGTAGGAATTGGATTTCACTCTGATTTTGATGCTTATGAGACAGAAATAGGGTGAATCATACTGTGCTTACATAGAAAAGCTTAAAATGAACCAAAGATGGAGAGCTGTGCTATGAAACAGAGGTACAAGATGAAACTAACAGGAACTTAAAAATTAATAGGAGCTCAACAACCCAGATCACTGATGAGCAGAAATGACAACTCAGTTGGAGAGAGGAAAGCAGACAAACAAGATGTTCCTCCATGCTGATAGAAATGTGAACCGAATACAATCCAGTGTGAATTTCACCCAGATAGAGCCAAATTGTAACATCATCTCCAAATGTTCTTGGATGCTATGGAAGTTTGAGTCTGAGTCAGCTCCAAACACAGCTCATTCGGCACCTTTAAGTTACAGCAATTTACTTTGTATGCAGGATTTTTTTAAATTTATTTTTCCCCCAACCTTGGATCCACCCAAAAGCTCTGAGAGGTCTTAAAGTTTACACGTTTGGCCTGTTTTGACAATCAGAATGAGAAGTGAGTGCTGATAGATTGCTTAATAAAATGCTATGGAGCTCTCCTTCTGGGAGTCACTGGTATTATACCCATGTAACAAATCTCCAGTTAATGAACAGTATAAGATTTTCGCTTTACAGCATCCAGAAGGAAGATTTCAGGCAGCACATCTCTGTTGAATAGCATTCTTATTCCTTGTGTTCATTCAGCTTTTCATGTTGGGTCTTACTAGGTAAAGGAAGAACTAAGCTCTTAGACACTCTTTGCAATTAAATCCCTGAAAAAACTTGCTTGTTTTGGTTTCGGGTTTGTTATTTTACTTATGTATTTGGTTTACTCTTTCAGAGGAACAGTAGTTAGGGATTTATTGTTCTACCAAGGAGTTCTCCTTAATTGTCTCTTATAATTAGACCTATGTTTTGTAAAAAAAAAAAAAAAAAAAAAACTCTCAGAGACATTATGGTAGAAAAAGCTTTTGTCAACAGACAAAAGTGTTTGTAGTGAATACTGGCACATGCTACTGGATAGCTCGTGCCCTAACTTTGTAACTCTGCAGGCTATTTTACAGTTAAAGCCAGATTAATTATTGTTTCATCTTATTGTTGTTTCAGTATTTAACACATCTACTAGGCATCCAACATATTGTATTAAATAGAAAATGTTGGAGATTTTTTTAATTCTAGGTGAAGTTTTTTCCAACATATGTTCCTTACTTGACAGAAATATTGTGTACTCCCAGTTTTTCCAGAAACATCAAATATCTCATGTCATTGATATTAATACTTCTAATCATTTTTTCTTATTTTTTTCTCAATTATTTGGTCATCTGAAACAATAACCTCTAAGAATGTTCTCATTTTTTGTTCACAAAATCCATTAATTCAATAGAGCCCTATGTGTTTATAAACATTGGCATAATTAGATAACAATTTATTAATAGTATTAGCTTTTTAAAAGAAAAGATCAGTAAACTGTTCAGTGTGCCAAGGAGATATACTTTGCAGCTGTGTCCTGGCAGGGTGACTGAAATGGTGTTACATGTCAGTTTACTAAATCTCTCTGAAATGTCATGTGGCTGTGATTTGCCAAATGGACTTGGAGCCAGATTTTCTTTCCCCTTTTTCTGTAGCTCTGAGTCTACAGGGAGCAGGTCATTGCAAGTTTTCTCATTGGACATAGTAGATGTAATACTATTATACTCCCGTTTTTTATGTTGAAAACCAAGTGTAAAAAACATATTTTTTTTACTAAATATGTAGAATGAAAATATTCAGTGCATTTTAGATGTGTTGGTTATTTTTTGAACACATAAAAAATGCTATTTTTGAACACAGCAATTGGTATTAAACATAAGCAAAAATTGCCCTCCAAAATATTTTTAAACATTGTTAAGATTTGGTGTTTATTCTCTAACATGGCTACCTTTTTTTAATATTCACAGGTTGTTCGGTGTCACTTCTCTTACTCAGACAAACTGCTCAAGCACTTGGATGATCATCAAAAATCAGGAGTTACATTGGTATCACCACGCTAATCCAATCCTACTGCTGGTGATGTACTACACCCTCGCCACTCTCATTCGTCTCTGGCTCCAAGAGCCCATTGTAAGGGTAACTTCCTTCTCTCTTCCCATGACTGATGACTGTGAGACTGGCCAATGCAGACTTGCTAACAGAGGTGCAAACATTTAGGAAAATTAAGGGAAATAGCAAGTGCAAGTTGGCACTTCGAATTTGGTGTTTTTCTAAGTGTCTTCAAGAGTCTGGATGTTATTAAAATCATCGGGACTATTATGTAAGGATTGCAAAGGCAGAGCATTAATGCTTACTCTGATTTGTAAAGCAGGTATCAATCTGACTTGGCTTGACTTGATTGACTCAATGATCTTTTCCAGCCTAAATGATTCTGAGTCTGTGATTCAAGTTCAGGTGCTGTCAAGTGAAATGGGAACACCCAGGGCTTGTCTACCAGAACAGAGGTAGGATACATTCTGCCACAGGATATTGTAAGACAATATTCAATTTTATCACAGATACAGAAAAATTTTCTTAAAACCTTCCCTCCTGTGTGCCTGAATGAAAATCCCAGCATTCATTTAAGAACAAGAGAACAAGGAGAATAAAAAGTAAATCTTTACGTCTTCCAATTTCTGAGGAAAAGGGGTATATAAGAACCCAGAGGTATCTTAAAAGGTTAGAAACCGAAAGTATAAAAAGGATGATCCTAGGCATTACTTATTTTAATTTCCTGATCCTCTGAGGCCTGATGTGGGTTTTAGAGTTCAGGTTTAGTAGTGCTGTAAACCACAATGAAAATACTCATGACTGTGCTGTGAATTAGTGTAGTTTGTAGTAGCAAGTAAAAATGTTGAAGATCTTATTTTAAGGGTGTTTCTTCATATAATGGATAATGTAACGGTTTAACATTTAAAAAGGCAATCAAAATACGTCACCTCTGGACTGAGATGTCTGGTATTTGGGGGCTACATATATAGGGCTTCAAAAGGTGAATGGTGCCAGAACTGTCAGCTTGAGCTATTAAAAAATTGTGTCTTAAGTTTCCAGAAATCTTGATACTATCTTTTCTAAAGCCACAACTTTGTGGTCCAGTACCCTCTGGCATTGGGTATTTTTAGGGTGTTTTTCCTTTTATTTTTTCTGCAGCTGCAGCGTATGGAAACTAGATTTTTTTTTTGTCTTTCCTTAAATGAAAACTGAGATTTCCAGATAATAATATGATTTTAGCACTGGGGCTATAACTAAAACTTCACATCTCACAAACTGCTTAGTAAAACCATGAGAACTATTCACAGAGGAGTGACCACATGTGAAATGCAGTTAGTGGGAGCTGTGTGATCTCAGCAAGTCTGGGAATTGGTTTCCAGTACCTGCGTTGTTTTCATCCAACAGTCACTGTCTTAAAGTTTGGTGTTGGACCCACATTAGTTGCTGTGCTTTTCAGTGCCCAGAAGTGGGTCTTTCTCTCTAGGATGGAGTGAATACTGCAAGTTCCTGCAGGGACTTGAGAGGAACTAGAATGGTCTTGCCTGCACTTCTTTTTTTTAAGACTTCTTGTGGTGTCTGAGATAGATATTCTCATAAAACTCGAAAACCAGTCTCTGAGAACTGCCAACAAGTGAAATTAGAGATGCTTTCCAAGCAGTTGAGCTGGACCGAGTAAGTATTAAAAGACATTAATTTAAGAAACACTGATGTCTCTCAAACCCATGGCTATATGAGAGGCAATACAAAGTCTTGGCACTCCCAAGGGAGCTTCAGATGCCAGGGAAATGGTGCTTCCCCCCAAAGACAAATGGATGCTTAAAAAAGGGAGCATTGTAAATGAAAGAGTGCCCATGCATTAATGCTTATTGTTGTTGCACAGGATGCTGGTAGTGAAAGAATTTGCCATTAGAAAAAAGTGCTGAGATTTGCAAAATTTACTCTATTTTCTGTATTTTGCTCACTTCCTCCTTATGGCTTCTTTTTTTATTTTTTTTGTCTGTGTGCATTTTGGTTGTGTTTAGTGGTGCTATAGATCAGCATTTAAAATTCCTCTTACTGGCTTTTCCCTGGTAGGCTCCATTCTCTGTTATTTAAATCCAGAAATAATTGTATTCCAGGTTTCATTGATGTGTTTTAAAACTTGTGAAGCTGTGGTGCATTTGATTCATTATGCAACTAAGTATATAACCTGCCTTTGCAGTCCCCAGTGATTTCAAAGTTACTCTGTATTTAAGATCTCACTATTAACCTACCTAAAGCTTAATGAATGGCAAAGTCAATATGGCATGCGATATTCAGTGTAAAGCAGTTGTTCTCTGTATACTGCTGTCCTCTATGGTAAGAAGTGGCTCATCTTAGGAATTACATTCGAAAGAATCTCTTAAAGAAAACCTGTTTGGAACAAAAGATGTGTGATAGATTATGCATAAGGAAATACGTATCAAGTCTAAAAAATGTATGTCAACTAAATATAATACTGGTGTAGCAGATGCTAAAAGTAGAGTAAGACATGCAGACCTGATGTTTGGTGTTTTCTTGTGTGAATTACATCTTGGGGTCCTCTTGTGGATGAAATTCCTCCTGGATTGCAGCAAGAATTCTCTTTGAGACAGATGCTCTTGAGATTGTCACTAAATGCTTCAGCTGATGAACAATTTTACAGAAGCACCCTCCACTTCATATCCTGAATTTCAGGGTGAGGTTTTTTGTGTGTGTGCCACAATGCCAAAGTATGGCATGTATGAGATTCCAGTGTAGGGTCTCTGCGTGGGATTCTGAACGGATCTTACTCATGCAAGGGGACTGTGGCAGTCAGTGGAAGAGTTGCTTTCCTTATGCTTGCTATTATGGATCCTGATTTGTTCTAACATTGAGTCTTGTGAAATTCTACCTCTGCAAATAAGAAAAAGCAATCTGTCTCTGGAGATTTCAGTTCATAGTTGTAACTGCTAGTCCTGAATATATGAATAGAGCCCATTCATTCTGTGCTGTGAGTGGTAAGTAATAGTACAGGAGTCAACAGACTTACAGCAGTTGAATGTAGAGTCCTCCTATAAAATTTTTATAATTATTTGAATTAAAAGGTATTTAAGAGTTGCTGAGGAAGAACTGAAAAAATTAGGCGAGTCAAAGGACTCTCACAAGTTGTGCTTGTATAACTAATACTGTGTTTTCTGACTTTTCTTCCTCTTCTGAGAAAGAGAAAACAAGATTTCCCACCCTTCCCTGTCATCTCTTAGGCTAAAAATACCTTACTAAAATAATTGTGTACATCTGAGGTCTTTTGTATTGCTTTGGTCACTCTGGTGCCAAACTAAATGCCTTTGATAGGCAGTTCTTTATGGTTCACATTCATATTAAAGTTTCAAATGGCAGTGACAAGTATTTTAAGCACAGAATCAGTTTATTTCATCTTACAGTTTTGCTAGGAATGCCCTTTTACCATCAAACAGAAATATACAATCATATGTGAAATGTGCTACCATTTCCTCTGAGAAGTGAAAGTAAATTAGTAATCATTATTTATCTAAGTCAAGATTTAAAATATAGGACATTGCAAGGTCCTATTATGATTGGAATGAGGAGAGTTTTAAAACAAGCAAGGATGTTTGGATGTCCTGTTCCCATGGGTAGCTTTGCAGAGCTCTGCTCAGCGCCCTGATTTATTCTTCTGTTGTGTCAGGCGATTTTGCCTAAGCAATGAGAACAGTTGCCACCAGCAAGCTGCCACTCAGGAGGCACAGCGCAGGAAGAGCTCTGGTGGGGCTCAAAAAGAGGCTGCAGCCTACTGTGGTTTGCAGTCCTCCTCAGCTTAGTGATAGCAGTTGCTCTCACAGATGGAGAAATAAACCACAGTGTCACAGGGCAGTCCAGATTGGAGGGAACTCTTCAAGATCATGTGAAGCAACACCTTCTGAGAGCAGGGCCTCAGATTAGATTGTTCAAGGCCAAATCTTAGATGCTAAGAAGGCTTAGATGCTTAGAAGGCTACCAATGCCAGTGATTCATTGTTCAAATGGGTTTTATATATATATATATGTATATGCATATGTATATATGTATATATGTGTGTGTGTATATATATATATGTATATAAAATATTCAGAAGGTGTTTCCCTGAAGCGAATTATGTCCTTAGCCTCTTGTCCTATAATTATGCCGCCCTGTGAGAAGAGTACCCTTGTCTTCTCTAAAACTACAATTTCATTGCTCTAAGTTTGAAAAAAAACTAATTCCTGCACCCTTCAGCTTCTCCAACCCTCTAATAATCTTGACAATTTTCTGTGGGATTCTCTCCAGATTTTCTTTGTCTCTCTTGAACTGGGGATGCCAGAATTGAATTGCAGGTATGGCCTGACCCTTGCCAGGTACAGTGGAATAATCCCATCCCTTGATCTGCTGGCAGTACTCTGGCTGATGCAGTCCAGGACGTGTCTGCCTTCACTGCTGCTGGAGTGCAGTCCACTGCTGGCTCTTGTTCATCTTGCTGTGCACCAGTACCCCCAGAGCCTATTCCACAGAGCTGCTTCCCACACAGTCTGTCCACAGCCTTTACTGTTATGTGGGTTTATTCCAGCTGCAGGACTTTATTAAACTTTGTGATGTTTCTGTTGTCCTGTCTCTGTATGGTGACTCTTTCTTCTGGCCCATTTTCCTCCTCCCAGTTCACAAATTTTGTGTGGGTGCAATCCCATTCAGGTAGTTTTGAGGATACTGAACAGGACCAGACCTAGTGCTGGTCTTGGAGGAACTCCACTCATGGTAATCTACTTTTTTGTCTTTGAGCCTTCACCCTACTAGGAGAAAGACATTTTAGCTAGTTCTCTACCCAACTTGTGTTCCATTTGTCAAGTCCATATCTTACCAGCTTGTTGGCAAAGATGTTATGGAACAGTGGTCAAAGATGCTGAAATCAAGGTAGCATACGCTGCCTTGAAAACTAAACACTGTATTTTGCAGGTTTTATATTTTATGTGTTTGTGTATGCTTATGGTATGACTATATAATAAGGTAGTACATGGAGGTCAGTGTAATTCTGATGTTAAGTAACTAGCAATTATTGAAAATCTCTGTCCTTGTTTCTGAAAATGTCATCTCAGAGTCATCTATCATAAACCGAACGTATTAGCCACTAAAAGATGCTCCAAAGACATTCTTTGGAGACTGAGCATCAGCTGGGGGGAAATTTCAGTTCCTCTGCTAAGATTGTATTTACAGACCTATAGCTAGTGCTGTCATTTGTTGTCATTTAGCAGACGCCTGATGAAGAGAAATCTGTCAGCAGGGAAGATGACAAAGAAATCCCCTGCAGCCCTATTCCAATGACAGCAGAGAGGAGGCGCAGTCTGTGGTATGCAAGCCACTATACAACTGATGAGAGAAAAGTAAGACTGGAGGGGAAATGGTCTCTGCATTACACAATAGCTTTGAATTAAGGGAATCAGTGTCATGTAGGTTGCAAGTAAGATCTTCATGTGTGATTATGTGAATCAGATGCAATATCAAGGCTGCATGGCAGAGTAGGAATATATTTTGTAAAAATGAATAAAACAAAACCAGAAGCCAGTGTAAGGAAGTAAATTAAGAGCATGTTCTATGTTTTTGGCTTCCACATTTAAGAAGGGTAGCCTGGGCTTTTGGCATGTGTCTTTTATCTTTGAGCAAAACAGCTAGAAAGTCTGTAAGGGAGCTAAACCTGATGTAAAGATCTGATCTGCCTTTTAATACTAATTAGCATTGTCATTGGTGAGAGGGGACTGCCAGCTTATCTTCTCCTAAGCATACCAGTGTCCTTCTTGAAATATAATGCAAGGCAGTTAAGGCAGTTGCGTAAAATCTGGAAGGGTCCAGCTTTCTAACATCTGTCTTCACCAGCTGCACTGCAAAATTTCATTTGCTGAGTAATTGTCAAATCTGGGACATATGAACCATATATATTCAAGCCACATATACTCAAGCCCCAAGAAATCCACTTGGGGATAGATAATAGTAATGGGAAATGAGCTGGCAAATGGATAAAGTATCGTGTTTTATATTCATATCACCATTTTATTGGGACTATTTTTATAATTGAAGTAATTCTAATGATTGTTTAAAAACTTAGTTTTTAAGCATTGGATCATTAGAAAGACATTAGAAAGCAGTTAATCAGTATAATGCCATACTGATTAATTCTTTGACCTAGTATCCAAACTTTCAATGCAACATTCTCACTTCTGGTTTAAAATTCCCAGGAACATACAGTTAAAATTATGCCAATGCTATGGCACACTGAATATAATTTTATATATTTTATATTAATTTATATAATTTTATATATTTTATATTGGTATTGTACAATTCTGCTGACTTTTTAAGAATTCTTTCTGAATTTCTTAGTGCAAATCTGCAAAAGTCAGCTTATATGCATGCATGTATTCAAGAAGTTAGACTTACTAATGCTTGAGCCATGCTTCTGTAATAATTTGTCCTTGCATTGCTTTTTGCAGCTTCTGTCAATGACCCAAGATGAATACAAGCCATCGGATGTTAGTATACTACTAGTCTTTGTAATTTTGCAATTCTTCTCAATGTGTGTAAAACAGATAACACTGATACATACAGATAAAACCTTAGATGACATTTTTAAAGCTTTTATATTTTTGTTAGCCTGCCATTTACCCTATAATCTTGATGATCCTAAATGTAATTGTCTTCTGCTTCCTTAATAATTTCCGTGAGAAACTATTCATTTGAAATTAAGCTGCTTGTAGTAGTACCAGCTGGCAAACGATCTTTGCTATTTCATTGGGTTTAAATAAGATATGAAAATATGCTTTCTAATGTAAGACACCTTTAAATTTGATTTAGTTTCTTTGCTGTATTTTTTTATTTCATTCATGTTGGAATGCTGAAGCCCTTAAAGCATGACTGACAGCACATATGAGTTCAATTTGCATATTACAAAAAATCCAAGTCTTTATTTGAACAGACAGCAAATGATCCATTTATTTTGGCTGCTATAGACCTTAGTAGACTCTGAAAGCAGAAATGCCTCCTTTGTTCAACACACACAGAAGAAGGGAGGTGCAGATGAATTTTGGGAGCATCTGTAACCTAATCTAAAAGTGCTCCACAGTCTGTGCTTGGTGTAGCTGCTGAATATGACTGAACATAATCCAGATACTGTTCTGAATCAGTTCACAGGCTGTTGCATATGCCCGTGCACAGTTTTGACAAGAAAGATACGGTCCTTTCTCACAGTCTGAGCAGAAGTCAGTCTTGAGCATGTATTGCCATCACTAACCCATTGCACATGAATTTCTGCCAATAGGAAAGTTACTAATGACTGTGGTTGCTGGAGCCCTTATCCAAACAAGCACAAGGGCTGAAATTGAAGTCACGAAAATAAAACAATGAAAGAGTGTCAAATTAGCACTATCAAGTGACAAAAATGTGGCCTCAATAACAATAATTGCCACAAGTGCTTTTATTAACAACAACAAATATAGATCTCACCACTAATAATTCAAATTTGAAAGTCATTTATAACCATTATTTTCATAACTACTGGAAATAATTAGATGTGAACTGAAGTCTGAAAATTCTGATGTAATAGTTTGCCTAAGAAGGAGAACAAATTTTTGGTTAGTTCTATTGGTATGGCATAAAAATCTAACAAAAATTTATTTTGGAAGCTGTGATGCACTACTTTTGCATGCAACATTACTATAACATACCAATTTATTGGAAGCAACTGCAGTTACTTGTTAACCTCTTTTAACATTGGCACTCCAAGAGTAGCAAAACACAGGAGTCCCACTCTTCTAAGAGCCATGGTAAATGCAGGTCCTCTCTCGGATGTCCTGGCAGGTGCTGCTGGTAACAGTGAACGGGAACCCTGCTGACTATCACACCATCCACCCCGCACTGCCACTGGAAAATGGTCCAGCCAAAGCCGACATGTACTCCACTCCACAGTACAAGTGGGAGCCTTCGGATGGCACGTCAGGTAGTGAATTGCCTAGGAATTGTCCTTAGTTCCATGTGGTTTTCTTATTCTGTATCTCCAATCACTGCCTCAGGCATTTCTTGTCTTTTTTGTAAGCTCTTTGGCCTGTTGAAGTTAAATAACTGCTGTCACCTTACAATGATGGATGACCACATGGCAATTTTGTAAACTGGGCTTTAGGTGTATACCATCCAAAATACTTGGCCTACTAACACAGTGTTTTGAAGTAGACATCAGAGTGATTACAAGCAAAATAATTCCAGGAGAGGATGCATGTACTATCTTTAGACCAGCATGGATTGCAAATAAGAATTTCTTTTTCTACTTAGAAAAGGAAGAGGAGGAGGAGGAGGAAGAAGAGGAAGTTACTCAGGAGGAAAAAGAAAATGTTAAATTGCATGCCCTGGTCTCTGTGTTCCAATTTATCATGAAGCAAAGCTACATTTGTGCTCTAATAGCAATGATGGTAAGTACTGGCAAGGAAAAGAATAATACTGCTTACTATTAAAAGAGTAATAATACTTACAAGTGTCTTCTCAATGCTTTTCTGAAAGTAATTTCATTTGTTGGTTTTCAGAAAATCTTTGCATCAGGCTTAGAAAATATCAATATGGTGTCTGCATCATTTTGAGCCCATTTTAGGTTATTAATGCATAACTCCCAAGCCTGTTACAGACCTATAAATAGGGCAACATGTGGCATTCTGGTTAAAACATCTCATTTCCAGGACTGGGAGTCACAGGCTTTGTTGTCAGTTGAATGTCAGAAAACCACTGGGTCTCAGTTTTCTATTGATTCCCAAGCTTCTGCACAAGCAGGTTTATCACGTATTTGCACCACTCACAAATTTTCCTATAAAATTAAAGTACGTCATACTGATAAAGAGAACTGAATAAATATAGTTCCTAATTCAGGTGATGCATGTATCTAATTACTCTGTGAGACGATCTGTAAAGCCTGGTTTCCTATATTGACCCAGAAAGATCTCAAGGAAAATACAACTTTGTGCCAAGACAGGTTTTCCTATTGTTTTACTTATCACCCTTCTTTGTCTTTTTCATGCCATTGCTTGTTTTTAAGTCTCCTTGTTGCAAATACTTTGAGCTGCATTATACCAAGGTTTTCACATAATGATTAGATGTCTTTCTATAGTCCCAGTGGAAGCTTTGATTTTACTGTTTTGGAAAAGTTTCAACTGTGATGAAATTAACCATAAAGCTTCTTGGCCCAATTTTGCATTAAAATGGTAAAACAAATTACCTTGGCTGCCTCTTTTTTGCATAAAGTTTCAAACTTTATCTGCTGTCTTTTAACAGACAAAGTTTCCCCAGATATATGGTAGGATTCTTCTGCAAAATATGGATCTGGGTCGATGAATTCTGAGACATTAGCAAGTAGTTAGTTATTTTCATATTGAAATAATAACTTTTTTCCTATTTTTTTAAACTCATGTATTTCTTAGATCATAAAATGGTTTGGGTTGGAAGGGACCTTAAAAGTCATCTACTTCCAATGCCCCTGCCTTGGGCAGGGACACCTCCTACTAGGCCAGGTCTGCGTTTCCCATTTAATTAATTTCTAGGGTCATATCTCTCAATATAAAAGGAGATGCTATATTTGAAGAACTTTCTTACACTTTAATGCTAACTTTTGTCTTCATGATGTATTCTGATTTTATGTGACCCAAATTAATTTATTCTTTTACTTGTGGTATTCTCTGATGCCAATTCCATTTATACTATATCCAAAGACAGCTCAGTGTAACCTATTTTCCCATATGAGAACAGAGAAGTGGCTTATTATTCACATACCCTTAAAAGACATCATTTTCAGGGGGGCTAAGCTAACCTGATACAAATATTCCTAATGTTTAATAATCTTATATTTAAATTAAAAAATCATATAAAATACTTTCTTGACAGTAATTCCACAGTTATAGCAGCATATATACAGCTAAATTTACTCCTAAATTAATAACACAATGTAAAAACATGTAAACCCCAAATCCTTTTCTTGAGTGTTTAATAGAGACGTTTTCGATAACTGAATTTTGAAAGGTGTAGAAAACATTCCATAGTTGTGAGTATTCAGGTACTCTACCACAGTTACTGTAGATTAAATGTTCTTCAGGTTAGGTGGGTGCGCACCATGGCTTTCCATTTTAAACTGATTTCACAAAAGCTAGAACAGTATGGAGTTAATGCAGTTTTGTAATACTGTCAAAAGCCTTGAACGCAGTACTCATTGATTAGGTTTTGCTATTCCTGCCCTGAATTCTTTGCTGCTGTTTTGCAAGGAGAACTTTTGTGCCCAAATTTTAATCTTTATTTTCCATCTTTTTTAGTTTGGTGTAATGAGAAGCAATGAGTCTGCTTAAAAAGTGCAGTTAATGCATAAAGCAGGGTTTGCCCTTAGAATCCACTTTCTGCATGTTCTTCATCGGGTTTATTGCTGCTGGCCCAGTGGGTGATTAATATGGGTGAGAGTCTGACAAAAATGAAAATATGCACTAAGTAGAGAAGTGTAAATGAAGTGTAACTGGAAATTTGAGTCTATGTTTTTCCTGAATGCATCTATAGACATTTTTTCCACTCTCTCCTCCTTCCACAAGGCATGGAGCATCACGTATCACAGCTGGTTGACTTTTGTGTTACTGATCTGGTCTTGCACATTGTGGATGATTCGGGACCGACGGAAATACGCCATGATCAGTTCACCATTCATGGTTTTTTATGGAAATCTACTGCTAATATTACAGTATATATGGAGTATTGAGCTCAAGAATGATGAACTTCCTCAAGTATCTGGTTTTTTAGAAAGGAAGGAACCCGGGGAGCTGGCATCAAAGGTAAGTGTAACAAACAGCTGAGATTTATTTATGAAACCACAAAATATATTATGATAAAAATTTGGATGTCTTGACATTTCTTTAAGAGTGCATCCACAGTGTTAGGTGTAACCACTTTCAGCAGCAATTCTATAATAGAGGATAAGTCATTAAAAATGGTGTTCAGAGAACTACTTCTTGCATATTAAGCTAATACTAGAGCAGATGTTTCAGACACCTTTTAGATTTTTCATTATAATTCTGTAGAAAATACTTGGTGGATTGAAATTGCTCACTTGTTTGGTTTTATAAACTGGATTAAAAAACAGATGTTATTTGATTTGCTAGATTAATACCCATGGGATGTCAGATCTGTCTCTGACTATGATGGTAACTGGAACTGTGTGGTCATTGCAATTACCAACACTACTCACTCCCTAATGGTGTGGCTCAAGCAGCAACACGTAGCTGTGACTGGATTTTAATTCTTTATCCTTACGCCTGAATCAGCACAAGTTGAAATCCATTTCAGGTTAGAACCAAGAGAGTTTGCTGACCCCAGTGCATGATAGATTTTTTTCTTTGATGTCTTGGAAATGCACTTTATTTGGCAAGTTTGCTGCTGGGGAAGGGACTGAACACAAATAGGAAGTTGTTTCCTAGAGCACCCAAGAGGGGCATCTCAGAGAGTGCATCTAGTTGGCACTGCTCCCCTTGTGCTAAGTGGATCACTTCCCTTGGGACTCCTAATTACAATGTAAGCTGGTGCTGTACATCATCTTCCTTGTTGTCAATACCCTTTGGACAACCATTTCTGGGTCTTTAATGCATTTGAAAGTTAGTGAGTGTTGTATTATTTCTCTTGTAAAGGTAGGGCTAGTTTGGTAAGAGCCATAAAGCTCAAGGGGTTCTGCAAGAGAAGTTTCACAGTTTTTCTCAATGATTTCGTAAATCTTTAAGGAGTTTTAACTGTCTGAATACTTCATTCCCTTTGACATTGTTCCTTATTAGCCAGATCATCAAATATCTAAATTGTCTAAAAACAGATGTCTAATCTAATTGTCTAAAAACAGATGATGTAAAGAAAGGAAGCTGTTGTGTATATATGATGATTCGGCCACATTCATAAAGCTAATAGTGTTTAGTGGGGCTTTTTAGGCTGAATAGAATGCATTCCATAACTCTCACAGAATCACAGAATAGTTGAAGCTGAAAGACTTCTGGAGGTCATTTGGTCCAGCTCTCAAGCAGGGCCATCTAGACCTGATTGCTGAGGACCATGTCCAGATGGCTTTTGAATATCCCCAAGAATGGAGACTGCTACATCCCAGGGCAACCTGTGCCAGAGCTCAATTACCCTCACAGGAAAAAAGTGTTTCCTGATATTCAGAGGGATTCTCCCATGTTTCAGTTTGAGCCCATTTCCCCTGGTCCTGTCACGGGGCACCACTGAAAAGAGTCTGGCTCCAACTTCTTTCCGCCTCCTTTCAGATATGTACAGAAATTGAATGAGATTCCCCTTGAGCTTTGTCTTCTTCATGACAGAGATGCTCCAGTCCCTTTATCTTAATGCCATTCAGCTGGAATCTCTCCTGTACATCCATGTCTGTCTCATACTGGGGAGCCAGTACAGCACTTGAATTGTGGCCTCACCAGTGCTGAGTAGGGAAGAAGAATCACCCTTCTCAACCTGCTGTCAATACCTCATAATGCAGCAATTCCCTTCTTTGCCATAAGGGCATATTGCTGACTCACTTACAGCTTGTAATCCACCAGGATCCTCAGGCTTTTTCTGCCAAACTACTCTCCAGCTGGTTGGGTCCCAACATGAAATGCTGCATGAGTTGGCTCTTCCTCCCCAGGTGCAGGACTTTGCACTTCCCCTTGTTGAATGCCCTGATGTTCCTGTCAGCCCGTTTCTCCAGCCTTCTGAGGTCCCACTGAATGTAGCACAGCCCGCCAGTGAATCAGCCACTCCTCCTAGTTTTGCATTAGCAGTAAGCTCGGTGTGGGTACGCTCTGGGCCATCATCTGGATCAAAAATGAAGGTGTTAAACAAGACTGGATTCAGTATTGACCCCTGGGGTACATTGCTAATCATTGACCCCCAACTACACTTTGTGCTGCTGATCACCACCTTCTGAGCTCAGCTATTCAGTCAGTTCTCAGTTCACCTCACTGTCTGCTCATCCAGCCTACATTTCATCAGCTTCTCTATGAGGATCTTATGGGAGACAGTTTCAAAAGTCTGTTTGGAGTCTAAGTAGAGACAGTATCTGCTCCTCTCATCTACCAAGTCAGTCATTTTATCATAAAAGTTTATCAAGTTGGTCAAGCATGATTTCCCCTGGGTGGATACACTCTGACTATTCCTGATGATCTTGTCCTTCATTTGCCTGGAAATGTTCTTCAGGATTAGCTCGTCCATCACATTAGAATCACAGAATGGTTTGGGTCAACAGGGACCTTTAAAGATCATCTAGTGGAACCCCCCCTGCCGTGGGCAGGGACATCTTTCATTAGATCAGGTTGCTCAAAGCCCCATCCAGCCTGACCTCAGACACTTCCAGTGATCCACAACATCTCTAGGAAGCCCTTTCCTGCATCTAGCATTCCACTATCACCTTCCCAGGGACTGAGGTGAGGTCGTCCAGGCTTGATCCTTCATCTTGTCCTTCTTGAAGATAAGAGTGACATTTGCTTTCCTTCAGCACTTCTCCCAGTCACCACATTTGATCAGAGATTATTGACAGTAATCTCTACTACTGACACCAGCCAGCCCCAGGATACATCCCATCAGGAGCTGTGCACTTATGTGTGCCCACTTTCTTTAAATATTCCCTGATGTGAACCCCTTCCACCAGAGGAAGACTCTTCCTTGCTTCAGACTTCTCCATGGTCTCCAGGAACGGTTTCCTTAAGGTCAGACTTGCTAGCGAAGGCTGAGGCAAAGGCATTTGGTACCTCAGCCTCTTCCATGCCCTGTGTCACCAGGGCCCTCACCCCACTCAGCAGTGGGCCTACATTTTCCCTAGCCTTCTTTTTTCTGCTGAGGTGTGTACAGAAGCAAATCTTGCTGCTCTTGACATGCCTTGCCAGATTCAATTTCAGGCCTTGGCTTTTCTAACCATGTCTGTGCATGCTTGGCCAGTCTCTGCATACCTGCCAGATTACCTAGTCCATCCTCCATCCCCAGGCAGAGTCTATGCATTCGAACTGTGTTGTCGTGCAAATCCCAGCCTCACCTCTCCATCTTTCTGACCTGTGCTTGCTAAAGAGCCTGTAGCTCTGTATTGCAAATATTCAAGGCACCACACCCTGTCTCTGTCATCCCAACAAGACCACAGCCCTGCACAGAGATCTGTAATTGCTTGTGTTTGTTTCTTGTGCTGCAGGGCACTAGCAACAGGCACTTCAGAGGGGCACCTGACTGTGCTGTTTTCTCAGTAAGAACCTGGCAGGTTTCCCTGAAAGGCTGTGTTGAAGTAATTGCCTTGCTTATATACACATGCTTGAGGTGACCCTGCATAAACCCTGTTTTGCTGATTATGTATTTCCTTTTGTTCATGTCACCCGAAGCACCCTTTGCTTGTTAGTCTTCTCCATCGATCCTGCTGAGGGGCACTAGTAACTGTACCCACCTTTATTCCTAATTAAAAATCCTTTGAATAATGGTAGAATTTAAGTGAAGACTGGATAATATATTCTGCAGAAAGAACAGAAGTGTACTGCAGTTCTTTCTGCATAAGTTTCTGCATGCTGTGTGTGTTTCCTGATCTGAAAATGAGATAAAATCTATACTGTAAAAGGTGGCTAAAGCTTTTCTTTGATCTACAACCCTTCAAGACTTTTCTTAGAGCCATCTCTGGTTCTGGAAATGCCAAGTAGAACAAGGGAGTAAATGTGGCAGGAAGACAGAGCTAATCACTGCAGAAAGATGTCGTTGTTTTACAGTATCAAAGGTTTGTGTTTTAAAAGCCAGAGCTCCAGGAGGTATCTGGGGAAGCTGTGAAAGTCACACGGGCTGACAATCTGCTGCTGTGGCTCAGTGTTAGCATCAGTGTCAATAAAAACAACCATTTCCTGGGAGCAATCCTTTCCCCCGTTAAGGACTTGCACCTTAGAAGAAAAACAAGAGAGTTCTTTACATTGTACTACTGGCCTTGTCATTCTGTTGTGTGCAAAGTATTTGGCTCTTGCGTGCTTTCTCTTTGAAATTTTATTCTTCTAACTAAGTAGTGAAATAAGTCTCCTTCTGCAAGGAGAAATTAACAGAAACTTTGTAGAAAGTAAACATAAAATCAAATGTGTGACAATAGACATCATGTTGTTTCCTGCATTTTGTCCATCTCTTGGTATTGCAAGGTGTTGCATTTAGCTTTTTGCAAAACACAGAAATGCACTCTTCATTAAAGAGATCTGTTTATTTCTAAGGTATCCTGCTGTTACTGAATTATCATCTCTTGAAGCTCTTAAAAGAATTAAGAACTGTCTCAATTCTTGAAACTTCTGCAAATGCAAGGCATATTCCATTGACTGCACCTTCTGTAACTGCAAGACATACAAAAAAAAAGATTTTTAAATTAATTGTGTTTAAGCACCTGAAGTACCAAACCTCCTAAATCAAAATATTTATGATATACAAAACCATAATAATGACAATAACTCTTGCATGCACTTCTTCCCTGAAAAAAAAAAAAGGTAAAAATTAACAAAAAACCAACAAATGGGAATTATACCAATCAATGCATAATGAGAAGATCCCTGAACTTGTAAGACAGTAGTTAAAAACTGAATAGAATGGGGTAGAATAGAAGCATAAAGTGAATACCTTTAAGAAATGGTAAGGTGCAAATGAAGCAAAGTTGTTTGTAATGCAAGAGGTTTCCTAAATATCATAACTTGCCCTAAGATGCACTTTGACACCGGTGCCATCACTGCCATTTTCTGAGAGACAGAGAAAACAAAGGCATGCAAAATTTATAAAAACCTATTCTTGTATCAGTAGGACATAGGATATACAATTAGTCTGTTGGTTTTGTTTTGATTTTTGTTTGCAGATTCTTTTCACAATTACTTTCTGGCTACTGCTTAGGCAACACCTCACTGAACAGAAAGCACTTCGGCTAAAAGAAGCTACTTTATCTGAGGTCAAAGTTGGAAGTGAAGAAAATGAAGAAAAAGGTAAAGCAAGATCCAATTTAGTCCTTCAGTCATGACAGAAGTTCCAGTTACTGCATTTCTCTGATGCTGAAAGCAATTAGCAAGATACCTGTTATTAGCTAAGATATTAAAAATATATATGTGCAGCTATACGTTAGATATAAAAATGAAACACTTTAGTAATTCAGATAAAATGAGAATTCGCTTTACTGGAAGGTAATTGAAACTACTCATTTTAGAAAGATTACAGAAATTCAAATGATCAGTTTACTGCTGTGTCCCAAACTCAAACCAGGGGATTAATTGCCCTAGAAGTTTAACCAGAGGAGATAAATTTACATAGGAAAAGTTGCTAAATTTCCTGGAAGTTGTGTTGGTACATAAACACTTATAACAGGCACAGAAGTTAAATCACAAATTTCAGTGGAAAAAATAAACATGTATTTTATCAGTGCAGGGGCTCCAGCACATCTGAGAGCAAAGTTTACTTCTATAGATTCAGCTTATCTAACAACTCAGTGACCTGTTCTTTCTTTTGCTACTGGGCACTTGTTCCTCCCAAAATTCCTTGTCCTCTTCTCTCTCTTTGGAAGTTGAACTGAACAAGTTCAGTGCACTGAAATGGTAGAAAGTGAGCCCTGGAAGCAGTGGTGTAGTTTCCTCTTTGTTTAATTACAATCCTTGTCTCAGTAAAACTTCTGATCAGTGTCAAAGCTGGACTGCAAGGATTTTCAAGGCAAGAGCCTGAGAAGAGGGATGGTGAGTGGGACAAAAGGAGTGGGCAAGCCTTTTGATGGTGAACTCTCCATATTGTTCTCAGTGGAAAGAAAAGCACTACAACCATGTTCTATGGTTTTGGCAAGCCCTGTTATCTCGATACTTGCACATGTACTTGCTGCTGGGGGGACACTTACCTGCACTCCACAAACCTCACAAGGTTAATAACTGGGGAATCTGGACCTCTTCATAGGGCAAAAGCAGCTTGCCTTTTCTGGCCCAGGTACAGCAGAAAAACCTGGGAAAGTGGTGGTTTTTTTTAAAAACAGCAGCATTAGTGCAGTGCTTATATATTTTAAGCTTGTTTGGGTTTATGTTAATGTCTTCCTTTGCTTGTGGTTTTTGGAGGAAAACACAATATTCTCCAAGGGATGAAACTCAAGCTGAGAGGTTCAAACTCAAGATGAGAGCTTAAACTCAAGATGAGACGTTTCTGGTGGTGCTGGTGTTTTCTTTGTTTTCCAGTTTAAAAGGTTGCTGACTTGAGAGTATAAGCATTACCTTGGAAAGTGTTTTGGCTATTATCCATTATGCAACCCTTAGACTCTAATTTTCCGCTACAACTGCTGGCGTTTCAGACAAAATGAAGAGGGCTGTCCAGTGAGGATGTATAGCCATGTGCTGTATGGCTCCAGCAGCATGTTTAAGGTCATATGAAGTTAAAACCCTTTTCCTTGCTGTGGAGGCATGCATGATTAGGAATTAGAGTCTCTTGTGAATATTGTATTTTAAGTTTCTATGTTGTGTGCAGAGATTTTACTTTCCACCCATTTAAATTCTTACTCAAAGTCCCCAGAACAGACAGGCCAAATGTGACTCTATATTTGCAGAAGAGGAGTCGCAAGAGGGAGAAGTGTCAGAAGAACAGGAAGAGGAGAAGGAAGAGGAGGAGGAGGGAGAGGAGGAGGATGAACAGGATATTATGAAAGTCTTGGGGAAGCTGGTGATGGCTATGTTAATCAAGTACTGGATTTACGTCTGTGGGGGCATGTTCTTCTTTGTCAGCTTTGAGGGTAGAATTGTCATGTACAAAATCATCTATATGGTACTGTTCCTCTTCTGTGTGGCCCTCTATCAGGTAAGTGAGAACTGTGTTAACTGAATTTTATCCTTGAATAGAATTGTTTATACTTTTACCTTGCTAATAAAGTAGCTCCAAATAGAATTCATAAGCAGTATATTTGTTCTTTAGTTAGACACAACAGAATAAGACCATTTGAAGGGGTTAAGACTAATTTTTGTCTTTTTTTTGTTATAGTGACAGGCAAAGTGCACATAAACTAGATACAATGCACACCTCTGCTCTGGCATGCCACTTCACTATGAGCTTTGGAACCTCTGTGGAAAATTCTGAGTCTGTGCATATTCTACATAGCCAGCAGTTTTTGTTGCAGCTGGTCCACACAGCTTCCACATCCCAATGAGCATGGAGTCCCTCTCATATGGGACTTTAATCTCCTAATGGTGATGAAATTGACTGAAGCTGTCCCTGACTTTGTGTTTGTGGCCCATGTCCCATCATACATTTTTGCAGAAATGTCTTTACTAAAATGCATTTGCCTCAGGAGTAAAACCTGTATCTCAAAGATCTGTGGCTGCCGCTGAGTAATATTGCTTACTTCAGGCCAGCTAGGAAAAAGTAGTGTCCTTCATGCTTGTTTGACAGTACAGTGTTGTCAATATTTCTGTCAGTGTCTTTGCCTTCAGCTTGTGTCAGCATCTTTAGTGTGTGATTTTCAGGTACACTATGAATGGTGGAGAAAGATTTTAAAGTACTTCTGGATGTCAGTGGTTGTTTACACAATGTTGGTACTTATTTTCATCTACACATACCAGTTTGAGTCATTCCCTGGGTTGTGGAAGAACATGACAGGCCTGGATGAAAAGAAGTAAGTGGTTTTGATTAATATAATCTTTTTTCTTTGGTTCTCTGAGTTCAGTGTGATGGAAGGATCTGAGAGTAGTCTTCCTTCTTATGGGAGAAAAACATCATGAGGCCATTTTCAGGCATAGCTGACTTTAAGCACTCAGTTCTGAAGTAGTAGATTATTGGTGTAACCACAGAGATGAGCAAGACCAAGAGAGGGGCTCAAAGAGTTGCATTTTCTCCCATCGTCTGCCAAGACCTCTGGATTTCTTCTGTCCTCAATACAGTGCCAATACTTCCCCTCCCCGCTTGGACCATAGGAACAAGATCCAGGGAAAGATTAAGGGTAGATCTGCAGGATGTCTGGAACTGATGAAGGTGGACCTGCTCTCCTGCTGATGAGGAGGGCTGAGTTTCTTCATCCTTATGATGAGTTGGGCATTTCTCAAGAGGAGCTTATGTGAGGAAGTATATGCAATATGAGTGGATCTCCAGTGCAGGACTTTCAGTCAGAGAAAACTCATCTGATTCAAGAGACCTGTGGCAGGGTTTGTTCATTTGACTGTACTTTTACAAGTACCTCTCTATATTAATGAGTCCAAACACAAGACACTTCCATTGTAAAACTAACTAGTTTAGGAGAATTTTAAAAACCAAAACCACATAATAAGTGCCATCCCCTTAGTTCCTATTGCAAATGATTTCTAGTAATGTCTCATGACAAGAAGAGTATTTTGTGTGAAAAGACGGCTTAGTGGCATACTCTTTTTTTTTCCAGACTAGAGGACCTTGGCTTAAAACAGTTTACTGTGGCTGATCTATTCACACGCATCTTTATCCCCACCTCCTTCCTACTGGTGTGTATTTTACACCTTCACTATTTCCATGATCAGTTTCTCCAGATCACTGATTTAAAAGCTGTAACCAGCAAACAGGACAACACTATTTACAGGTAAAGAAACAAAGTAAATAGAATTATTGATTATATGTATGAAAATGCTGTTAACTGACTGTGTTGTAATGCTCACTTTTCAGTATATGTTATTTGCCTTTGCTATGACCACCTGGCTTAAAAAGAAGGTACACAGTATCCAGCAGCCCACTACAACCAAAGTGTCTCCCCTCATTTTCCCGTACACACTGAAATTTTTCATTTTGGGGTACATTTTCAAAGGTACTAATGACATTTATGTATTTATCTCGTTGGCTTTGACCTTTAATGGGTGTTAGGTGTTTAATTGTGATGTGTGCCTTTTTGTATGTGTACCTGTCAGTAATAAGAAACACAGCTTTTAATTTGGGTCACTTCCTTTTTTTCAACATCTATTTTGAAGGCCACATGAAGATTGGGAGATGTTTGGAAAATACCACATTTACATTGAACAGTTAGGCCTTTCTGTAAAGTTGAACTTCAGAAATGGAAAAATTCTGAATTTGTGGTTACTTTTCATAATATTGACCCTTGGCTGTGCTAGACATTTGGTGATTTCATCCATTAGCATTTTTTCATGAATCTAGGACATCACTTTTCGTGTTCAATTCTTACGTATTTTCCTGCATAAAAACCAATCTGGCCTAGGATCCTGTGCCAGGAGTACAAGAGAGAGAAATGGTTTTGTAGTACATAGTGTTATATTATGCAATGACAATTACAGTCATTCTTTGAAGAAAGCAATTAATTTAGTTCCTACTTTTAGAATGTTTACCTATGAGTATATCTCAGATGCACTACTATGAATGAAGACTAGCTGCAGTTGCTTAACAGAGAACTATGTTCTAGGTTATGCAAGATTTACAAAAGCATTTCGGATACTTTTCATCCATTCAATTTGATATGAAGCTACTTTTACAGTGTATGGTACCGAGTTTGTTTGTGCCATGAGAATAAGATCTACTTTTATGGAATGCTTCCAGTTTCTGTATTTAAATAATTTCTAAGACTAGAACAGATCAAACTCGATAAAATTTCCCAGTAAAGTTGGGGGGGGGCAGGTTTTAAACTTACCTTTTAAATGTCTGTTTATGTTATAACTCTTCCTTTGCTCTTCTTGAATTGCTAAATGTGATGGTAGATTCAAGGGCCCTTTTGTAATGGCCTGTGAGCAAACTTCCCTTGCCCATAGCAGACTTCCTGTGCATCAGTAGGTACACGTTAACATCTCTGCATTGGCCAGGTCCTGAAAACAGAGCCCAGACAGGTGTCTGAGCTGAAATGGGGTTGTTCCTGGACTGAGGCATTTGGGGGGAGTGCTTTAGAGTTTGCAGTAACTCCACAAGTTCTCTTGCAGCCCAAAGCTTGCACTCATGCTCAGTAACATAGGAAGTTTCCACCTCCCTTCTACTGTGATCCAAAAGGCACAAAAAAAGAACAAAAAAAACCTCCTTAAACACTCATTAGATTTTGATGGGTTCACTTTGCCTATGAAAATACTACTTCAAAATCTATTACATGAAATATATCAGAATATCATACAGCTTTTCAGATGCTGATATGAAGAGGATCGCTGTGTCTAAAGTCACATCATTCCCAAAGGATGGAACCACTGATAGTAAAGACAGAAAGTGTTTTAAATGCAACAGGAGCAAACATTTTTGACAGGAATAAGTAGCCTTGAGATACCACACTGAAAGTAGATGTTCATTGTCATACCAGGCTTTTTATTAAAGTGACAGATGGGGAGGATCATGTGATATCATCACTTTTTTGTCTTGCTATTAGAATGGTATTGAGTCTAAATGTGTACTAGATTGTATTAAGCAGTCATATAAATAGGTAGGTATTTTTAACAGTTAAATGTGGAATATATCCTACATTTGCCATTTTACAGTATTTTCAAAATCAAAAATACCACATATATCATTTGTTCCTCCTGAGAAATTTTAACTATTATGGCCAATACCCAAATCAGAACAGTTTTCTTGGTTTGTACTCCTGATAACACTGCCTGATGTGTGAAAATCTAGCTCTTTTCCTCCCTTGATGCAATAAATCAGTACTGAGCATGAGCCAACTTTATAGTTCAAAACTTCATGATAAGAACTCAGCTGACATTTGTATCAATGATGCATAAAGCTGGATAAGAACTAATACAACATCCAACTTCAGTTTAAGAGTAATGCGAGCAATAAAAATAAGTTGCAAGGGCAAGTATAATACAGATTAAAGAGTCATGTATATATGTAATTTTCTCACAAATCTACTGAACCTTGATTTTCCTTTTTGCTTTGAAGACACTCACATTCACTTAACAACTGGTTTACATTCCTAAACTGCTTTTATGCTGCATCTTTTGCAAAAAAAAAAAAAAAAAATTAAATAGAGAAACTGAACCTTCATTTTGGATAAGAAGACAGAACTCAGTCCCTTTAATAGTGAACTTGAAATAGTCACAGCAAGAGAGAGATGGTCATGAAAGTAATAAAGAAAGCACGTCCAGTTTCTCCATCTGCCCTTGAACTGCCGTGTGTGATTATGGTACTACAGTTGTGTCTAACTGAAGAGTCCTGTTAAAAGTGCTGAAAATACTCATTTATTAAAATGCTGCTTCAGATGAGCAAAGTTTGCAGAGTGAGTTCAAGAGTAAAACTCTGCCAGCTTCAAAGAAAGGGCACAGAAACTGGCACACTGGAACTGGCAGAGTGAGGCACTTCTCACTATTTATAAAGGTGTCAGAACTGAGAGTCTCAGTTTTACACCTGCAAGAGAAAGAAAAATTCTCTGATTAGGACTTTCCAAGCCCATTTCCTTGCTGTACCATGAATTACGGGATGGCAGAGATAAAAGATGTGAGGTAGAATATATCTGTGATACGATGTTGTGCCACAATTACCTTTACATACTTTTTTTAAAAAGGAAAAAAATTCTTTTAAAAAATGGTGGTATTCTAAGGCTTATTTAAAGTAAAGCAGTAAAGGCTGTTCTCACATTCTGGGGATGGTGAAAATTACCTGTAGTTCTGACTGAAGTTGTATAGGATCTGAATGTCTAGGAGCTGCGTTTATAAGCTTCCTAGACTTTTCACTGCATGGTGTATGTTAAGATTTCAGAGTGTGCTTTGTTATGACCATGTGTCATAACACGTTGGTGGACAGGAAAGTGTGTTCATTCCTATTTAATGCTTTTCTTTTCTCTCTCTAATTCATTTCCCATTTTCATCTTGTGCTTTCATCTCCCACCACATAGCCATGCCAAAGTCAATGGCCGTGTATATCTAATAATTAATAGGTGGGTACTTCAATTCTTCCTTTCCTTTAAAACCAATATACGTTGGGGTTTTTTTGTTACTTCTTAGTTGCCTTAAAGCAAAGTATGTTCTTGCTGCGCAGTACTGTGAAGCAGGCAGGGAGATAACGTTGTTCAGGTATTGCAGTTTCCTAAAGCTGAGGAAGCAGTTAATACACCTCTTCTGCATATTTATACATTGTGAGTTTCTTCTCCCAGCTGAGAATTCTCCTAAAGTTTGCCCACGGCTCAATGCAGGAATAATTGGTGCTATTTGTAATTGGCTGCAGACAACAGATTTGGTTGAGGAGGCTCTTTTATCTACCCTTTGTGCATGGAAAGATGCATGCCTGCATGCGCCTCTGTACACACGGACACACAGATGCACATCCCTGTCTTCCTCCAAGCATGTAAGAAAGGGAATTTGAGGGACCATTCAGTTAACTGTGTAGTATGTGTTATGAGTTTATACAGACTGAAATTTCAGAGCTGGGAAGGGAACACTGAAACCACTGCATGCTAAGGCTGTTAATTCACAGGCTGCGTTGAGTGCTGCAGGATTGAAACTAGAAAAATTGCCATCATAATCTTTTTATAAATGGCATCTTGAAAATTGTTCCATAAATTAGATTTCTTTCTAAATATTTGACTGGAATAAATGTGGGCTATTGTTTAATCACCTATGAGAATAGAAGGACTTCTGAGTTAGTTGTCACTACTGAATATAAACAGAAAAAACAAGAAAATCCCTTGTTTAGATATTTGTGACTACCTGCTCCTCACACTCCTTCTTCAAATGTCATCATGTAGTTTGGGTCACCATTCTTAAAAGTTTACCAGAGCTGGAATTCTGGTCTACAGAAAGCCTGTGTTTAAGGGAATGGTGGGGGCAAGCACATTGGCTAAGGCAGGCGAGTTGCTTGCTGAGGAGCATGGCCAGGAGGCAAGGCTGGGCTGTCACCCAGGGGCAGTCAGAAATGTGGAGCAACAATTGAGGGCGACAGTCAGATCTGGAATCCGTAGCAAGGGTCAGCTGCAACCTGGTAAGGTCCCAGCAAGTCCATGGAGATAAGGCAGGCTAGCAGTGAAGGCAGGGGGTCAGCCTGCATGTCAGGCTTAGGGTCAGGGAGGCACGGGAGCAGGCACAGACAAAGCTACGATGCAGCCACAACTTAGAAGTGGAAGCCTCAGAGGGAAAGCAGCACCCAGTGAAAGGAGAGGATCCCTCTGCACTGAGGCTTCCCTGCCTGTCCACATACCCCAACATGGCGTGGATTCACGCAGTAAATCCGCTTAAAGGCCCATAAAGGCACTCAAGGTCCTGCTGGAGGTATGGCACTGTGTGCTCAGTGTGAGACTTGCAGACCGAATATTCAGGCGATGGGTCACTAGTGTTGTGCAGAGCAGAAAGCTTTCTGTTCCTAAGGCTTCGCACAAGAGATAATTGAGAATTTATTTTAGCCAGAAAGTTTCAAGCAATCCATAAACTGCAAAAAATTATCAGACAGAAAATGCTTAATAATTCATTTGGATAATTAATCTTCTGCTCTAGTAAATTACAAATAGATGACAGTACTAGGAGTCCAGCAAGGACCTGTGGTAATGCCTGATTTTAGTGCCACTCAAGTTGCTTTATTGCTGAAAATTGGATCTACTGGTACACTTCTCATTATTGATACCCTATTTAATGAACCTGAGGGTAAGAAGCTGAAAACACTAGTGGCTGTACCTTCAAGGCTTGTCACCTGCATTATTAGTTTCTTTTCCTAAGTATCAGACACAATGCTTTTATGTTATTTTGGATAATTTCCCACCAGTATGTGGTTCCAACAATGAAGTTATATCTCACTAGCTGTGAAGATGTATGGGTAGCTTGTCTTAAAAATTCTAAACTAGTGAAGTTTTTATATGTTAATACCTCAGTGTTGTCTGTTTCAATATAATGTGATCTTGTAGTGAAAAAAAAAATTAAGAAAAACAACCCTTGCAATACATAAGGAGGTTTTGGAAGAAAGATTCCAAGTAGACTAACTTTCCAAACAGTGGGCAGGGCTCTTTGTCTAGCATTGGATCTCCTAAGCACATGATCCAATGCTCAAGCCTACTGATGCCAATAAAATTACGCCTACTGAAAATTAAACTCATACTGAGGTTTTGTCAGGTATATGTATTGCATGGGCCCATCTTTATAACCCCATTGCCTCCCAGATCTCCAGAATATGAATGGGAATTATATGAACAAGAGAAAGATGAGTCCACTCATACCAAATCCTATAGGGTTATTGTGTTTCTGTGCAGTTTACACTGAGGTAAGTCATTAAGTCTTTGATTTACACCAGTGTGAATGTAGATTTTTCTGTTATTAAAGTCAGTTGGGAAGATACCTCATAAAAATCAATGCAATTGCATATATGCAAAACCTGTCTGATTATATTACTACTTTCATTTCATGGTGCATTGCCTTTTAAATGGGCTCTGATGGTTTATATTAACCAGGGATCTCCTTAAAATTTGAATTGAACTGAAAATTCATTCTCTCTTCTTTATACATGACCCCCCCAATTAGTCTGTATTAGAGCTTTAGGTAAATATAAGTTAGTTATGTCCTTTTAGGGAGCATTGGTATTTAGTCACTTTATAGAGATTTGAATATCATTTTAGTGTATATGCTAGCTGATCTGTGATTCAGATATGAAAATAACCAAAGAGCCCCAAAAGAGATGATTGGTAACAGCCAACATGGCTTTACTAAGGACAAATCATGCCTGACAAATTTGATGACCTCCTATGATGGGGCTATAGTACTGATATATAGGGCCAGAGCAACTGACACTGTCTGCCTGGACTTACGCAAAGCATTTGACAGTATGCCATATGACATCCTTGTCTCCAAATTGGAGGGACTTGGATTTGATGGATGGACTGCTTGGTGGGTAAAGAACTGACTGGATGGGCACACCCAGAATTGTGGTCAATGGTTCATTGTTCATGTGGGTACCAGTGAGGAGTGGTGTCTCTCAAGGGTCAGTAGTGGGACCGAGACTGTTCGACATCTTTGTTGGTGACATGGACAGTGGGATCAAGGGCATCCTCAACAAGCTGGCTGATGACACCAGGCTGTTAGGTCCTGTCAACACTGGAGGGAAGGGATGGCATCCAGAGGGACCTTGACACACTTGAGAGGTGGACCCATGGAAACCTCATGAGGTTCAACAAAGCAAAGTGCAGGGCCCTACACCTGGGTCATGGCAATCCCAGATACACCAATGGGTCGGGCAGAGAAGTGACTGAGGGTTGGCCTGAGGAGGAAGACTTGAGTGTGATGGTTGATGAAAAACTCACCATGAGGTGGTAGCATGCACTCACAGCCCTGAAAGCCAATGGAATCATGGACTGCATCCAAGGGAGTATAGCCAGCAGGTCAGAGGAGGTGATTCTGCCCCTCTGCTCTGCTCTGGTGAGACCCCACATGGAGTGCTGCATCCAGCTCTGGGGTCCCCTACAAACAAAGGACATGGAACTGTTGGAGCAAGTCAGGAGGAGGGCCACAAAGTTGCTAAGAGGACTGGAGCACCTCCCCTACAAAAACAGGCTGAGAAAGCTGGGGTTGTTCAGACCTCACAGCAACCTTCCAATATCCAGGGGGCCTACAGGGAAGCTGGAAAGGGACTCTTTGACAGGAACAGCAGTGATAGGACGAGGAGTAATGGATACAAGTAGAATGAGGAAAAATTTAGGTTAGATATTAGAAAGAAACTCTTTACTGTTGAGTGATGAGACACTGGAATAGATTGTCCAGCGGGGTTCTAGATGCCCCAGTCCTGGCAATGTTCAAGGCCAGGTTGGATGGGGCTCTGAGCAACCTGGTCTAATGGAAGGTATTCCTGGCCAGGGCAGGGGTGGGGATTTTAAGGTCCCTTCCAACCTAAATCTTTCTATGATTCCATTTTCAGTAGACAAAGCTACTGAATAAATTCTTGAGTATAAGAGTTTTTCAGGTTATTAGACACTCAGGTGTCTGCCCAACCCATGATGAGGAATTTTAGTCATGAATGTGGCTAAAATGTGATTAAACTTTATTGCGTGATTTTTCTTGTGTTTGAATGTCTTGTTAAACTTCAAATTTTAAACCTCCTTTTCTGCTTTTTGACAATTGGCATGGTGTTTCTACTTCAGGATTGTTTAGTCAGATTTCTGTAGTTTTTTCTTCATTTGAGATGCCAGACTTTCCATCTTGAAGAAGCTGCTACTCCCAAATGTTTGAAAAATAATTCTGCTGTTTGAATATCTCATGAACTGCCTAGCCTAATATCATAACTTTTAATAATCAAGAAAAAAAAAATCTAGATTTTTAGTTTCTTGAACTGTAAAAATCCTAAAATTGGCATGATTTCCTGTCTAAATGGTTATAGGCCAGAATTTCACATCAAGAAAAATAAGTCCCTGAGATAGTACTGTAGCATATTAGAACAGTCTTACAGGTTCTTGAAAGTATGCTGAGTGTATTAATTTCAATAGCATAACCAAATATGTAGTGACCTAATCATATAGATATATACTTGCCAAAGGGAGACTTTATTTCAAGAAGTTGTATTCAAAGGGCAACTGGGTTTTCTGCAACTATGGGAGGTGAGTCCCAACAGCACAGATGTGGGAGAAAAAAGAAAACCATAAGAAAATGTTTATTTTCTCAGTAAAGGAAATATATGTACTGAATAATCTCAGAAATAAAAAGGCACTATGGCACTAAAGAAATACCATTTCTGTGTCAAATAAGGCATATCCCAATTTTGGTAGTGTGAAACTTACTCATAGATTTAGTTGGAGACAATTAGAAATTAAAGAAAAATTCTCTGTGAGATGCAGCAAAGAGAGAGAGAATGAATGGCACTATCGAAGGCAAATACGATAAAATATTCTGAAGGTGCAGCCATGGAATTCTTCCTTTTGTTTGTTCCCAAACCCATAGCTGGAAGAAAATTTGCAAATTCCTTGGCTTTCCCAGCTGCATCTTTTAATTGGAAGAAGGCGGAAATGCATTTACAGTGATAGGTCAGATACGTGTGACGGTTCAGCTGCATTACACACAGCATGGCACAGCATTGACCATGTTTAGCCTTGGCGTAAATAGGTTGCCCCCTTTCCATCTGTGCTGCAATTCCGTGTTTCTTTATAGAAGCGCCCCGTGACTGTCATGATGGCATGCTCTTGGCATCAGAAGGCTTCCGCAGATGGAGTAGGAGAATGCTTTATGACTTGTGATGTAGCATGACGTATTTGTCAATGACCTTCTTCTGTAACCCCTCTGTTCTCATCTCCCTTTTTCTTTCTGTTCCAATTACTTTGAGCAGCCTCAAGAAAAAAATACCAAACCACCAAAATGAGTAAGTCCCCTATGAAGTCATGAAATGTTTCCTCTTAAATAATGTCATTTCATGCTTCTGCATCTTAAACTCTGACCATTTTCTCCAGTGGGGAAAATGTCAAGTTTAAGTGTCAATACCACTCATTACTAACTAACCATTAGTATCTGAGTGACAAGTAGTTACTAATACATTCCAACAACTCAATTTTCGGTGTGTGTTTGGAGAGAGTACCAGAATCATTAACTTTTCTACTTCTAAGGCATTTTCCATGAACAGTTTATTTTTTTTCTAATTATACAGTTTGAAAAAGAAAAAGACTACAATGTCATTACTCCTCACTTTGCTGACATGCTACTATTTACCAACAGACTGGTGCACCAAGATGGAAGCCTGCCTGACTTAACTATGATGAATTTAACAGCCAGCAGAGAAAAGGAAGAGGATAAAATGCTGGAAGGGGCTGGTGAGAAAAGAATGGAAGAGCCAGAGGGGGAGGGAGGGAAAGGGAGGGTCAAAAAAGCAAAAGAAGAAGAGAAGGAGGATGAAGATAAGGAAGATGATAATGATGATGATGATGAAGACAATGAATCAGAGGAAGAAGAAACTACAGGTAAACTCTGCAGAATGCAAATTTTTCCTTCCTCAGTCTTAATTAACAGGGTCAACAGGAGGTTTTTTCTTGGTCATCCCTGTTAACTTTAGTCACCAGGTTTTCCTTCTAGTTTTGCATGCAGCTTGTGTCAAAGAGCCTGAACTGAGCAGATGGCTACGTGTCAATTATTCAACAGGCTACAGGCTTGTCTAGGGGAAAATCATACTGTAGGATGCTGAGAGGAAGAAACAAACAGAAAACCGGCCTCTTTCTTCTAGGTGGTCTGGGTTAAATTATTTGAAGGCAACCCCAAACCTTAAGAACTTCTTTAGAGTGAAATGTCCTTACAAAAGGAAAATAATATACATACATATTTAATAGCTGATATTGCATGCTTTCAAGGCACCCCTTCCCAGAAGTCCCAATGGCTTTGCTTCATTATTTATGTGCACATTAGTGTCATATTTTTCACTTCTGAATATGGAATGTGCAGTTGATGCCAGATGAGCATAAAAAAGCTTAAGGGCAGACATGGGTACGGCTTATATTGTCATCCTTCGTATTGCTAATATGAACTCCTAAAATGAATTATTACTATAACTCGGTTTGTAATATGAGCCAAAAGTGAAACCAGGGAAGAGCATTTAACACCCAAGGAAGCTGTATTCTTTGGAAAGGCCTTTACTACAAATTTAGTTACTCTTGCCAATGTTCACTAGACTGTGACACAAAAATAGGAAGAGCGTCTTTGTCAAGGCAAAATGGCAGCACATCAGGCTTACCTGCCCCAGGGAATTATAGAATCATTTAGGTTGGAAAAGACCTCTTAAGATCGAGTCTAGTCATTAACCCAGCGCTGCCACGTCCACCACTAAACTGTGTCCCTAAATGCCACATCTGTACATCTTTTAAATACCTCCAGGGCTGGTGACTCCACCACTTCCCTGGACAGCCTGTTCCAGTGCTTAAACCTCAGCTGAAACTACTTATCTTTCCTGGAACATCTGCCCTCAGAGAGGTGTTCATGGGTCATGGAAACCTTTATTGGCCAGCTTTGATATGATCTGTGAGGGCTGAGGAGTCTGGTGCACTCCAGCCATCCCAGCTTGCTGGAAGGGCTTTGGGACAGAGGCCAGCTGGTGGATGTTACTCTGTGCAGTGACACATGCAAGCAGAGAAGTGGGGAGCTGCAGCTGGTGGGGCTTGGAAATAGCACAGGGGGATCCAAGCAAGCTGCATATGCATTTATGTCTACTGGAATTATATTATTTTTACACAGCCATGTGGCCAGAGCTTTGACATAAAACATGTTCACATGTGCAGACTTCACAGTGTTGTACCATCTTTCAGTGGATGCAGTCAGGCCTGTATTTTATTCCCTGAGTGTGTAGTGCCTGGCCACGCTAGACAGAGCTCAATAGAGCACCTTATCTGCCTGCTCCACTTCACTGGCACTGTCTGGATACATCTTGCGTGATGCAACACTGCAAATGAAAATAAATGCAATGAAAGAATGAGTGAGAACATCTAACTCTGTAAAGACTTCCCTTAAATACTCTCATTGTGCTTATAAAAACACATGCTGGCTTAGAAATCTGTAGCTTAATTAATTTCTCAGGTTTAATTATGTGCTCATGAAATTTACATCACTCAGCATTTTTATTAGGATTTTCTAAGTTGTGTTTGGAGAAAAAAGGCAAAGGAAAAGAAATGGAATTTGGTTGTGAGGTGTTCCAGAAGTCTGCTTTTTCACATAAATGTGCATGTGTTCTTCACACAAATATGCATGGAATAACCATATTGGTTTGCTTTATATATAAAATGATGTGATAATTTGAAATAATTACATAAAGAAGGTGGTAATTCTTTTGCATTCTTACCAGCTTAGACAGTGATGTGTTTTCATATCACTTGCAAATATTTCCATCTCTAATGTTTAGCTGTAGGAATGTTCTCACAGCATGCAAAATCCTTCCTAATCTCCAAAATGCTTCTGAAACCCTGAATAAAGTGTGAAGAATCTATATGGATATGTACCAGCCAGGTGTAACAGGTTTATAGCCAGCCCACATGCAAAGTCGTCACTGAGAGAGCACTGTTCAGCAAATATATTGCCATGTACCCTCACCTGTAATAGGTGATGCCACATACTTGCTTGCTGGGGTAGTGTCTGGGAGGATGGCTTTGAAGGGATGCTTTCTCCCAGCTTCAGGATCTTCACTTGCTAAAGCTTTTTCAACTGAGAGAAATATTTGACCAGACTAAAGTTTGCCTTGCTTGTTTTAAATGTCTGTCCTGTGATCACAGGACACAGATCACACTCTAAGGGGCTGTGCTGTATTCAAGGCAGTTTAGATAACTGACATCTGAAGATGTCTGTAGTACAGTTGTCTGAACCCACATGTTGAGAATCCAAGTCCTAGTGTGCATGGATTTCTTCCATGCTGGCTGAAAATCTTTCTGAGTAGTAGTAGTCTGTGCTTTCTGAAAATGGGCTGGGTCCATAGCTTCCAAGCATCCAAAAAATTTTATTTTTCTGAGCTGGAAAAGGACCAGGGCTGGAATTAGTTCTTGAATGAGATGTCTAAGCTTAGGTCCAAAAATACTGGAGGACAAGAGTCCAAAAGGAACTCTGATAGAAGGGGAATAAAAGCAAAATTGGCAAGGGAGGCCACCACTGCTGCTTTTGAAGTGCGGAATCCTTCCAGTGAATGTAGGTCAGAAGGGAAAGCGCCATAGCTAAGTGGGCATCAACCCCATTTTTTCTCAGTAAACCACTGAGCCATACCTTCATCTTCCATCTTGTCTTACTCTAAGGCTTTGAAGAGAAGCAGAAAGCTTCTGTTGTTGTCTAGTGGAATATTCCATTTCACAGAGAACTTCTTTTTTTATCCTCACAATGATTCTGCTTGAACATCCCTGCAGACTTAAGGAACAAGTGGCATCTGGTGATTGACCGCCTTACAGTGCTGTTTTTGAAATTCCTGGAGTATTTTCACAAGATGCAAGTCTTTGTGTGGTGGCTGTTGGAGCTGCATATCATCAAAATTGTTTCCTCTTACATCATCTGGGTCACGGTGAAAGAGGCAAGTAAACACCCACTGTCAAACCCTTACACATCCTGGAGGTTTGTCAGCATCTGCCATGTGGTTGCACACCGAGGTGCAGGGAGATGCCTTCCTCCTGTCAGACCTCACTGAAATTATGGGATCCGGCTGGGTTTGTCACCTGCTGGGAACCTGCCATGACATCTTCCACATTCTCTGTCTCAAGTCTCAGCCCTCCCCTTTTCTCCAGATGTGAAAGTTTTGTTAGTCTCATTTTTTGGTTTTAAGAGACATAACCCCTCTCCTGCTCAAACTATCTGTGGGCACCATCCAGGGGTGGAAGGTATAGAAAAGAATTGGGAAGGTACATACAGGAAAATTGCTTAAACTTAGTCTGGTGCTTAAGAAACAAGGATGTGGAACTATGCCTAAAGTAAAAGGGAGCATAAGTTTTAGCAGTTCTTTTTGGTGTGGGCAATGTGAGTTCTCTATGTGACATAGCCTTTTCTTGAACAGGACAAGATTCACTAAAAACAAAAATCCTTTGTCTCACATTTTTTTTGTGCTGGAAAAGTAATGAGGTTGAAGGTCTGTTGCCCAGACACACAGATCTGTGCCGTCTCTTCTTTGCTTCATGTGTACTAAAGCAGCAGAAGCTGTGTGTGGTCCTTCGTATTTCACATCTGTTGATAAGGAAGATACAGAGTTTTGTGGGTCTAATAGTACTAATATTATATAGGTGGTAAATTTCTTCCTAAACCAACTGTAAAGTTGTTACTTCTTCACTTATCACTTTGTGTCTGTGTTATTGTGAATATTGTTGTAAGTTATTTTTATTTTTTGGTATTTTCCTCAATGTTTCTGCATGTCCCTTTCTTTTGAATGATTGTTCTTTTTACCTACTGTGGAAAAAGTCAAACTTTCTTAGTTCTTTTGTTACTCCATGTAATTTCTGTACTATTTTTGTGTTTTCAGGTGTCTCTGTTTAACTTTGTGTTTTTAATTGCCTGGGCTCTTGCTTTGCCATATGCTCAGTTTCGCCCACTGGCATCAAGTATCTGCACTGTTTGGACATGTGTGATTATTGTCTGCAAAATGTTGTACCAGCTCTCATCTATTGATCCCAAGACTTTTTCCAGTAACTGTACATTGGTGAGTACAAATGCATATTAAAAACATTTGACTGCTGTCTTCTTCAGAGAAGAAGAGCGAAAGGAAGCATATCAAGTACTGAAAATGACAGTTCACCTGATGTATTGTTGATTGTCATACCCTCCCCAAGCAGTCTTAAAATCATGGTTTATAACTGTTGCATTTTCTTTTTAGCCAGGGGAGAACGAAACCAAGGTCAGTTTAGAAGAACTCAAAACCTCAGTGCTCTACAGTGGACCAGTTGATCCTGCAGAGTGGGTTGGATTGAGAAAGTCTAAACCCCTTCTTGTGTACTTAAGGGTAACTTCTTTAATTGTCTGTTTTCAGATATTTTCTTATTTGTGATGAAAATAGCAATGTCTTTGAAATAAATGATGCCACACAAAAAAAATTTAATGCAAGCCATTGATAATAGGGAAGTACAGAGGGAAAGGGGCAACAGAAAACCGTATCTGTTACAAAAAACATTTCCAGAAGGGATTCAATACCAATTAAGATAATCTTTCATGTAAAAGTATGGCTTTTGGACTCTACCATCTGTTAAAAGCTCTTCAGAAAATCTGATATTTTAGAACTCTAAGTAATTAAGAGGTACATGGCTTTCAGGTACCAAAGAACTGATGGGTCTAATCGGAGTAATTGTCCTGAATGACAGTGTGGCTGTAAGCAGTTAATTTTTTAAGTGCTTATTCCTTAGCCACAGTTTAGAAAATATAATGAGTTAATAGAATCATTCATTCAAATGCTAGCAAATGGATGCCTTTTGTTTTTCTTCTTGTTTTTAGTTGATGCCTGTGAGCAATATTTTATTATTCCTGTCTTGATTAAAAAACCTTATTTAAAATGAAAATATGTCGAGTCCTGGGGAAACCATATCTCTTATTAATTTAAAGAATCTCCAAAATTGTATATGCACAGTTTAAAGTTGTCAGAACAACATAAAAACCCCAGTGGCAGCCGTTTCTGGAGATTCTTTTCCTAAATATTTGTCAGAGAACAGAAATCTAGAGGTAGCCTCTTCTGCCTCAGTTATGGCATCCTCGAGAGACTTTCTCTGAACTGGGCTTTTTAACCAGCTTTTGGAGTTAGTTAGTACCTGTCTTCTATTGAGCATAGGGCAGATCTTCCTCCTGAGATAAGTGAAAAATCAACTCATAGCCACTCAAGACTGCACCCTAGTCAATCTGACTTTGGGACAGAAGAATCTGCTTGAGCGAAGACTGGCAGATAGACTGTTCGTTTAGAAGAGTGTCCAGATTAAACTTGCTCTACCCAACGTGCTGATTTGGGGAAGTTAGAGCTTGACAGCTAAACCCCTGCAGATGACTTTCGTGTATGTTTGTATTTTCCATCTCCTGCCAAACAGCATGATAACCTTAAGAGGAGCTATGAAATATGAGAAGGCACATTGATGGGTCGATGCCTTTTCCCTCCCCTTCTTTTCCACAGCTAGTGTTCACTGTAGTATTTTTTAATGAATGCCTTTATATGAGTCATCTGGATGTCTGTATGATTCATCAAAATGCAAGAATTGGTAGGAACCTTACTTTGTTTCAATAATAGTGTCTGCGAATAGGTGCCACTGCATTCTGGAGTGCAGAATTACTGAGTGGCAACATCAATTTCAGTATTAATGGGTTTATGCTTATCAGAAAAGTGTATAGCTTCTTGTGATTTTGACTTTTACTTAATATTCTTCTGATTGTGTCTCCCATAGAATAACTTACTGATGCTGGCTATTCTGGCTTTTGAAGTTACAATCTACCGTCATCAAGAATACTACAGATGCCGAAATAACCTAACTGCACCTGTGACTAAAACCATTTTTCATGATATTACAAGAGCACATCTGGATGATGGACTGGTGAACTGTGTCAAGTATTTCATAAACTACTTCTTCTACAAGTTTGGTTTGGAGGTAAATAACTACGTGCTACTTTCCTTTACAGTATCATTCCAAACCTTTTGATTGTGCTATTTTTGAATACTGGCTTGGGCTTTGTTTGACATCTAGATTCTTCTTAGATATCATTCATGTTAGTCATCTCTGGTCTTTTATCTTGTCTGTTTTTTGCACATGAAATGTACTCTCAAAACATCTTTGCAGTAATAGTGATTTTTCACAAATTTCTATGCCTATCTGAAGGTAACAACCAGAGTAATGCATCCTAAATCTAATCATAATGATCCTCTTGACTTATCTGTTATACATTACCACCACTTGCTGCTGATAAATGGAGTAAACTATTCACAGCCAGTCTGAGGATAAAGAACGAGTGAAGATTAAAAGAAACCAGCAAGTTATTTCCTTTGGGAAATAATTTTAAGATAATGCTAATCTGAGGAGGGAAAAAAACAAAGTAGAGTAGTGCACTGAATAAATGATTCACTGTGAAGTGTTCACTAAGTTTGAAAACATGTTTCGTGGTACTGAGTGAAGGGACTGCTTTCAGTGAAGCCAGACAACAGAAATACTGGAATGCAGAGCCTTTAGAATAATGGAGAACTAAAGGTGTTTTACAGGAAATGACTGGGTTTGTCTACCAACAAAATAAGCTGTATTATCTAAATCCATTTTCTTTTTGTCCATTTCTCACGTGAGGATACATTTTAGTTGTTACTGATCTTAATAGTTCCTGGTCTTACGCATCTGTAAGTCCTATCAAAATGTATGGCTGTGTAATATGTGCTTTGCTTGGCAACAATTAAACGTTTTGCATATCAGCTATTGTGACAAGGCTCTTTCCTTTCTCTGTCTTTAGGTACACGTAATGGAAATCTGCTCTAGACATAATATCAAAGATTGGGTGTTTGGGTCTAGTGGCAGAAGTTGCTGTCAGAGCGTGTTGGTTTACCCAGGGCTCCTGCAGTCAGACTCAGCACATGTCCAGGCATTCTGTCAGGATCCATGATAATTTATCATTGCTGCATTGACCAGACATCAGGTTGTAAATGTTGCTTCTGTTTCTTTACTTTGTTTCCAGACCTGTTTTCTTCTATCAGTGAATGTCATTGGTCAGAGGATGGATTTTTATGCAATGATTCATGCCTTCTGGCTGATTGCTGTGTTGTATCGACGTAGAAGAAAAGCTATTGCAGAGATCTGGCCAAAATATTGCTGTTTTCTAGCATGCATCATTACATTCCAGTACTTCCTTTGCATTGGCATCCCACCTGCTCCTTGTAAAGGTAAGGACACTCACACTTTATGGAAAATTACTGCTATTTGGTTTTACAGAAAAGTGCTTGAAAATTGGTAAGTATTCAGAAGAAAAGGATTAAGTAATTCTTATAAGGTACTGATTGAATTTTTGCATGCTTCTGTCACACAGACTATCCATGGAGAAGTGGTAATGCCAACTTCAACTCCAACATCATAAAGTGGTTATACTTTCCAGACTTCATTGTGAGACCAAACCCTGTCTTCCTTGTGTGTAAGTATTTTAGCACATAGTTATGAAGTGTTTGTATGTCCTCTACTTGAAACATCTGTACAGTGGGATTTGAAGCCAGCCCTTTATTTACTCTTCAGTAGCAAGATGACATATTTTCGTGGAGATTGGATTCTAAGTATGGCTTTTAATGTAGTAGAAAAAGTCACAGAATTAGTAATTTTTGTATCTGCTTTTCCTGTATCCCTTTTTTAATAATTCAACATCAAAATGTATGAATTATTTTCCCTTTTCTCATTTATTTCTCCATGAAAGTCATAGGCAATAGCAAGTAAAAAACCTAAATACATTAATAAATTTCCAATCAGAGTTAAATGCATTGAAACCTGCTCAGTCTTGAAGGTTCTAAGTATGGGAAAACAATCTGGTAACTACATTATAATATATCACAACTCTCCTTACACCTGTGTTGATGACTGAATATTTCCTTGCAATCACTGCTCTCTCCTAGATGACTTCATGCTGCTTCTGTGTGCATCCTTGCAAAGGCAGACATTTGAGGATGAAAATAAAGCTGCAGTACGAATCATGGCTGGAGACAATGTGGAAATTTGCATGAATCTTGATGCAGCATCTTTTAGCCAGCATAATCCCGTTCCTGACTTCATTCATTGCCGGTAAAAACTGAATCCTAAACACTGGGAAAATTTACCTTTTTTTGAAGTTCTCTATTGTAAAAGTAATTCTCACAGCTTCCAATTTTACTTAGAATTTTTATTCATGTATGTTCTCATCTAACATTCTTTTAACTACTGTATGAGACAGCAGATAGTTAATTTCTGAGTAATCAGCATCTGGTTTAGAACAGGGTGGATACAAACAAGTCTTCCTAAAACTGATGATTGTTTTAAGTGCACTCTAGAGGAGTTCAGTGATAAATTTGCCTGAAAGCCTGCATTCGCAGAATCATATACTTGCTTACGTTGGAAAAGACCTTTAAGATCATCATGTCCCACTGCTGTCTTAGACAACCAACACATTGAAAAATGTTCACCTTTAGGTCGCAAGTTCTTGCATGCTCTCTGTCCACATGTGGATTTAGAAAGTTTGGGGAAAAAAGTAGTCCAGCTGCTTAGATTAATCTAAACTTCAGAAAGAATCTTGGTACTCAAATTTGGATTTCCCTTCATGAATGCCCTGTGGGCAGTTTATGGTGGACTTCAGTGGCTTCCTCCAGAACACAAATATGTTAGCAAGAATCCACTGTGGTCTGCAGTTTCCCATGTATGTGTTTAATCCCAAAAAGTCATCAGTTATGTCCCACCAACTTTCTGACTAAGCACAATTAAAATAATATTCTAATATGAGAGACTGTCCCTTGTGCTATTTCATCTAGGCATTGGAACCTTAACAGTGTCTTGGAAGGACAACTGACATCTCTTCTTCTTCCTGAGCATTGCATACAAGGTTGTTGAAGATAGTGAATAATATATAAAGGGACAGAGCCTGAGGCAGTCTGTTCTGAATAGCCTTCAAACAGTGGAACTGTTCCTGTGTGATCATTTCAGCAAACACAGATTAGCTCACCTCTTCTAAATTGTGCTGGGCATACTCTTAATTGAAGTTGTCTCTGAAAGTTTGTGCAGTATCACAAGAGTAAATGGGAAGAATAAGATTTCCTAGCTTTGGTGTTCTGTCAGACTTAATCTGTGAATGCATGTTATCAACAGATGTCTGAATTCGGAAGGAACAGAAAAATGTCTAGAACTAATGTCCATAAAAATCTTTCTTTTGGTTACAGACTTTTATTTCTTTTACCAGACACGTGGCACACCAGAAGCCCTTCTCAAGATCTTTAAGATGATCCTACTGTTTCTGTTACAATTGGTTGCCAAATCAATCTTGAAATAGCTTTGAAGAGGAGACTCTTGAAATATTCAATTGACTAATTTGTCCAGAGATTTATAGTCATTACTGGGCAAAGGTTGAACAGTTCTCCCCCTTGAGAATTTCCAGTCTACTCAGTGGACCCAGTGCTCTAGATTCAGTAACATAAGCAGAAGGGGAGTAATATTTATCTTTCTTCAAAATGCTCCACAAAGTGGGAATGCTTTCTAAAAGATCTCTGACAAATAGAACTTGGTTGAGAGGAAATGTAGCGGAGATTGCCTGGGGCTTTTTCCTTGCCACTGAAGTGGTGCTTATCTTAGCAACAGCTGATGCAGCAGTTGCATCAGGCAAACCGATGTGTTTGGTCACTGGTGAAGACCATCACTGGTTTCTGGAAGAAGAAAGAAAAAATCAAATTTTCCTCCCTTAGTCCAGGAAAAACATCATTGTTAAAAAACTCATTAATAGTGAAAATGTGTTTTAAAGCTATCTTCAGAATGGAAAAAGGCAAGAAAATCATTGCTTTTTAAACAGCCTCTTTTGACATTTTTTCAATGTTGTCTGGAATCTGATAGGTAATTCTGTGCTGATCAAGGATACCTGTGCAGAGGTGATTAAAAATAGGCAATCATTTAATTGTGAGTTTGCTATGTGTATTACGCAGTAGGTAATATTGCTGATGGAGAGTACAAAAAAACTGAGAAAATAAAAAAAAACCCCATTAGTGGAGGTGAGCTGAACAAATAAACTGTGATCACTTTATATTTGTTCCAGCTTATTGCTGGAATCTGTGCAACTGTTTCATGTGACAGTTTTATGTTGTATGAATAAGGAGAGGAATGAAAAGAAGGCAGAGAAAGAAAAAAGAACAGGGACATCTTTGAAAAATCAATCAGGAATTAATATAAAAGTCATTAATCAATCCATTCAGGAACAAAGGAAATTCCTTTTTATGATATTCTTTCCTGTAGATGCTTGGGCAGGTAATCACAGATAGGCTGGTTTGCATTGAAATGGAAGGGACCTTTAAAATCATCTAATTCCAACCTCCCTGCCACAGGCAGGGACACCTTCTACCCGGCCAGGTTGCTCAAAGCCCCATCCAGCCTGGCGTTGACCACTTGCAGGGATGGGACATCCATAACTCCAGGTGACGTGGTTCAGTGCCTCATTACCCTCTGAGTAAAGAATTTCTCTCTAACATCTAACCTAAATCTCTCCTTTTCTAGTTTAAAACCCTTCCCCTTGTCTTATCCCTTCATGCTGTGTAAACACTTGCTCCCCTTTTTTTATAGGACCCCTTTAATTACTAGAAGACTGCAATGAGGTCTCACCAGGGCCTTCTCTTTCAACGTTGAACAACCCCAACTTTCTCGGTCTTTCCTCATAGAAGAGGAACTTCATCCCTCTGACCTTGTTCTTGGACCTCCTCTGGACTCTAACAGGTCTATGTCTTTCTTGTACTGAGGACCCCACACCTGAGCACAGTACTCCGGGTGGGATCATGTGAGGGCAGAGTAGAGGAGAAGAATCACCTCCCTCGACCTCTTTTGAAGCAGCCCAGGATGCAGTTGGCTTTCTGGACTATGAGTGCACATTGTCAGCTCATGTCCAGCTTTTCATCCATGAGAACCCCCAAGTCCTTCTCATCTGGGCTGCTGTCAATGAATTCGTCTCCCAGTCTGTGCTCGTGTCTTGGATTTCCCTGACCCAGATGCAGGACCTTGCACCTGGACTTGCTCAACTTCATGAGGTTCTCATGGGCCCCCTTCTCAAACTTCTCCAGGTCCCTCTGGATGGCATCCCATCCTTCTGTTGTGCCAACCTCACCGCTCANGCACACCAGAAGCCCTTCTCAAGATCTTTAAGATGATCCTACTGTTTCTGTTACAATTGGTTGCCAAATCAATCTTGAAATAGCTTTGAAGAGGAGACTCTTGAAATATTCAATTGACTAATTTGTCCAGAGATTTATAGTCATTACTGGGCAAAGGTTGAACAGTTCTCCCCCTTGAGAATTTCCAGTCTACTCAGTGGACCCAGTGCTCTAGATTCAGTAACATAAGCAGAAGGGGAGTAATATTTATCTTTCTTCAAAATGCTCCACAAAGTGGGAATGCTTTCTAAAAGATCTCTGACAAATAGAACTTGGTTGAGAGGAAATGTAGCGGAGATTGCCTGGGGCTTTTTCCTTGCCACTGAAGTGGTGCTTATCTTAGCAACAGCTGATGCAGCAGTTGCATCAGGCAAACCGATGTGTTTGGTCACTGGTGAAGACCATCACTGGTTTCTGGAAGAAGAAAGAAAAAATCAAATTTTCCTCCCTTAGTCCAGGAAAAACATCATTGTTAAAAAACTCATTAATAGTGAAAATGTGTTTTAAAGCTATCTTCAGAATGGAAAAAGGCAAGAAAATCATTGCTTTTTAAACAGCCTCTTTTGACATTTTTTCAATGTTGTCTGGAATCTGATAGGTAATTCTGTGCTGATCAAGGATACCTGTGCAGAGGTGATTAAAAATAGGCAATCATTTAATTGTGAGTTTGCTATGTGTATTACGCAGTAGGTAATATTGCTGATGGAGAGTACAAAAAAACTGAGAAAATAAAAAAAAACCCCATTAGTGGAGGTGAGCTGAACAAATAAACTGTGATCACTTTATATTTGTTCCAGCTTATTGCTGGAATCTGTGCAACTGTTTCATGTGACAGTTTTATGTTGTATGAATAAGGAGAGGAATGAAAAGAAGGCAGAGAAAGAAAAAAGAACAGGGACATCTTTGAAAAATCAATCAGGAATTAATATAAAAGTCATTAATCAATCCATTCAGGAACAAAGGAAATTCCTTTTTATGATATTCTTTCCTGTAGATGCTTGGGCAGGTAATCACAGATAGGCTGGTTTGCATTGAAATGGAAGGGACCTTTAAAATCATCTAATTCCAACCTCCCTGCCACAGGCAGGGACACCTTCTACCCGGCCAGGTTGCTCAAAGCCCCATCCAGCCTGGCGTTGACCACTTGCAGGGATGGGACATCCATAACTCCAGGTGACGTGGTTCAGTGCCTCATTACCCTCTGAGTAAAGAATTTCTCTCTAACATCTAACCTAAATCTCTCCTTTTCTAGTTTAAAACCCTTCCCCTTGTCTTATCCCTTCATGCTGTGTAAACACTTGCTCCCCTTTTTTTATAGGACCCCTTTAATTACTAGAAGACTGCAATGAGGTCTCACCAGGGCCTTCTCTTTCAACGTTGAACAACCCCAACTTTCTCGGTCTTTCCTCATAGAAGAGGAACTTCATCCCTCTGACCTTGTTCTTGGACCTCCTCTGGACTCTAACAGGTCTATGTCTTTCTTGTACTGAGGACCCCACACCTGAGCACAGTACTCCGGGTGGGATCATGTGAGGGCAGAGTAGAGGAGAAGAATCACCTCCCTCGACCTCTTTTGAAGCAGCCCAGGATGCAGTTGGCTTTCTGGACTATGAGTGCACATTGTCAGCTCATGTCCAGCTTTTCATCCATGAGAACCCCCAAGTCCTTCTCATCTGGGCTGCTGTCAATGAATTCGTCTCCCAGTCTGTGCTCGTGTCTTGGATTTCCCTGACCCAGATGCAGGACCTTGCACCTGGACTTGCTCAACTTCATGAGGTTCTCATGGGCCCCCTTCTCAAACTTCTCCAGGTCCCTCTGGATGGCATCCCATCCTTCTGTTGTGCCAACCTCACCGCTCAGCTTGGTGCCGTCTGCAAACTTGCTCAGGGTGCACTCGATCCCACTGTCTGTGTCACTGATGAAGATATTGAAGAGCACCGGTCCCAGGACAGAGCCCTGAGGGACATCACTTGTCATCTACCTCCACCTGGACATAGAGCCATTGACCACAACTCTCTGGCTGCACATATCCAGCCAATTCTCTATCCACTGAATAGTCCATTCATCAAATCCATGTCACTCCAGTCTAGAGAGATAAGGATGTCAGGTAGGACCATCTTGAAGGTTTCATTGAAGTTCAGGTAGATGATATCACCCCATTTGTTGACCTGATAGATCGTTGCAGTCATTCGATCATAAAAAGCCACCAGAGTGGGCCGGCACAATTTTCCTCTAGTGGCGCCATGCTTGGATCACCTTCTTGTCTAGCATATGCCTTAACATTGCTTCCATGAAGATCTGCTCCATGATCTTCCCAAGCACAGAGGGAAGACTTCCTCATCTATAATTCTTCAAGTCTTCCTTCCACCCCTTTTTAAGCTATAACTTCTCTTTTTTGGTTTGTTTGTTTGTTTGTTTGTTTGTTTGTAATATTAGCTGCATGAATCGGTAATGGGAACATGTAGGCTGGCATCTCTAAGTATAAAGAGACTTTCCTTCAGGTCTGCATAATAATAGATCTTGTGTTCTTGAAGGTATCCTACCTTTCTTTGAGCTCTTAAGTATGTCTTTCAATGCTTTCATTACAATGCAGATGATCCCAGGTTTTGGATTATGTTATTTTTGAGAGCTTGCACTGCACATTTGCAATCCTAAATGCCTAATTTGCTTCAAAGAAACACCAGAGAATTGTTGACAGTACCTTAAAGGTGACTGAAATTTTTATTAGGAGTTATAAATCTTTAAAAGAAGGACTCTCAAGCTCTGGATAATCCACTGAAGATCTCCCTCAGAAGAAAATAAATGTATCTGGCCTCCATCCAAGACAATTTGGAACTGAAAGGGCTTTATCTAAAAATGTTTCTTGTGCTTTTCAATAGAAGTTTCAGAATGGTCTAAATATTTAGTAACATGGAAAGAACTTGGTTCAAACCTTATCCAAGCAAGTGAAATTAATAATGGCATTTCTCCAAAAGTCAGTCAAAAAGAGCCAAACAATAAGACAACCTGGCTATGAATAAATTATGAGGCAGAAAAAAAAATTTAAAAGTTGTGCTTGGTATTACTGTGTTTTCTGAGAAGCCTGATGTGTATTTACTGCTGTGTAAAAGAATGGCAGTTGCAGACCAAAGCACCCTTTCTGAAGTATCCCTTCCCTTGAGAAGATACCAGTTGGTCACTGTCCTAGTAGGCACGGATAAAAAGCTTTTAACTGCAACATAAACAGTGGCAGAAAAAGAACATATTTCCAAGTGCTTAATTTTCTTCTCTCTGGAGAAATACTCAAATTCTACAATGATAAATAGAGTCTAAGTAAGAGATTTCCTGAAAGTTTCTTGTCTTTCCACCCCCAGATTTCTCAGGGGATACGTGCTTGACCCCAAGAGAGTGCACATCCAAAGGACTTTGAAACAGAAATAAGAACAAAGAATAGAAATAGGAGCTTTTAGAGTGATACAGGATTTAAAGCAACCTCACTGAGGATAATCCTTTCCCACAGTCTCCACTGCTGGAAAATTCTCATTTCAGTTCCCAAGAAGTTTTCAGACATTCTCCTAGACATTGTCAGCGGAAAAAAAAAGCTTGGGATTTTACTCTGCTTTTTTCCACTTAAAAGCAGAAACAGTCATTGAACTGTCCCCTTTAATACCTGTCCTCTAGGAACCATCACAAGGGGAGTCAGCTAAAGTGTCTGAAAGGCAGCTCTAATGCCAGTTCTGGAACTGTCTTCCAGCTTAGCTTAGTGAGACAGGACCTGCAAATGAACATTACAGGCTTCCTGTCATATTTGTTATTTAAAGCAGGTAAACATTCTTTTGCTAATAAAATGAGCCTCAAAAAATAACACAGTTGTGAATTTGGGTATTTTTAAAGTTAATACACACATGAAGGAAGGACTTCACTGATAAGAAAGTAATAGTAAAAGAATATCAGTCCTTGGAGAGGGTTTAACAAAAATAGTAGGAACTAAGACCTATGGGATCCAGAACACTAGACTTGAAGAAGTCCATTGAAATAAGGGAGGTAGGTTTCAGAAGATTGGATGTTGCTATTGGCAAAGGGAAAATCAGTGAAACTGCCTTCTGAAAACTGAAATAGAGCTCCAAGGAAAGGCTTTGAGGATGTAAGATTGGTGAGAAATTAGCAATGTTGGGATTAAAAGGGGAAATGAACTCTGATGCAGGGTCACACAGGCTGCTAAGAGGGTAAGGAATGAAGGAAAGAAGGAAGAAATCTGGGAGTAGGTGTAGTTTACAGAATGCATATGTATAGGGATGATGTGCCTGGAGGAAAGGCAGGGGTAGTCATCAGAAGAGGGATACAGGAAGAGCTTTGGGGTTATGTGGAGGTGGGTACCACACTCAAAACAAACACTGAAGCTACGTAAACAGCACCTCCTCCAGCCTGAAGGAGCTGCATCCATCACCACAACAGCACAACAGGCTTTCACCAGTGTGTAAGCAGAAGTGTGTTCTTGCCCTAAACTTCAAAGCACTGGCTGAGGACAAATACCTTTCCTGAAAGGGGTTGTCGACTGCAGCATGAGCACCTCTTGGTGCCTGCAGGCAGAGGTCCAGACAGTAGACTGGTCGTAGCCAAACACATCATGTAGCATGCCAGGAAAACACCTACACCTGGAGCAATCTCTCTGAAACAGGCTGGATTGTATTACAGTTAAAAATTAATTCCTGTGGGAATAAAATATTGAAATAATTGTAGTAAAACCAATAAAGCTTTGGAAAAGAAAAGCAGATAATCTGACATAGAGAGCCATCTGAGGTTACAATAGCTTTGATGGATGTGTGGAATGAAATTCAGACTTTGTCTTCCTTGGTTCTGAGCAAATTGATAGAGTAATTTTTTCCAAAATGTTATCCAGAGTATTAGTGGGTTCTGCTAATGACATGGTTGGAAAATCAGTCGGTTTTATTTCTCATTAATCTTTCAGGTTTCTTCTGCGTAATTTCTCATTCAGAGTCTGTCATGTTACCAAAAGCCATAGTTTGATGCTTTTGGTGTGCTGGTGTAGTGGCTAATCTTCCTCAGATGTGACTGCATTCCTAGTCTCCTGCTACACCCTCACACCTTTCTGCCTTCATCACACCAGCACTGAGTTGGTTCGGAGGCTGAATGGGCAGGAAAGTATCCCTTCCTTCTGTCCTCCCTCAAAATAAATCGATTAAGCATTTTCCCCTGTCTATACAGAAGTTTTCTAACAGGAGGTAAGCACCTTTACTGTCCTGGTGGGTTTGTATAAGGTCTTTTAACTGTTGGGGTGCCTATGTCCTTCCGCCTCCCACTGTTACATTATGATCCCAGAGCAAGGAACTGAAACTCCTCACTTCCTACTTTTCTCGGCTTTGAGGCAGAATTTAAAGATTTGCATATGAGAACATGTCAAATGATTTGAGAGGCAATGTGTTGAGAACTCCCCACCAAGACATGTCTTTGTTCCTGCCCTTATAGCACCTGACCTATCCATATCAATATAAACAATTAGTGAAAATTAGGGGTATGCCTGGCTCTGTGCTGTAACAGACGAGATTTTACATATTGCAACTGAAAGAAGCATGATTTCAGGAACATTTTTATCTACCTGAAACAACTTGAGTGGTTCTCTCCATTGTGCTCAGCGTGGCATTCTTCTTGGGATAGCACAGAAGTACCTGGGATGGTTGGTGATCTTCACTGGCTACGTGTGTCTTGGCTGACTTGTTCAAACACTGTATTGTAAGATGTTCACTCCAAGATGAATTCTTGGGAACCATTTTTATTGATGGACTTGCTATAACGCAGTTATAAAAGTCAGAATGCTTTCCATCTTTAGGAACTACATCCTTTGTCACTTGACACAGTTGTATTGCCTCCTGCTGTCTGATAAGTTTTCCTTTACATCCAGTTTTGTTGTTTGGTTGATTTAGAGATGCCCAAGGCTATTGTATTTAATGTATATTTTGTATATAAGAAGAGCAGATGTTTTTAATATTTTAGATGACTGCTAAAAGGTAGCAAATGTCTACCACTATAGTGAAAAAGTAGCTAGATTATTTTTCTTCTTTTCATATTCCCTCAAATTTCCAAAAATTTTAATTTAAGAGGGGTATCTGCTGCTATGACTCAAGCAAACACCATGTGTATATGTTGGAAAAGTTTGGATTCAGACAGTCCCAGTTGTCTCTAAGACTCAGAGTTCATTTTTATTGAAGAATATTAAGATATTGCTGTTTTTTTGATCAATTCAGTTCAATTTTGGGCTTCTCTCAAAAGATGCTGATGCATTTTGTTGGTAGCAAAGGACAAGCTTTTTGAAATAGAGCAGTGTCAGGAGAGTGATCTCTTCCTAGCCATCCTACACACCAATAGTTACTATTAAAGGAATATCAAACAGAATATTATTTTCTGGAGAAACAATGAGAGCACCATTTCCAGTGCATGTTAAGTTAATGAAGACCTCTTTGACTGATGTCTTCTTTGTTTTCCCAGTGCATATTGATTCTTTGTTAATGTTTTATCACCCAGAACCCAGTAACATCTCCAAAGTCATGATATTTTAGATTTTGCAGGCAGTAGATCACAGATTTCTTAGAGATTTGTGGGAAATAAACATAAAGGAGCTTTCTTGTTACCTTTCATGAAATGCCTCTCTGGTGAAATGTGTAATACAGGCCTATAAATGTAGGACTATAAATACATACTCCGAGAAAGTTCTGAGCCTGAGAACATCAAGCAGCAGGGGCCTTTTTATGTGGCTTCATACAGTGCATTTAGTTCATTTACTCCTTCCATGGTTTGGCTTAGGTATATGTGCACTCCTGTAGCTCTGTCTCCCTGCCTGGTTTCCTGACAAATCTAGTTTCACAGCCTGGGTGAACAGCCTCTGAAAACACAGTTAGATTTTGAATCAAAACACTGTAAATGGGAGGAAACTAAGAATTAGTTGGTTTTGCAATGTTTAGCTATATGTAGTATTTGGTATTGCCTTTGGCAGATTTTCTTGCTTGAAAGCTCACCGAGCCAATATTAAGTCAAGATTTTTAGGAATCTGAAAACACCAAATTGTTTCTCTCTCGTTCCCACTGTGGGCCAGGCTGATTTCAGATAGCTCTGTCTCACAGCTTCCTGGAAAACATTTCAGTGAATTCTGTCATATTTCTGTTCCATAGACACCTTTTGCCCCTCAAAACTTTTGCAGCTGATTTCCATTAGAGAAGGATATTTTTAGCAGCTATCTTTGAAAACTAGTCTTTTCACAAGGCTGATTTCCCTAGAAGTCATCAATAAATATGGAAATGTTTGCAGTTGTGTACTGTAGCTGGCTTTTTTAAATATATTTGCTATACCATTTCTCAGACATCTTTAAAAATTATCTCAGACAGCCTTTAGATCACACATATGGCATTGCCAGATAACATCACTCTACCCTGAAGTTTGGCGAGAACAGGTTTTCCCACCTTCCATGATGCAAGGCTTGATCCTGAAGGAAGCACAGTGCCCTGGCCAGGTGTATCAAGGTGGTTACGCACAGGAATGAGCTAGAGTGGAGTGTATGAGCCAGGCAGACCCGTGCATGAGCTCAGCCCCCTGACTGTGGTGTTAGTAGTGAGCACAAATGTTGAACTGGGACAGAAAGCCCAGATGACCTTAGGCACAAGTGTCAGCCAGCCGTGCAGAAAGAGGAAAGGTAGCCTTGTCCTCAGGAAAAAATGGTAACTTTTTCTCCTTGTTTTGCTTCCAGGTCCTATTTAGACATGTATAAGGTGATAATATTTAGTTACCTCTTCTGGTTTGTACTTACCATAATCTTCATCACGGGAACCACAAGGATCAGCATATTCTGCATGGGTTACTTGGTGGCCTGCTTCTATTTCCTTCTCTTTGGTGGAGACCTGTTGCTGAAGCCCATTAGGAGCATTCTGCGTTACTGGGACTGGCTGATTGCCTACAATGTCTTTGTGATCACCATGAAGAACATCCTGTCGGTAGGTAGTGGCTGCCTTCCTTCTGCCCACTGCACTTCAGTTTCATTAAAAGTGTGCACAGTGCAGTGAGTGGTCATTAAAAATCCTTTTTCAGGACCACAACCTTCTGCAAGCACAAAGCAGTCTCCATTTTAATTCAGCATTGGTAGGGAATGGCAGTGCACATCCATCATAGGAAACTGTGCACCCCTGTATTCAAGTGGGGCTCTGTGAAAGCTCATAAGCTATTTTCCAAGGGCCAGGTTCTGGTTTCTTTGTCTAATAAAGTCTCTCCTTAGAAGTCTCATGAAAGTCTCAGAGGAGTGAAAAATGAGTAAGAACTACAAGATTAGTCATACTGTTGATAAATAGTGCACATTTAATTAGACATTTTATTTAAATAGAGAATTTTCAAACCTAGCACGAGATGCAGTTGTGTGATGTAATGTAATTAGTGGAGCTGACTACAAACTTACAAACTCGGTTTCTGTTTCCTTTAGAACTAGTGTGAAATTCAGGTGGAAACAGATGTATTTAGTAATTAAATGTCAAATTCCTCTGCAAAATTTTGAAGATTTTCATGCATTAATTAACTCTTTTGTGTGTATTCTTACAGTGGCACTGATAGGTGATTGAGACAATCCAGTAATTTCAATCTTTTTGAAAGATAAATTTAGATTTATTCCTGATAATTGCTTTTTAGCTTTGACCACTTTTTAGTGCTGGACTGCAAAGAACAGACATTTTTCTTTTTACATTTATTTAAGTCACTGTACTGAAATACAATTGATTTATGGGTGGTTTGAATTTGCAAATGTTCTAAATGCTTACATATGTGCTTCATTTTATACTTGGGAATTCAGTGGAGGTACATGTCTCTTAATCTCACAAACATACATGGACAAGCTTAAGTCAGTGATTTAGTTTCTTAGTTGTCACATTTCATCATATGCCAGATGTGCCACTTTCTGTGCAAAAACAAACCCCACTGACCTCCTGTCTCACTGATAATCAAAAAAACTAAGTTCTATCTAAAAGTAGTTTCTGTGTCACTGGTAAAGCCATTCTTTCTTCCAAGCTGTTTTGGTAATGAGAATAATTTGACCCCGCTTGGCTGAATTATTTCTTGTGCAGTGTAAAAAGATGCAACTTTTCTTCTCTTTGCTTCTGCTGTGTCTTGCTATATGCAACTGTCCTTTTGCTTTGCAGATAGGAGCATGTGGCTACATTGAATCACTAATTGAGAATAGTTGCTGGGTGATTCAGGCATTCAGCCTGGCTTGTACAGTTAAAGGCTACCATATTCGTAAGTATAGCTCATTTTTCTTCATAATTTTCTATAAATAATCACCTTTAAAATCTCCTACCATATTTAAGTTGTGCCTTCCCTGGACATAGTAACTTTTGAAAAATCTTGGTCGTATATTGATTAGCAACACAGAATATTGAAAATATTTCACAGAACCAAGGGAGACACATATAGAGAGAAAACTACCACCACCCCCATACATCCACCCACAGCCAGCATTTGCTGTAATTAACAATTCACTGATATTGGCACTTAACACAGTTTCCCTGCACATGCAGGTGATGTGATACTCCGGTTTACTGTACAACTTGAGCTAAAATGTCAGCACTGCAAGGACAGGACACCTTTTCCCAGTTGCACTCCAGGTGTGCTGTGCAGACTCATTTCTCCCTGTGTACCAGGGCTCAGTGGGTCAAAGGGTAAACCAGTTCAGCTCACTGAAATGGCATGACAGTGGTAATTTTTTTGCATGCACAACAAGTTTAGGCATTTTTTTTCCTTGGGATTATTCTTGTTGTGGTAAAAGGAATGGGACAGATAAGGTCTGTGGATGGAGGTGAGAAAGGGGATGAATGGAGGATGGAGAGGAAAACCCATCACCTCTCAGTGAGCTGTTAATTTGTCTCCACTTTGTCCTGACACCTTGAATTGACAGTTTGAAAACACCTGGGGTTTTTTTAGTACATTTGGTTTTGGTTTTTTATCTGAATTTAAAGAACTGTTTCATCCTAGTGAGTCTGCAGCAAAATTCTGAATTACTATCATCATGATTGATCCTATTAGATAAGTGTGGAGTAGGGGAAAAGAAAGTAAATATGAGTACATGAATTCACAGGATGGAAGGTGCCCAGTAGTTCTTGTGTTATCCTAAACTTTTTGTGTAGTAACAAAAACTCAGACACAGGTTTTTGACCCTCCCAGGGGTTGGGCACAGCAGGCTTTGAAGCTCTTGGAATTTGACCTTCCAGAGCTATTCAGTTGGCTTGCTTGCTTGACAAACCAGCTTTGAGCCAAAGCCTGTCCCTTGAGTCCTTCTACTGCCTTCTGTAGGGCAGCACAGGCCATGGAGTTTATAGTCCAGCTCCACAAAACCCAGTTTTAATTTTTTAATATCCCCAAGAGTGCTGTCTTACAGAGAATAAAGAAAGAAAGAAATAGCCCAAGCCAAAATCTAGAGGTAGGAGGAATGGGATTTCCTCTCTGCCTGTCTCCTCCTACCCCAGAGGAAGCAGTTTTGTGGTTTCAAATATTTCTTCTCTTAGACAATGGAAAGGATCATTGAACTGAGTTGTTGTATTAGTTTGAAAACAAACCAGTGGGAGATCGCAAGTCAGGATTAAAATTTAATAGGAAAACTTAAAAAAATAAGTGTAATAATACAAGGAAAAGCACTGACAAAGACAGATACAACCTCACACCCTGTTAGGGTGGTGGTAGCAGTCCAAATGAAGTGGTTCAGTTGAAGTGGTGATCCTGTGGAAGGTCTGGTCTCCTCCTGAAGGTCCAGTGATAGCTCTCATCCTCTGGGAACCCCATAGACAGGGCTAACTTGGACAGTTCCAAGGCCAGATGATATCCAGGTGGGAATGTTTGGCTCCTCCCTCCTGGGTGGAGCATCTCCCAGTAGGATGAGGTAAATCCATGAGTCATGTGGTGGGTTCTTGATGGCCCATTGTTTGTTATCAGGGGTGAGTCATAGCAGGAGATAACAGATAATGCCCCACAGCTGGTGGTCATAGAATACTTAAATACATCTCTGTTGTAACCTAGGACAGTTGTGGAGAGGAAAATAAAAATATGAGATGGTGACAGTCAAAAAGTTATTTTGACAAAAATAAAACACTTCTTTCTCCTATCAATAGTGTTCTTAATTAAAAATGACAGGAAAAGTCCCTTTGAAGTGAAGAAAAAAATTAAATATGCCATTTTAGAAAACACTGAAATCCAATAATTCACGGTAACGAAAGATATGTCTTTTCCATTCTTTGTTTTTAAGTACTTAATAAAGTAGGGTGAATTTATATGCAAATGGTTCACTTCTGATATATTCTCAATTTTCATGGGACATCACATTGTTGGAAGCAATTGTTGTTACAGTTTGTTGTAAAAGAAATGACCATGTACCTCAAATGAAATGTGAGACTGTTTTCTTTAGAAAAATATAATTAAAATAGTTAAAATAATTTTAAGGGCTAGGATTATTTAATTGAGTAAACATTATAAAAGAATACTTAACACTGATGATGTCTTTTTCCAGCAACGAGCAATGTAGATTGTAAACTTCCCAGTGGAGAAGCAGGAATCATTTGGGACAGTATATGTTTTGCTTTCCTGTTGCTGCAAAGAAGAGTCTTCATGAGTTACTACTTCCTTCATGTGGTTGCAGATATAAAAGCTTCTCAGATCCTCGCATCAAGGTAACAGAACATTTAAAAGAAATTAAACTAAACATTGCAAATCTCTCATGGTGGCAGTACTTACTTACTGGTTACAATAGGTAGTACCAAAACAGTCCTTTAACATTGATTTAAACAATCCGTACTAAATTCATAATTGCAAACCCACCTTTGACAGGGCACACACAAGAAAATAAATTAATTGAGAATCTTACAGAAATTATACCATCCTTTCTACCAGATAGCATCTGCTGCTCCTATTAAAAGCTCTGAAAGCTCATGTGTGTTGCAGCATTTTCTCAATATCAATATGCATGAGAGACAGTGCCAGAGTTTCTAAGTCTTGGTAAGAAAATATTCTGCTGTCAGAGCCTGTTTGAGACAATCGTTCTTAGAAATCCTGCCTCAAGAAACGTTGCAGGAGGAGGAAGATGGGAAAGTTGTAATATCTGGCTTGGGAAGAAATGAGAACAATTTTGGGAAGTGTCACATCACTGAACACTGACTAGGTTTGGCAAGGCAGTGTTAACCTCGTTGGGCCTGTGACACCGCAAGCATCCACTCATATCCATCACTAGCACAAACATTCTGGTTTATAATAAGAAGGCAGATGAGGAATGAAATTCTGGTTTTAACTTCTGTAAGATTTCTAAGAAATTGCTTTTGTTGATATTGGATTAAATGTATTGTGGCTTTCTTTTTTTTTCTCCTGGAAAAACATATGGACGTTTATTTCTGACTGTGTTTCAGGGCAAAATTTGGCTTACATGTTCTGAAAGGAAGTGGTTTTTATCTTCCTCTTCCAGGCATCATTTTAAGAAGGGGATATGTTTATCTGCTTATACTAAACAAAATTCGGCATTGTAAAGAGGGCTATCAAAAGACCTAGACCTCCACCCTGCATTGCATCTCTTAGACTTTTGTTCTGGGGTGAATTTTAGTGGTGATGCCCAATTCTGATCGAGATAGCCTTTTTGTAGCTCTTTTAGTATGCTGGGTTCACAGGGAAAATAGCATAAAGCAAAATCATGAGTATCAGAATACCTCCTAAATAGAGAAATGTGCATCCTGAATGAAAGAGTAGACTTCTAAAAGTACAGCTTTTCTTACTGAATTCCTGACAAAAGAAAATGCTTTAAATCTAGGCTGCTTTCTTTGAAAAAGACTTTGAGACTCTTCTAAGAGCTTTCAAGAGTTCATGAATGAATTAGGAAGAATGGCCAAGACATCCAAATCAATGAGTTTATTCCATTTCTAATGTAATGGGGTGAGAAGCCATATTCTTTTGACACATGAGTAGCTTGCTCAAGAGCTTGTATTGTCAGATTGAAAGCACCATAGTTTTCAGAGGGTAAAAGTGAAACTGAATCTATGCTCACTATATGGCCCTGGAAAAAGCTGAACCTTGTTCGCAACTTCCAGGAGGACTGAGGCAGGTCAGTGAGGTGATTATAATGATGAAATTACTATAAAGAAATCCTGGAATTGTGCAAGAAACCCTTCCTCAGCCTTGAACCTACTTGTGTTCTGTGTTCTGAGGACAGGAAACTAAATTCCTTGAGCAGCTGCTACAGGAACTAGAGGGCTGGGTAGGGTTCACAACATTTCCCCTAGATCTTGAAATTATTGACTGTAATAGTATTGCTATTTTCAAGCAATTGATTTTTTTTCTTTCATGCCCTGGATTAGTTTTGTTTGATGCAGATAAGGTCATGTATAGAGGGGACATAGAGTTCTCTGTGATTAGTTGCCATGAGGAAAACTTAGAAACATTTAACATGTCGTCTCCTTTTTTCTTTTCCTCTGTCCCATTTCTGATGTAGGGGTGCTGAGCTTTTTCAGGCTACAATTGTCAAAGCTGTAAAGGCAAGAATTGAAGAAGAAAAAAAATCAATGGATCAGCTGAAAAGACAGTATGTATTTAATGCATTTACACATATACATATATATATATATATCTTTATATTTCTATGCATACGTATATACATATTTAACTGATTGCTGGCATTTATCTAACAATTCCTTTATAGAAATACTGTCTTACAGTATTTATCTACCACTTTCTTTTATAGAAATGCTTTACCATTATTATAATTTTGTTCTGTATTTCTGGAAAAATTTGTTGCATGACTGCTCCTTCTGTTTTGTTTGTGGTTCCTCCTCTCATGTTTGAGTGCAAAATATATGTTTACCTTCACTGAAAATATTTGCATTCAGTTTAAGTGGCCTGGATTATACAGCCCATAAGTCACATTGATCTCTCTTGCATGCAGCTAACATACTGCTTTTGTAAAGGCAAAAGGCTTTTAGAGCTCCTCCACAGGATGCATGGAAAGCCCTAACTGCTTCCTAACCAAGTGTCAAAGGCCACTCATGACAGCTTCTTCCACACCTGCATAACAGAAGAATCATCAGAAGATTGAAGGGACCAAGTTTCCTACCAATATAGAATCACAGAATCATAGAACTGTTTGAGTTGGAAAGGACCTTCTAAAAGGTCTAAAAGGTCTAAAAGGACCTTCTAAAAACTCCCCTGCAATGTGCAGGGACATCTTCAAAGAGATCAATTTGCTCAGAGCCCTGTCCAACCTGATGCTGAACATGTGCAGGGATGGAGCATCTACCCTCATTGTAAAACCTTTTTCTTTATAACCAATCTAAAATGACCCTCCTTCAGTTTAAAACCATTGCCCTTTGTCCTCACAACAGACCCTGCAAAAAAGTTTGGCCCCATCTTTCCAGTAGCTCCATTCAAGTACTGAAAGGCTACCATAAGATCTCTCCAGAGCCTTTTCTTCAGGCTGAACAGCCCTAATTGTCTCAGCCTTTCCTTATAGGAGAGGTGCTCCATTCTCTAATCACCTTTCTGGCCCTCCTCTGGACTCTCTCCAGCAGGTCCATGTCCTTCCTGTGCTGGGCACCCCAGAGCTGATGCAGCACTGCAGGTGGGGTCTCACCAGAGCAGAGAGGCAGAATCCCCTCCCTCACCCTTCTGCCCATGCTGGTTTGGATGCAGCCCAGGACACAGCTGGGTTTCCAGGCTGGGAGTGCCCACTGAGGCTCGTGTCCAGCCTCTCATCCATCAGCACCCCCAAACCACCCTCGGCAGGGCTGCTTTCAATCAGTTCAGCCTCCAGCCTGTGGGGGGATGATTGATTTCAGCAGTTGCCCTGACCCAGGTGCAGCACCTTGCACTCGGTCTTATTCAGCTTCATGGTCTTCCTGTGCACCAACGTCTTGAGCTTGTGCGGGTCCCTCTGGTTGGATCCCATCCTTCAGCTGTGTCAACGGCATCATACAGCTGTGCATCATCTGCAAACTTGCTGAGGGTGCACTTGATCCCACTGTCATGTCATTGATGAAGACACTAAAAATAGCACTGCACCCCTGAGGGACACCACTTGTCACTGGTGTCCATTGAGACAAATGATCTTAAAGGGTGGAGATGTAGTACAAATAGTGCAGGAACAGCCATATCCCTGGTTCATAGTGGCAAATTTCAGGAAAAGCACTGCTTTAGGCAGAAGTCCTTTTTTGCTCAGTGCATCATTTGGTGTGTTATAACTCCTGACAACAATACTTTCAATTTTAAATGACAACAAGATAGTTGAGTGGAAGTAGGTAAAGCAGTCATGATAGCAGGAAACCCAGCTCTCACTGATGAGAGAATGGTCCTTCCAGACAACCCCTTCAGAGCAATGTAACTCCTTCTGTTTTGCAGAATGTGTGTGTGTGTGTGTGTGTGTGTGCGTGCATGTGTGCTTAACACTTGTTTTTCAGCACGGCTCAAAAAGACTGAAGGTGTAAATCTAATAAGATCCTTCCTTTTGCTAGAATGGATCGCATCAAAGCCAGGCAGCAAAAATACAAGAAGGGTAAAGAGCGGATGCTAAGCATGAACCAGGAGTCCTCAGAGGGGCCAGAGATTCAGAAGGTTTCTGAAGAAGATGACGAAGGTACCATTAGCTACTCTTGTACCATATTTGCAGTGGAGTGCTAAGGATCTGACAGACCTGCTAGGCAGATAAGCAATAAATCATTCTTGAAAACTGCCAGCATGTAACAACATTGTTAGATGAGTATCAGTTTCAGGCTCAATTCAGCCAAAAAAAAACCTGTGTTATGTAGTGTAACAAGGTTTAGAGAAAATGGTTTGCTTTGAGGATACTTTTGGTTAACTTCAGGCTGTTGGCAAAGAGCTGAAAAGATTGAGAGGTTTGTTTTGATAAAAGTCATTATCTATAAACCACGGTTTTACAAATAGGTAGCACCGACATTTTTCCAGCAATATTTTCTGGACGCTGTTCCGGATTTTTTCCAGTCACTGAAATGTCTGTATACTTTTAAATGTTATTTAAAACATGGGAACAGACAAAATTATACCTATCTAGTGCCACATTTCCAGCACTGACCTGGGACCAGCGCTTACTGGATTTAAAAAATTTTGGAGCCTGAAATGTAAGGGGATTTAAGAGAAGGGAAATTATTTTCCTCTTTAAATTAGAGTCAAGTGTGACAGTATGTTTTAAAACACAAAACACAACTTTGTAGCTGTTTTAGAGTGGAATGCTCTTTTAACTGCTGCATAAGCCAGAGTATTTCTGCTTAGTGGTCATGGTTTTGAATTATTTTAATATTAAATGTACTCAGTAGATCTGACATCTGATGTGCTCATGAAATTTTAACTTTTTTGAGAGAAATGAAAAATTATTAATCAGTGTAAAAAATATGTTTCTCATTTTGTAAAATTAATATTTGAACATATTTTATTTTAGGAGAAGCAGAGAAAGAGAAAGCCAAGGGCAAAAAAAAGCTGTGGTGGCGGCCTTGGGTTGATCATGCTTCCAGTAGGTTTTCTCAATCCTCTTACAAATATGTGGATTTAACCCTTATATCCTTGATCAGAATGAAGGCATTCCCATAACCTATTTGTTTTATGCCTGATTTTGTGATTGTGACTTGATAGAAGGCTTGGGGATTTTTTTCAAAAAATGATTTCTACTTTCCAGTCTTCAAAGAATTTGACTATTTTGAACTTCTGTGTGTTGGAAGCATAGATAGCCCATGATACTTTGAACATTCTTAGAAGAATATCAAATCAGATAAACCTGTGCCAAAAAGAATCTGTCTTGACCTCAAAAACTTCAACTCCCTGATACTGCAGAGCTCAATATATTTAAAAACGTGAATGTGAAAGTTTGCCAATGCATTCTAAGATTAGTCATAATTTCTTTTTCATATATACACATCATGTATCTTTTTTCATGGTTCATCAGTCATTCTAGTGTCAGCTGTAGAAATCTGAGTGCGACAGTAAGGTAGCAAGACTACTCCCAGAACTAGGCCATGTGGAGCTCAGCCACATCTCTCTGATAACACTTTGTGTTGTTGATGACAGTTGTTTTGAAATTTCCATTTTTTTGTGTGTTTACCTGAGAGAAAAACTATGTCCAGCCTTGTTCACAGGAAATTATTGGCATGTGTCACTCATATAATTGATGCATTATGATATTTTAATTTGTTTGTAGCCCAGCTCTGTCGTATAATAGAGTTCTTTGCTATGTTATGGATTGGGTAAAACAGGAAAGCTGACTTGGCTGTAATCTCAAAACAGATGTCCTTCAATTGGATGTTTGTTGAATGAAATCAGACATGAGGTGTTTAGTAACCTCTGAAGATGTGAAAAAAATACTGAAATGTAGAGCACTGATCAGAGTTAAATCACAGAACCACAGAATCAGAGAATGTGCTGGGTTGGAAGGAATCCATCAAGATTATCCAGTCCAACTCCAGGCCCTGCACTGGACACCCCGAGTGTCACACCCTGTGCCTGAGAGCACTGTCCAAATGCTTCTTGAACTCTGTCAGGCTTGGGGCTGTGACCACTGCCCTGGGGAGTCAGTTCCAATGCCAAACCACCTTCTGGGTGAAAAACTTCTTCCCGATATCCAACCTAAGCCTCCCTTAACTCAGCTTCATGACATTAAAAATATGAATATCTGTTTGTGTTTGGTCATTTAGTTTAAGAGCTACTCAGAGTCATAATTTTACACATCTACATGGTGCTTCATTTACCTGTGTGCATTCATTTATAACTCCAGCAGAAATATATTTACCAGCAGTGTTTAACAGAACATGGTATGTTTATTTCTATCAAGTCACAAGTAAACTGTGCCTCTGTTTCTGTTTTTCTAAAGGGCACACTGCCACTTTAGAGAGACCTATCCTTTTCAAAAGTCTTATGAAAATTAAATTCTTGTCCTGTGATTTCAATAAGAACAATGACAAAACAGATAAAAACTATGATTTGTGAGTTTTTACTATAGAATTCAAAGCTATGGTGATTTTGAAGGAATGGGATATGGTCTCTTGTTTATTCACCACTGGTTTTGTAGTAAGAAGAACTGCACAGAGAGATACTGACTTTGGCTTTTACTTATTTCATCCTCATTATTTAGTGTCCTTAGGTGGCAAGTTGCATTTTAGTATTTAAATATTGAGCATTCTTGAAATTATTTACTGCAATAATGCAAAACCTTGTGGGAAACATCACAGACCCTGATCCTACCACCAGTGGCTGTCTTGCATCAGCACGCTCCCTGAAACACAGCACTGACAGTAGGTGTTCACAGACATGCAGGCTGGGAATAGACTGATATTCCCCCTGCATTCTTTTTGAAACACCACTGTAACTGCAGCATTCTGCAGCATGTGGCTGTTCATCTCAGCAAATGGGTTTGTGGGTGTATATATGTGTACATTGAAGTCACTCAAGCTTGAAGTTTTTAATTTAGATTTTTATTGTTATTTTTATATCACTTGTTATAATTTTATTGTGCAGAAAGATACCTCATTTTGTGTATCGTAGCAATTAAAACAGTCATGAATTTGGGTCTCAGTAGAACAGATAAAAGCATTAGTGAGGATTTCCTCGCTGACAGTCACTCACAATCTCCCTTGTAGGGAGGTGTGGTTCCTCCTGCACTTGTGGATTATTTAAGGAGCCCGACAAAGATGAGCAGGAGTTAGGACCACATGCTTAGATTCTCCAGGGTCGCACAGTTGTGTCTGATGTAGTGCAGAAGATGGTGGCTGCAGCTGTCCTGGGGACCTCTTTCCCTCTGGGCACAAGCAGATGATGAGATTATGCTTTCTCCCGCATGGCTCCTCTTCTGCCTCCTCCACCTCATCCCACAAGAAAAGCCTGTACATCCCTTTTCTCAGTAGGAGAAAGCCACATTTTAAAGTACAAGAGGGGTCTGCCAAGTCCAGACTGGCCATGAATTGTGTTACTAGCAAAGCAGTCTCTTCAGGAATCCTTGTAGGTGACTAACACGCCCCTTACTCCATTCTGATGTGTGCAAGAATGCATTATTGCTATTCAATCATACCTTTCTCTTTTGTAAACACCATGCAAACTGCTACATTGGAGTGTCCCCTCAGATAATAATAACCTAATATTTAATTTAACCTAATAAGTTTTTAGGGAGACCAATGTCAATTTATTTGCTGCCAGCTCATGCACTCCAAGCCTGACTTGAGTGCTACTCTGAGCCTTTACGGAGCTGCACTGCAGTAGAGGTTTTCCCTAATATCAAACCTCACCCAGCTGATCTGCCCTGACAATTTCTGTTGCTGACTACAGGATACCTTTTTATGAAAGAGAGCTACAGACTACTGGCTCTTAAAGTACTTTCATCTCTTCAACTCATTTTAAATGGGCATTCTTGGATGCCCCAGCGACAAATAATTCATTTGTTTCATCCAGGAAATGACCAAACTTTCTTTTCACCTCAGTGCAACAATTAGAAATGTTGAAGTGGACTTTCTGTCCTTCTGCAGGGCATTCATTAATGCTAAAACTCCTAAATAGGCACATGAGGTACAAAATTCCCTCTGTGAGGGAGTTTTAGATGCCAAAGTTATGATGCAAATAGTTCTGGCAAATTTCACAGTGTGCTTACCCTGAGGTTTGTACAGTAGTTATGTGTCAGCATCTGTGCACACAGGATCTGTGTAGAATTCAAGGTATGATTGAATTAAAGCAATTGTTACTTTTCTGGAGACCTGTAATGATGGTTAGATATCACTTTATATAAATATGTATTGTTTCATATATCCAGATTTTGTAAAGTTTCATCTAAGTAGTTGTTCCTTTAAATATTTCAGCTTAAATGTCGAAATTATTTACCATTTTTCACTGCTGAATGTAATGCTGTGATTTTTATTTTACTCTGGCTCATTACCTTATTTTGATTTCTTTTGTTTCCCTTGTTTGTTCATGTAGGCCTGTTGCCATCTGAGAAATAAAAATATTGCTTCTGTTCAAGGATATAAGGCCTAGCTTAATCACTGTGCACCTATACTGTATCAAGGTTTCAGAATATTTCTGAATCTATGGGCAAAAAATTGAAACTCATTTGCAATCATGTAAATAGAATCCAAGTGATTTGTTTTAAACAAGCCAAGGTTTTCCATTACCTCATCAAAGCTTAAATGTTTGAAGGAAGTATTAACTAATACTATCCAATTGCATAGTTTAAAGGATTGACTCAGTGTTTTAAAGAGAAGTTCTGTATTTTTTGTCCAGTGGTACTGTTCATGTAAATTCATTTACTTACCTGCTGGGTTTTTTTTACTCCCTCAAATGATCCTAAGTCCCCAATAAATTTAGACTTCATTGTAATTTTTCTTCTAAAAATGTAACCTCGTAACTTGATAAACTTCAATAATTTTCCTTACATTTTCTTCTTATAGGGATGTTTTCCTTAGTTCTTGTATAGTTCTTATTCATGCCCAAAGTATTGCAGACTAACATGAAATAAATGGCCTGAGACTTTTTCATCTCTTGTTTCTTCTCTATTTTCACCTCTCCTGGTTATGAATTTTTAAATGACTGGCTACCTGTTCATAGATCTTGGGGGTGTTGAGAACAGAACTTTTCAGAAAAGTAAAAAAATATTTTGTTTCACTTAGTGGTCAGAAGTGGAAATTATTATTTGTTTGAGACGGATAGTGAAGAGGAAGAGGAAGAGGAAAAAAAAGAAGAGGAAGAGCCTCGAAAAAAATCTGCATTTCAGGTACTCTATGGTAATTTGCTTTCTCATTGTCATCTGGGAAAAAAAGTAAGTTTTTCATAATACAGGCACATATGCAAAAGCTGCCAGGTCCTCTAAATTAGTCCTGAAAAGTACTGAAAATTAAATTTCTTGCCAGTTTACAAATGTAAGTGCTGTATGTGTAATGTGGCTGCTTTAAGCATTGTAAAATTCTTCCAGAAACTGTAGTAGAGTCATATCTTCATTCAGTTATGCCTGAAGATAACAAAAATGCAAAAACCAAAGGTTAGCAATCCAAACTTTTGTTTTTTCTGCATTACAATAAAGACGATTGAGGAAGCTGACTTGCCTCTGGTGCTACTGTGAAGTGCCTCCAGTGGTTTTCTAGTTTTGAGGAGATGTTATCATTCCATGAAGAAATGATCCCCAAAATCAGTAGGATTTTATGGAAAAGAATACATATTTAATAAAAAAAAAATTTTTGAACCTGGTGGGGCAGAGAAATATAGCTTTGGGTTAGAAAGAGTTTAACATTTCAAATTACAAAAGGAGACCACATCCATTTCTTTTCTTTCATTTTCAGGACAGTGTTAATTATTATATTTGTATTTTAAGTGCCAGACTGTGTTGGTGTAGGAGGATATTGTAATGTTAAAAAGATATCTGAGATTTCCTATCTGGGTTGCTCTATATGGACTGGTTGGTGTTAGACAATACCAGATACCAAATGCAGTGGCTTAAATGAAGAACTTCTGTGAAGAAGTTAATGAAATACTCCTGCATCTAGGATTGCTTTTGTTTTCACAAGATTAAAGTTTCACTTGCGGAAGAATTTGTGGAAATGCTGCGGAAGTTTTTTGGGTCTGTTATTTCAAAAGCTTAAGCAAGCAGGTAGCTTTTTGTAGATACGAGTATTCCCATCCAGATGCAGCCTCATCTCAATGCAGAACTGTGCATTACTGAGTGTTCAACCTAAGCAAAAGCAAGAAACTGCCTCCATGCTCTTCTGTTCCTTAAGCCAAAATCTTTCAAACGAAGCTTCCCAGATAATGTTACTGAATTACAAGAAGAAATGTTTTATTTAATTCATTAATACAATGTGCCTTTGGTTTATATACTTACACGACATCACCACCTGATTACATTCATTAATTTGCCGACATGGCAATGACATGGAAAAAAAAAATGTTCTGGCCTTAATAAGGGCAAAACAAATCTGGATCGAAATAATGCGATAAGTAAATTTTATTTTCTAGTATTTGCACTATTTTTCTTTAATGTATTTTGCATTTAACTTACCTTGGACCATACAAATGATTCATGAATTTCTAGGTCATTTTTCTTCTGGTTTTCATGTAGGTGTAGAAGAAAGTTTCTGTTCTTGTTTATGATGATTTTTTAAAAAATTGGTGACAATATTTTGTTCAGATGTGCTGGTGCCAAGCACTGAGATTTTAAAGAGTTCTAAACTTGAGGTCAGAAGTTAACAAGATCTTTTCATTTATTCTGGGGTTTGGGTTTTTTGTTCATCTCAGTCCTGAAACTGTTAGTTGGAGGATGGAGGATCCCTTCATTATTTCAAAATTTGGCCAGATGGTCTGGATAGGTGGCCTGTTCTGCAATATGTGCAACACGAAGATGCTGGATGGCTTTATATAAGCAGACTTATATAAAACAGAAAACTGGTTTTGTTCATGAAAAGTTTGTTCATCGTTTGGTTATCGTATCTTATTCGCCTTCCATCATCATGCTCATAGTCTTAGTATAAATACTAGCAAAGTGAACTTCGTTGTAGATGCTGTTGAAGAATTTTTTTTTTAATTTCTGTTCTTTCTTTCAGTGAAAATTGTGTGCAATTGTCCCTTCAAGGGTTAACTTGGAGATTTTAAATATTAGAGAACTCATGCAGTTAAAGGTCATATTGAAATTTTAATGTGAACATCATACATTATCTTTTTCTCATATTGAAATTTATGTATGTGATTTTTTTCTTATTATAGATACAGTAGTTCAATAGATCCTTTTTATTAATATTTTCTTCTTTTCTACTAACCACTCTTGCTTTGTCCTTCTTTATAGAGAGCTATTGGAAAATTTGCTTCAGCCATTTTAGCCTTGCCAAAGTCTATCATTAAACTTCCCAAAACAATTCTTCAGTATTTAATCAAAGCAGCAAAGGTATTTAACATTTTGCAAATGCTCAGTATGTGACCCACCCTGTAGTTCCTGACATAATGTATATATACCTCTGTACTCATCTGCATTTTTCCTCTTATATGAATGATTTTTTAAAAATCAGGACAGTTAAAGTCTCATTCCTTGTAAATGCAATGCATTTCTTAATTTTGGAGTGGTCAGGTCACAAGCAAAGTGGTCTATCTTTTTTAAAGCATAGCCCCAGAGAGAAAATGCAGACCCAAATTCTTATTTTCTTCTGATACTGATTTACAAGATGATCACATCAAGTTGCATGTATCTTACGGACACCGTGATAATCGATCTCAGAAAGCTGGTAAAAGGTTTTTAAAACACACATTTTGCTCCAAACACCTTTTTAGCCCTTTACTCTTCCGGCCTTTATCATCATTAAAAAAGATTTGTGCGTCTTCTCTCTTGTCCTCCTTGAATACATTTAGCATTTCCCCCCCTTGGTCAGTGTTATCAGTTTCCATTCCATATGTAACATGACATTCTAAGCAGTGAGTGTTACAGATTGAGAGTACCAGCTCCAGTGCCTAAAAGATCCTGAAAGCCTGTGCAGTGGTAAAACTCTAATATTTATGCACTCAGTCTGCTCCTAAAATACCCACTTCTCAGCGTAAGTAGTTCCATTAAATTTATAAACCAATTGCCCTTTCTTAATTCTAATTTTCTACCCCCTTCCAAGTCTGCCTTTTACCTCTAATTTCTTTATTCACACTATAATTGTGGCTGGTGCACACTTTCACAGTTAAATGACAATAGAAAATGTTGGCAGTTTCTGACTTCCAGTAAAGCAATATGGCATTAGCTCATTCAAGTATCACCATTCCCCCAGAGCACCTTTATTAGAAAACACCTATTACAAAGCAAAGGGAAACCAGGGCCTCTGATGCCACACATTTTCTCATGTGGTGCTTGCTTTGAACAACTCAGGCATTTAAAAAGAAATGTACAGACTTTGAGGAATTTGGAAGAGGATCTTTGTATCAACAGTACCAAAATAATTTCCTCTCCATTTCTGTGTACATTCACAAAACAGAACAAATTATTTTTCCCTTTTAAATTAATTTAATGTCAGTTTAAGAGTTTTAAAAGAATACTTTGAATGTTCCAAAGCAAATTACATAGGAAAATTCTAAAAATATTAATAAACCAAACAGAAAGGTTACCATTCTGTTGTATGAGGGTCAGTTCCAGCTTCACTGAGATACACTTATGTTGTTTCATCTTCTGCATGTTTGTGCTGTGAATTAGATAGAGCTGTTCTGTTACTGTGCTTTTTCAGCCTCTTGCCTGCATCTGTGTGCTTCCCTGCCCTGTCTCTGTTAGTGGCCTGTGTTGCTTAGAAATAGAAGACAATTTACGATAATTACCATTTTTCAATTAAAACCTTTTAATGAGCAAAAGAACACCTTTTGCCCTAAAGAGTTGTGGAGAAGATAAAGTTACTTTAGTTTCTGTTATTCACATACCTTATATATCACATAGGGACAAAAGATACAAGTTTTGTTCCTTTTTTTCTGTAACCTTCCTTCTCAGCATAAGGAGAACTATTGCAAGTTACTTTTCGGTAATGTTTTTTACTTTTTTTTTTTTTAACCCCCATTCCTATATGATTTATAAATATTTTGGGCCAATTCCATGCTGCATGTAGTCATACAGGTCAACAGACTGTTGATCTGAATGAGTGCTGTGAGCAGGATTTGGTCCCATAAAATACCCTGAATAAATAGGTAAGTATTAGTCTTCATTTTACATCTGGAAAAACAGTAACAGAAGGATTCGTAAGTGACTTATCTGAAGCAATAAAGAAAGGCATTGTTAAAATCAGGAAGCAATGTGAGGAATTCCTGACTGCTAGGTTTGGAACTGTTTATAGATAAAAAATCTATAAACATTCCAGTAGGACCTGCAGAGGGGGGGAAAATATCTACGCTGGGAAAAATACACCATTACCTGTACAGGGATATCTCTACATCTTTTAGTGTTTTAGTTACTGGATTGCAGCAGTTTCTCTAAAAGTTTTCTTTACTCTGCATCTTGCCTATAACATGATAAAGTAGAAATACAGAGTTGAGAGATTCAGACAAGATAGCCCATATGCACAACAAGGTATTAATTCTCAAAGCCCAGATCATGAATTTTTGTGGGTTCTAATGAAACTTGGTTCACCCACAAGTATTTTCACATTTGGTTTTACACTTATAAAAATAGCACATGAAACTCAGTAGATCTGTGGGGGAGGTGTTTGATTTGGGATTTAAAATATTTCCTTGCCCCCGCAGAACAGCATGCATTTGCTCAAAGTGTATAGTCCTGCTTATGGCTTATTCTATGGCTTAGTCTCAGAACATGAGGCACCTTGATATGAATGGGTTTTTTCCTTCCAGTTTGTTTATCAAGCCTGGATAACTGACCCTAAAACAGCTCTACGACAGAGGCGCAAAGAGAAGAAAAGTTTTGGGAAAGAGAAGCGAAGGCGTAAAGGATCTGGGGATGGTAGGAAGCGTTTTTGCATTTAAAAAAAAAACAGTATTAACTATTGTCTGTTGTTCCTGGTAGTGAAAGGTGGAGGAGGTTTAGAGAATAAGTGCTTTTAGTCAGCTTTTGCTGACTAGAAACTTGAAAAATGAGTTTCCCTTCAGCTGGTGGTCGGTCTTTCCCTGCACCAGCCCATGGCAAGGTCAGCCATAGCCACGTCCTTCTGTTCTGCATAACACACATTGAGGCAGGTAAAGGGGAAGATGGGATATATGTATTTTCCATGGAGTTGCAAGACATGCCCAGAACTTTTGGTAAGTAGGAAGATACAACACGCTGCAGAAAACGTCAGCTATGTGAAAACATTTGTGGCAGTACTTTCAATAATAAACTGTAAAGATGGAACTTAATAAAGCAAATAACCTGTTAGTTAGCAGCATTTCTCCAGAATTTAGGAGTGTAAATGCCAGCTGTTTGGCCAGAATCAGACAGAGCAAGAACATTATCCTTTCACTCCCTCATCTCCTAAAAAGGTTAACTTTCTGTCCAGGTGTTCCTAGAGTTCATCAAATCACTCTTTTTCATGGTAAAGTCATGTGTATTCCCAGATAAAGGTGTTGAAGAACTGTTTTCTGAGGGAGTTCCCAAACAGCTGTAGTTCAAGTGAAGCTTAAAAAAAAATTCTTTGAAATTGCCACATACTATTTCTTTTGGCCACATTTCCTATATTGTTCCCTAAAGAAGCTTGAGTTGATACATGAAGAAGAATATAAAGAAATGTTTTTCACTTTGCATGTTGTACTCACTGAGGAACCCAAATGTCCACAAACCCCTGAATTCAGTAGATAGCAAAAGGAAAACATACAAATGTTGACTGGGTTTTAGTGGCAGTGTAAAATCATTTATGCCTTTGAAAAAAAAAAAAATCAGTTTAAAATGGGTTTATATATCTTCATGTTTTTCTCCTTTTTTAAGCTAGAAAACAGAAATTCAAAAGCTTTTCTTCTCAATACAGATGGGGAAGAGAGGGGCCTATACAGATTTGATCAGCTGGACATTTCCTCCATTTGGCATCTTCACCTGTCAAAAAGAAGGAGCTTTATAATTGGGCTTCTGCCACTGAAACTATAGCTGCAGTTATTGGGCTTTATTAGATAGAAGGAGGGTCACTTGTTTGTCCTTTTCTGCCTGTGATTCTACAACACTCTTCTGCTACAGGCCTGAATAAATGCATGTGGTGGTGTCAAAACAACTCTGCTGCTTCAATTCCACCTGAAGGTCCCACTCTTCCTTCAGGTTTGGTGGGTATGAGGCAGGAGATCAGAGCACTGATCAGGCTGCCCTTTGTAAGAGATGAAGAAATGAGCTCAAGTGTGAGTCAGCAGAAGCTGAGACTGCTGAGGAGTGACTGAGAAAGTATCTGGGTTTACACCAACAGATGATCTCACTCAACAGCCTGTCTAGTAAGAAAATGCCACTGCAAGTTACAAGAGAGGGATGGCCATCCATGACCACCTTCACTGACAGGGTCGTCCCCTCACTTGAGTGCTTTAGAAATGGAAATGTGTTTCCTGTTATGGTGGCAGGTGAGGAACCGGTCACTACTGCTTCGTAACTAGCATTTTCTAGCTGGAACGGCATTTACACCAGCACTTCTGCAGGTAACACTCACTGGTTTGCTCACTGCTTGCAGGAGGTGGCAATGATGCTGACTGTGAAGACAGCGAAGAGGAACCTGTCAAGAAGAAATCTGATGGACCAGGTATGAAGGCAAAACGAGGGTTTCTCTGCTGTTACAATGCAGTTGTGATCAGTGGCCTGTCACAGAGACAGCGTTGCTATGACCCACTCCAACCAATCCAGTAAGAGCTTCCTAACTACTGTCAGATCTTCTGTGTCAAGATTTACAAGCCTTGAGCTTAGGAACTTCAAGTTCTGGGTATTTGCTACTGCAGTCACTCTCTGAGCATTTCAGTAAATACATCTGCCAGCTCAGGCTTGATTGCTGCTGTGGATTTTACTTACAGAACAGCTTAAGCTAAGATTCCACACCTGGTTACATACAGCCCTGTGCTAAAATCTCCATTGATTTTGAGTGTGTTTTAGCAATTCAATATAACGCTTATAATGCTTTTCTTGGTAGTTACCCGTTCAGCAAGGTACAGTAAGCACCTTTAAAAAGTTATGTGTTCCTAATCTTACACATTCTCATTCATAATCAGACTTAGGGCAGTTCTGTACGACAGAAGAAATGCCAGCAGTTTTCAGGATCTTGCCCACATTCAGTCTTCCTACAAAGAAATGTAGTAGATCATAAATCCAACCTTGGCTCTGTGTTTCTAACTGGAGTAAAAAAAAGAAAACAGACATTCTCCTAAGTCTTCATCATGGCTTACCTTGAGTGAGACTTTGTCATCAAAAGCTATTTTTCCTTCTCTATATGAAATTGTTTCCCACAGCTGCAGTTAGAACTGTGTCCCTGAGTGACTCACAGGGTAGAAGATGTTACAAGGATGTGGGAGATGTCATTTCTGTCTCAAAGGAGCAGTGGTCTCAAATAAATGAGCTGCATTGCTATGAGGATGGGGGTGTTGGTGGGTTTTTTATTTGTTATTTACTGGCAATGCAGTTATCTGTCTTAAAACACTGAAGTGAATCACTGAAATGCATCTCTAGGAATATACTGTCAGTGCCACACAGGAGTTAGGGGGAAAAGATGGAGGTTTATAATTAATTTATGTTGTAAATAATAAATTCAAAGTGCTTTATATTTTTGTTGAAATACTTTGGCCATTCCTAGGTAAAATTCGTTAAAGAAGATGGCTAGAAAAACTAGCCATTAGCATCATTAGATCAAATTCTATCTCAGGCATGGAGAAGCCTTCTCTGCATTTGACCCTTATCTGCACAAAATAAATTTTTGTGTCCCTTTTTCAAGATATTTAGATGCGATTGATCCCCAAAAGATTATTTTTAAAGAATTACTTATTTTTGAAGAACAGCAAAGGTTCCAGAACAGCTACGATGTCGCTGAAAATGTATGTTCAGTCACCTCCATCCCAGTGAGGTAAATGACCTTTCAGGTTAAACTGGAAGTGCTTGGCACCATGGTGAGTCTATGGTAGGCCAGTGATGGTCAGTGGTAAAGGCAGTTTTAATCTGGGAGCAGTGATTCTCCTGAAGTCAGTAGCAGAAGTTATATACTGGAGAGGAAGAGTATGGGTTAAAAAAGAATATATACTGTATATTTTCACATATATGTGCTGTTCTCTTTTCACCTATTCATAATATTGTCTGGAATTTGAAGGTAATGAATGGTCCTTGAAGTAGAAACAGCTTTTCACTTCATTTCTAATGGCAGGATTTCCTTGACTTCAAGACCTGCATATTGAATGAATAACATTTAAGTGGATAGCTCACAGAAATATTTCCAATTCTAAATTACATAGAAAAGGCCTGAAAATAAAAGGCCAGAATATAACTGAAATAATGATATGACCAAGTGAAGGGTGCTAAATGATCTTATGCTCAGTGATAGCAGAGCAGTTGCATGGCATTGCTCAGGTAAATGGCACATTCTGCCGTTTCAGCACCCACTTTCTGGGAAGGTACCACTAATATTTTTTCCCATAGTTTCTCCCCACATGAATGTGCATACAACCCTGCCTGAACAGAGAAATCTTTTGCTTTACTGTAGCTTCACCTTTGCAGTCTTTGTGAGGAGCTGTGCGCTCACTCCACAGAGTTTTGCGTGCCATCTTGTGGTTTGCTAAGAAGTGAGGTTGTTGAGGGCGTCATGCATGGCAGATTATTGACAGTTTTCTACTATTTCTTAAAGTGTTAATCTAATAATCTTTAAAAATTCATCTTTATACCTGGTGCTCTGGGCTTTGGAACCTAGCAGGGACAACTTGCTCTGGAACTGGCAATTGGAAAGAATTCTTTCAGGATTTCATAGATTCATGGAATCATAGAATGGCTTGGGTTGGAAGGGATCTTAAAGATCATCTAATTCCACCCTCCCCTGCCATGGGCAGGGACACCTTCCACTAGACCAGGTTGTTCAGAGCCCCATCCAGCCTGGCCTTGAACACTTGCAATACTATTTGAGAACTCTACTGTGGTGTGTATATTTATGAGTGGATGAAAAATAAGTTGAAAATGCTGCTTTTTGGATGAGAAATACCATTATTAATGCCAAACGAACTACTGAAATGAGAAATTAACTTGAGACAGATGTGTTGAGCAAAATAAACTACTATTGTTGGTATAAACCCATAAGCATTATTCATGGGAAAGCATACTCCTTTGCCAAAATGGTTCAAGAAGTTTTATAAATTATTATTTGTCCCAGTTGTGTTAGTTGATCTGAGATCACTGATGGCACAGTGCAGCCTATCTAGATAAACAGAGGCTTTGAAAACGGTTAATAGAGAGAAGTGTGATTCAAAGTGATGTGAGGTCAGATTCAAAGACTGTTTAGGCAGGTTATACTTTAAAATTCAGCTTAGCATGGTTCAAGCACAAAAGGCAGAGTTTATGCAGAGAGAAACACAAGTAATTAGACAGTTAGGGGTTCAACTCAACATGCTGACTGAGCACTTGATCAGGTCACAGGACTTGGGCATGTTGAGGCATCAGGAGATGCCAAAATCCTTGGGTTTCATTTTACAGACCTGTGCACACAGTGTCCCTCTGAAATCAGGAGCTGTTCATATGACTGACAATTGCAGGACCAAGGACTTACAGGGTGGAAAAGGGATTCCAGATGATAAGCCTAGGCAAACAGTCAGGAAAATGGTCCAGACAGCCAAAAAAGCCTCCAGCCATCTTCAAAGATTCCTTAGTATGACAGGGTCTCACAGCCTGGATTATTATTATTATTAGACAATAAAAGAAAAATTAGTCTAACTCCAGGCAAAAGTACAATAAAAGATATTTGTGTTCATTAACTCTCTGTTGCTTTTGCTCTCCCTTAGATAACATCATAAAGAGGATATTCAATATCTTGAAGTTTACTTGGGTCCTTTTCCTGGCAACGCTAGACAGTTTTACAGCTTGGCTTAATTCCATCTCCAGAGAGCACATCGATATCTCCACTGTGCTAAGGATCGAGCGTTGTATGCTGACCAGGGAGATCAAGAAGGTAACGCCTTCATTCTTTTTGTCTGCTAATGCCATTTCCACCTTGGTGAAAAATGAAAGGCTGTCTTTTCAGATCATGGCAGTGGGGAGGAAAATTATGAAAATCTCACATACTAATGCATTTTGAAAATCAGTCTGGACTTTTTTACTGCTTGCTGGTTTATAAATCCATAAATAATAAATTATTAGATTTATTACCTGGACACAAAACAAATTATGGGAAAAATAATTCTTTGAGAGGTTGATGGAAGGTTTTGGCTGCAACATTTCTGTAGTACAGTGTGGTTTTGAGGGGACACTATAGGTTCAAGAAGGGAGGAAAAGTCCTAGCATTTTAAACAGCTCAAAAACTACCTCAGTCTGCATATTTCACCCTTCTTGTAGAGCAACTTGCTCTGGAAATGACTGACAACATACAGGCATCAATTTCTTCAATGAGAATGAAGCTATGTGGTCCTTCACAAGCTAGCTGTATATTAGTAAAATCCATTATTAGCAGAGTTTAATGTTGTTAGTGTAACAAGAAATGTATGTGGATCTTCCAAATGCAAATAGATGATACAACCCTTACCCTTTATCCCAGGCATGCCGTGGAGCTAGAATGTAACTTGTGCCATGATTTCAGAGTCAGGCTGTCATAATGGCACCAACATTTATCACTGCAGAAGCAACACAGCTTGTACACAAACATACTTAGCCAAAAACCTGACTGTCAAATTTTGTTCTTAAGATTTTTAATTTTTTTTTTTCCACAAAATATCCAATTTTGAGTATTGTAGTTTTGGGACATTGTAGAGGACCTGAGTTGAAATACTAGAAACTATTAAAATTAGTAAAGGAAATGCAGGCAATATTTTAGACTACTTATATTATCTTAGCTAGAAAAAGTCCTTGCATGAGGCTTCATTATAAGTCAGAAAAATTACTGTTCAAGAATAACAATCTCCCCTTTCAGTGTATGATCCGAAGTCAATGCAACCACTAGTGGAATGAATTGGGTGTGTTTCTGCCTAAGAACAGAAAATTCTCAGTCTTTTTCTTATGATACACCTTTAGAATTCTGATTACAATATCATAGCCAGAAAGACTTGATTCTGTGCCCAGATCTGGTCTGACAGTTAATAAAACTGTCCTTTCATGAACTTGGTTGATTGTGAAGTCACAGAGAAAGGGTAAAGGTCTTCAGTGTTTTATTCGTGGTTTTCCATCTGTGTCCATAACTCGTGAATAAATTGTGATTTTGGGACACTAATTAAAATTTAGATCAGTTTGTACATGAACTGTTTCTTGGGGATTTTTTGTTTAAAATTTCTGCTACTGGCTACTAAGAGATCCGTCAAAAGTTGCTGGAGTACAGATTGAGTCATGGTTGCAGTCCACTCCTCATTCCCATGCTGAAGGATCTGCAGTCCATCCAGCAGAGTTATGGTGCTTAAATATAGCCTGAAACCACATGGGTGGCTCCAGTGCTGCTTGAAAGCCAAACACTTTGGGCCATGGTTGTTTAAGTCAGAATCTGACTTGCACTCTTAAAAGAATCTACAGGTGGGAGTTTTCTGTTCACTAGGAAGCTGTTTGCACAGTCCTTAATCTGTTACTTGCCAAAGGACTGAAGAAACTGCTTCTTCAGAGAATGCACCTACCCCTGGCTGTGTCTGTCTACCTCTGCTCTCTTCACAGGGAAATGTTCCAACACGGGAGAGCATCCATTTGTATTACCAGAACCATATGATGAAACTTTCTGAGGAGTCAGGACTGGACTCCATTGATAAAAATCCCAGTCAAGCTTCTGGTTTGCAAGCATCTGAAAGAATGGATAGTTTAGACTCAGCAGCGTCTCATGACAGCATCTCCAGGTATTGATTTAATTTTATTTTGTGAAAGACAGAGGGATCATGCAGTAGGTGTAATATTAGATATCGTCTAAGTACTGATGAGCTTTCTAATCAATGTTGAATTATCTTTTTGATTTTTTCATGCCATCTTAATAATGAAAACTGCTATATGTTACTGTTCCTTTGCAGTGATGGACTCAGTTGTTGGCTTAACCTCTTTTCCACTGCATGACTACCTCACTACTTTTCACTTCCCCTAGAGTTAAGAGACATTGGCATTGGCATTCTGTTCTTGTGAAAAGCAATGGAAAATAAGAGGTGCTCAGGATTCTTCTGGGATAATGATTTAGGAATTCAGGCATGTAATTTGCATAGGGATCATTCATTGTGATTATTTTGTCTTTGTAAAATAAATTGGTGTCTGTTGTCCACAAATCAGAAAAGGCTTTGCATTGAAAGAGATTCTGCATTTGAAAGAACAAAATCCTCTCTCATACCTACAGGGCAAAAACCATCTGAAGAGCCTGATTTCCCAACTGCCACGATTACAGACCAGCAGAGCTACATGGCTGTTAATCAAATACCCAAACTAGTTCAGGAAAAACACCTTCCCCATTCTTTTCTGAAAGCGGATGCCATCAAGTCCCTTGCCAAAATTACTGCCTGCTCCTGCTGCTTCATGCACACAGAGGCACACACATTCACTTCCTTCTCTTACAGAGGCAGTCTGTTCCCACCATGTCCCTGGAGTTCTTGACTTTTAAGATACTGCAGAATTTGTACAACATGAGGGGGAGAAGGGAGAGCTTTGGAAATCCAGCTGTTTCATAATCCAGGGCCTTCTGCTGTCTTGTTCTTCTGTGAACTGTGGCAGGATCATATTGTGTTTGATACTCCCAGCAAACTCAGAAACTTCTGTGTTCAGTAAATTATGCACAGCTTTTACTAATGACATACAGGTAGATGTCAGCAGACTGAAAATAATGAGGGTTTGTCCTCCTTTCTGATAGTATTGGAAAGCAAGGGCAAGAGTGCCAGTGAGTATTATGCTTCAACAAAATATCGACATATTGCTCTTTAGTGAGCACTGGGCTTTGAGAGGTTCACTCCAATAAAAAAACCAAATCGGAGCAAAACTTTCTCAGTTGCTCGTTACCCAACTGAGCAACACTGTGTTTTGTCTCAAAGTTTTACATGAGTCAGATCATGTGAGAAAAATGTAAAGTAAATTCTGTTACCAGCTCACTTGGAGCCACTTTGATATCTGCAGGGCAGATTTTAACTCCAAAAAATTCAGTCTCACCTAAAGAATGAAGAGTAATATCAGTCCTGCATTTGTTAAATAGTTTTTAGTCACCGTGTTTACTGTAGATAGAAGTTATCATTGCTATATAATCATTAGCAGGAATTTTAACCATAAACAAAAAGAAGCTACAAATCTTCTAATTTTTATGCATAAATTCTGCTTCTTCAATGAGAGTGTTGACCTCTACTTCTGCCTTTTTTTTTGTTTTCAGAATAACCTACCCTTTTTTCACCCTCCTTTAAGCACACTTGCATATTTAAAATCTCTTTTCAAACTCAGAGAATTCAGTGATTCTGTGGTGCTGCTTTGCAACAGAAGAAGTTAAATCTTTCATGTGTGTTTCTGTCATCTCCATTTCCTTTGAAGAATTCATAGGCTTTATAAACAAAGCAATAGCCAAGGCAGAGTTATGACTGATTTCTCTAATCTCAAATTTTCTTTCTGGTAATGAGCAGTCAAATATTCTTGCACTGAGTATTACGAATTGTGGACATCTGCTATAATAATAGAGGAAGCAATAATGAGTCTGTTGATTGAATGATAATGCCATCTGTCTATTGGGGCACCCTTGCATATCTCTTCAAGGGATTACAGAAGTGTCTATGACATTTTTCAGAAACATGAAATGTTTTTAACTGCATCTGAGTTTATTGATAGATTCTTTTTAATTGTGCAAACAAGAGCAGGTGGCAGTTTGTATTTTAAAATAATGATTTCCAGTAAATGTAGAAGTGACTAATTAAATCTAAAGTATCCCTGTGATTGTGGATCTCAGGTTGCAACGGAAAACTTTTGGGAAGGGGCAGAGGGTTTCTGTTCAGGTTGTCCTTTGGTTACACTACTAAAAATTCTGTAGGGGACAAAATTTTGTAGTAGGCATTAGGTCCCTGCGGAAGGTGAACACGTCTGTAATCACACAGGAATGCTGAAGCATAGACACTATTCCATTATAATAACACATAACCCTCAGTGAGCAGGTCAGGAATTACTGTAGGTAAACACTGGATATCCAGAGAGAACAACCCTCCTGATCAGCTGCAGGAACTGTAAATTTCTTGTGAAGTTCCAGGCTGATCATCATAAGTCTAATCCAAGGATGTTGTTCTTAGCCTGGATAAAGCTCTAAAAGGACTTTTGTAGACTGTCCTTTGTGGGGTTTTCTCTTTTAGTAGGGCTGTCATTTATTCTCAGTGATTCTTCTACAAAGTAGAAAGTATGAGTTATTCATAGAATATTTGTTTGGTTTCTCTTTATGTATAAATACTCTCATATATCCTAAAGGCACAGTGAAAAGTTCGTATGGGCCAGGAGGAGAAGAGACTGATGCTGTTCCTTATTCAGTTCTTTAAGGAACACCACCAGAAGGGATTGGAATCTAGCATGGCAGAGTATTTGCTGCAGTTTGTTTCCATTTCACTGATGAAGTGCTTATTAGGGTAAACAGCCTATGAATTTCAGTAAGATGATTGGGAACTTCCTAAAACTAGTTGGCTGCCTTTATGGGGCTTTGCCTACAGTTCTGTAATAGCAGATAGACACAGGTCCCAAGTCAGATTTCAGGTTATCTAAGGTTTTGTATCAAGTTCAGTTTGTATTCATTTTAGTCCACCACAAATAATGTTTTCAGTTCCTGGCTCTACCTTTGTGTAGACTTTTGTAGGAACTGCAGGAGGGGGTCCCTGTCAGTTAAAAACACCACCTTTTACTTGTGCTTCCCTCGCCAGAAAGGAGAATAGGGCCTAAGGCAGGGAGTACTGGAGAGGTAACTTTTTGCCTAGGGAGGCAGGAGAAAGGATGAAAGGAGAATCCCTGTGAAGGCTGGACCAAAGTCCAGTTTAGGACTGTGATTGTCTGGGATTGATTTGGATCTTTTCTTGGAGGCATGGGGAATGTAGTAGTTCAAGCAGATAGTACCAGTCAGTAATTAGCCCATGGACAGAAAAAAAAAAAAAACAGAAAAAAATGTAATTCACCCAACTAAGCTAATAAACTCCTTGGGGAAGGGTAAATTTTGTTTAGCCAAAAGGAAGTCATAAACTTAACAATTTCCCACTCACTGAGGATAAACACATTTCTGCTATATTTGTATCCCTATTTAAAATGGATATCTGATCAACTTTATCTAAAATGTTTGAACTCAGGGCTTTTAAAGAGCATTCAGTTTAAAATACCTAGCCCTCAAATGATTTCAAGTGCTGATACTGCCAAAGCATCCAAAAACACAAATTCAAAAAGTCACTCAGGAAGATATGGATCAAATTTAAGAAGCTTGGATCAAATTTATGTGATAGTCAATGCTTTGAGTCAACATCAGCTTTTCTCAGTGTGAATCTCTCCACTTCATTGGTGTTCTCATTTCCTCCATGTCCAGAAGCATGTTCCTAAAACACATAAAGAATACACAGACTGTGCTACAGGTGTCAACTCATACACATCTCCTGATATTTGAGGATACAGTGCAGCTGCTCAGTCAGTAATTTTTACTCTAATGATTCAGTCTTCATTTAAAACAGCTTTAAATTAAATGTTGCAGGCACTCGGCAAGACAAATGCTTTTATCTATTGGGATTAATAGATGTTTTTCCTTTGATTTTTCTGGGAGCGAGGTCAGAGCTTGCATGTTTGGGAGGGCAGCTGGCATATGTTTCATCCATTGAAAATATATGAGTGGGCATGTGAATATGAACAGCTGCTCTGCTTAAGGCCCTTGGATGGTTCCCTTTGAACTATGTCTGCATTTAAAATCCTTCAACACCTTGATATTAGCTGTTGCCCTTCAAAAGAATAAACTCAGCCTAAAACAGCCTATTTTGAGATCTAAAACAGCACGTGGATAAAACATTGTGAGACATAGACAGAAAGCTCATCTGCAAAACTGTATTGTCTACTTGCTGCCATCTTCCCATACTTCAGCACCGAAACCTCACTGATAGAACAGCCTGGCTGTATTCCATGTATGCACATGCAGAGGGAAACTTCCTCCCTCAAGAGCCCTCTGAGTTAGTAACACAGAGCTTCAGCTGATTCCCATGCTGCTGAATCACACCAGAGCAGACCTCCTGGTCCCATATCATAAACCATACACCATGCAGACATCCCTCCAGGTTTTGTCTGGAGGACCTCGTGTGCCTTTGTGCACACACAGAGCTAATGGAGTGGTGACTTGTAAAGGGTTTTGGCCAAGTGAACTGGCAGGACAGAGGTGCCTCTGCCATTAAGACAGGTCTTAAGGAAAATATTTCACAGTACCTTTGGTATCTTGGTGATTCTTTGCTTCTGTTCAAAGGCCAAGGTATACTTTTAGCCTCAGTCAGAAAAGCCATTCTGTCAAAAAAAATCATCAGTGTGGGTAGGCCTAAGAATAACTGCTTCTTCTCTCCATGTATTTTGCTCTTTCCTCCCCATTTTCCTAAATGCAATAATTGCAGACTGTAACTTCATGCCAGCAGATTTTTTTCCTCACTTTAAGCTAGCAAGACCAAAGTAAGGTGGAAAACGCGACTGCCCTTCCTTTCTGACCTGTTGCCCAATTCTCTGTGCCCCTGGACAAACATAATGCTTGCCAAGGAAGCAAATCCCATGCTGCCACCGCTCAGGTGTAACGCAGATGGAGTCAAAAGAAGTAGAGTGTAAATCCTGAGTTTTGGGGTCTTCTTTCATTCTGTCTCAGAGACTCAGGCAGGTTACTTCATGTGTTAAAACAGCAGCTCATTCTACTCATTTCATTGACATCTGTGTTTCTCAAAGATTTTTACAGGAGAAATAATCTTTTTACCTACCATATTCATTAATGTATTTGCTTCTTTCCTGTTGCTCTGTTAAATGCTTGTATTTAATTATATACTTTCTCATAACTCATCCAGTTCTTTTCTCCAGTTACACATGAATGCTTAATGTATGGTGTATGTCTCTGGTGTCCTGTTGTATTTGATAAGTGAAAGGAGATAAGGGTTTATTATATCTGTTCTTTATTTCAAGATGCGCATGTTACCAATTTTGAAATACTTTTAAGCTGTGATTGAAATAAATGAAATCTGGAAAGAATCATCAGGGCTTCCTAGTAAATATCAAAATAAAAGCCATCCCATGCAGAGCAGGTTATATTTGGCATGCATTTACTGGCTAAGTAACATATCCAATTTGGCTCCTTGGTTTGGAAAGAGGACTAGCCAATGTCTGACAGCTGTTTTTCTATTTGTGGAATATGAGTGTACTCAGTTTTAAGGGCTTTTTTAGGAAATTGGCATGTACGTGTGCAAAAAGGTTCAGCACAGTATATTAGTAGTAATATAGTAAAATGCCATTACAGAGGAAGTCACTTCCCAAAACATCCTTGTGGAACCTGGAAATTTCAGGGGTAAACAAACAAAATAAAACCTGCTTACATATGTAAGTCTGTTCCCCTGGAAAGCATGTAGAGAACTGTGTTGGTTCCATATCTGCTTCAATAGCAAATAGATGGCCTTCTATAGCCCCTATATGAAGCTGACCAGGACTAACCTGTGCATAGAAATGTGTTTCCGTGGTGACTCTAAACAAATCCTTATCTTCTCTCTGAACCTTTTATCTCTATGTCAGTGTTTAGCTGCATGGCGAGCATATTTGTTTACTGAACTGTGTGTGTTGTAATACCATTTGTATTTAACACTGTCTCTATAACTGTTTGCGCTGCTGTAGCTGCTACACTGAAGCAACCATGCTGTTCTCAAGGCAGTCAACCCTTGATGATTTAGATGGACCAGACTCTGTTCCTAAAACAAGTGAGCGCGCTCGACCTAGGCTGCGTAAAATGCAGAGCATGGATATGTCCTCCTCATCAGCTGACAGTGGCAGTATAGTGTCAAGGTGCTTAACTCATGCATGCTTTGTTCACTTGTTTACCCATACCATATTCTGACTGCAGTGTTCATGGGTCTGTGTTTGCAGACACGTGGTGTGCAGAGTGGTTTGCATGCTTAAAGGAAGCTTTACTCCTTCCTGTGTCGTGGCACGGTTCTGAGATTCGAAGTCAGGATCATAGTCTAGGATTCATTGGCTGTTTCACTTCTTGTTCTGTTTTTTGGGGTTTTTTTGTTCTTGTTTTCATCCTTAATTCATGTATTTTTAAAAGTTGTTCCATAACATTACCCTGGGTGTATAAAAACAGGCTAAAATCTGTCTTTATTCAGCTAAAAAAGTGTCTCATTTTCAGAGTTACTGAGTTGATAGGTGTTCTTAAATTGGAAGCTGGAAGTTAAATTTCTCAGCTAATCAGTGATCCTAAATATGGACTGAGATGTATAATTTTAGAAACTAAGATAGGCACCATTGTGCTAGTTTTTCAATTTTTATTTTTTGTGCACATAGGAAAGATTTCTAAATATGTTTTGATTACTTTACCATTGATTTACAGTAAAGTGTTGGAATTAGGAAAGGAAAAACAGCTATGAAAAAATAGCAAATAATATTAATATCCAGTGCAAGAGAAAACTGTTCAGAGCTGTTCACTCACATTTTAGCAGGTGAAAACCAGGGATTTATATGATATTGGGAAGCAGTGTTTCAACTAATTTTATAAATATCATAAATATGAACTTTTATGTCCTTTTGTGTCATTGTTTTTCAGTGTTGAAAGTATTTTACAAATTTTTGGAGTCAATCAGATTTGAAATTGTGGGATTCTATGATTTTGTACATTTTAATGAGGATGTGTGCTACTGTGAATCATCAAAACACACATTATGATAAGTGTTACATATTCTAATTAAAACTGCTACAAATAAAGTGATCGAACAGAGCCACAACAAGTTTGGAAGCAGTGTAAAAGAAAAAGAGAAGGAACTTAATTTTCAGTTTTGGCAGAAGATGGCAGTGCCAAATGGCTTTGCCAGTGCTAGTTTTCTCTAAAAGTTTATACATTAGGTGAAAATATGTCCCCATTAATTTCATAGGAGCTGTGTGAAATCTTGTTCTGTCTATGTTGAAATACAGCCAACAAAAGACATTGGGTTGGTGCCTGTTGTCTGACCTGTGGAGAAGGAGTGGAATGAGACTGAAAAGAGAAAGAGTGACCTGTTGGAGTGAGTCCAGAGGAGGGCCACAAACATGATCAGAGGGCTGGAGCACCCCTCCTATGCAGACAGGCTGAGAGAGCTGGGGCTGTTCAGCCTGGAGAAGAGAAGGTTCTAGAGAAACCTCATAGCAACCTTCCAGTATTTACAGGATGGCTACAAGAGAGCTGGAGAGGGACTTTTTACAAAGGTGTGGAGAGATAGGACAAGGGGAAGTGGCTTTGCATTAAAAGAGGGCAAGTTTAGATTAGATATTAGGAAGAAATTCTTGACTCAGAGGGTGGTGAGACATAGGAACAAGTTGCCCAGAGAAGTTGTGGATGTTGCATCCCTGGGAGTGCTCAAGGTAAGGTTGGATGAGTCTCTGAGCAAACTGGTCTAGTGGAAGGTGTCCCTGCCCATGGCAGGGAGGCTGGAACTAGAGGATTTCTAAGGTACCTTCAAAACCAAACCATTCTGTGATTCTATGCTAAGCCAAGGTGAATCAAGCAGAGAACTGATCAGACTGCATTAGACAGTTGAATAAGGAAATGGGTAAATTTACAGAAGTAAAGCAGGCAGGTGAAGTAAAAAGGCAGACTGTTGAAGAACATAGGGCAATCTAAAGGTAAGCAAGATACCTTCTTATTGGAACAGTTTTGTAATCTGGTTTGTATTTTGTCATGTTAGCAATTAACATATTCTTTTATTTGAATCAGAGTTGATATGTGTGTGTTCAATTCATGTTCCAGTTGTATGCAACACTCATACAGCGGTTGTTAAAAGCACCATGTTTAGAAGTAATCCCATGGCTGCCTCCCCTTCACCATGGAGCATGTCTTAAATAGATTTAATAGATGTAAGTCTTGACTCTGTTCAGAAATGTTTGAACTACTTTCAGACAGGTAGTGTAGTTTCTCTTATTGATAATATTAATTTGCCCTGTACTGGTGTTAAAAGACTGTGAATCACTGTGAGTTCAGTGGGATGTCATTCAGGGACCAGATGGACCCAGATGTTCCATCTGTGTAACAGGAGATCAGGATGGTATATTTTCTACCAGATCATGTGAACTGTGAAGGCCTGGGAATGCAATGAAGTAGCTCAGCTGTCTGCATAAAGGTACGATTAACAAACTTTGCTTGATCATGAGTCTTGTGAACCTCAACTCACTCTCTTCATCCATCTCCAACAGTGAACCTACACAGGTCACCATGCTCTATTCCCGCCAGGGGACCACAGAAACCATTGAGGAGGTAGAAGGGGAGCATGAGGAGGAAGGAGCTCACTCTACATCAAGGTTGGAGGAAGAGGAGGTGGAAGATTATAGCCTGGACTCAGAAGGAGCTGCATATACTCCCGATACCGATGCACCGTTGTACTCCACGGTGGACAGCAATGCAGAAGCTCCACCTTCCTATAGCAAAGCTGTCAGCTTTGAACATCTTCCCTTTGGCTCCCCAGATGACTCAGCTGGTAAGAGCCTCATGATGGTGAGCCCAGACGACAGTCGGACGGACAAACTTGACACGATTCTCCCCCCACTGACACACGAGCTAACAGCTAGTGAGCTGCTCCTGAACAAGTAAGAATCCTCGACCAGGAAATGTTGGTCACAATGTGTAAAATTTTGTCATTACTTTGGGTTTTTGTCTCAGAACTAGCCTAGAGTTTCTGATACAGACCTTGTGCTAAGTTTGGTTTAACGGAAGAAACTCATTTCCTGTGCAGTTGTTCTAATTACAGATTTCTAAACTGACTCAAATTCATCTTGGAAGGAATCTCGGCTTTCTCCCTAGATACCATATTTAATTGTTCCGATTAGCATTGAATTTCTGTGCTGCAGTTGTCTTGGGGTCAAGGGCTTTTCTAAATACTCTTTGTGGAGAGAGGCAACTGTGATTTCAGATGAGTTTCCTCAATGGCTATCTGGGAAAATTTTCACCTTTAATTATTTTGGATTACTGTAAGGGAAGCTCTGACCTTTGGCAGTTTTTGTTTAAACCAGTGGGAGCTGAGGGTTATGTAGAGACACCACCTTGCTAAGTGTTTTCCTAAGGGAGAGGATGTTCCCTTCTTCACCCCTGTGCTCAGTAGCACAACCAGCATTGAGGTGGGGATGGTGCCACTGCACTGCTTCAGCTGCCTTCTGGCTCAGCTGGGGAGAACTTCCCCAAATGCAGGGGCAAAATCTTAAACCACAGAACTGCCTTTCAGCCTGACTGCACCTGGAGAGAGAGAGAGGATGTGTAGATCTGACTTTGTCAGATGCGGTGTCTTATCTTCTGGTTTTCTGTAGTAATTCTTTTGCTTTTCAATAAGATCTCTTCTCAGGCCAGGAAACTTTATGAAAAGCAGAGAGAATTACGAATGTATATGAGTCATTGCCTTTTATATTTATTTGAGTCATAAAAAGAGAAGACTGGATGCATCTAATGTTCAAGGGCATTTATTATGTTCTAATCTTGTGCCCCTGGATGATTCATAACATAGGTCTCATGATGTCCCTCTATTTTTTCTCCAAATTCCTATCTGTGTTGGTATAAATCCACACCAGTATTGGGTGATTTGCATGAGATATGTTGATTGGGCAGCTGTAGGAAAGCTGAGTTTGTAGAAATTCTTAGGCCAGGCTGATTCTCTTTCTGGGTGAATTAAAAACCAACAGAACAATGCTTCTAGTTATTTTGCCTGAAATTCTTGTTTTCTAAGCTTAGAATCAGGCTGTTGGATTATAATACCAAATCATCCTCCCCACCCTTTTCACTTTCCCCTCCATTGAGAAAAGCAGTAGAATTTAATACTTTTCAAAAGGAAAAATAGTAACAATTTGAGAAGCAGCTCTTGTGAAGTTCATTTTCAGTTCATTTATGGTACTCTGTTCCTCATAGGATGTTTCATGATGATGAGCTGGAGGAGTCAGAGAAGTTCTATGTTGGTCAGCCTCGAGTCTTGCTCCTTATTTATGCCCTGTACAATACACTGGTGGCCCGGTCAGAAATGGTGTGCTATTTTGTGATCATCCTTAACCACATGATCTCTGCTTCCATGATAACCCTGGTGCTTCCCATCCTTATATTCCTGTGGGCCATGCTGTCTGTTCCTCGGCCAAGCAAACGCTTCTGGATGACAGCCATTGTCTACACTGAGGTATGCTGCTGGTTTTGCAAGCCCATGTCTAACACAGAAAAGTGAAGTTGCAAGATTTGCATGGTCCCTTTTCTGGTTTTGATCTCTAGGATCAGGGGTGGGCCTTTGGCCCTTGATAGTAATACAAATATTTGCTAAAGGCCTCTGCAGTTTTTGTGGTATGGAAAGATCATTTTTGTTATTTCCTCTTTTGCAATGAGTGATATCCTTCCTGGCAGTTCTCGCAAGAACAGACCATTTGCAAACTGTTGCTATGTAACTGTTAATCAAGAGACAGTATTCACTGCTTAGGGTATCTCGAGTACCACTGAGTATCATCTGCTGGTGAATGTTGATTGACTTTATTACTGAATAATTGTGAAGTGTTATTCTTCAGTAATAATGAATATGCTTGTTTATATTCTCATTAAACTGACAGAGTAGTTATATTTTATCCCTCTTATTTTCATGAAGCTATTATATCTGACATGCTTATAAAACACCCCAAGCGTGTTGTGTTTCTGAACAGGTGGCCATTGTCATCAAGTACTTCTTCCAGTTTGGCTTCTTTCCCTGGAATAAACATGTGGATTACACGAAAGATAAACCTTACCATCCACCCAATATTATTGGCATTGAGAAGAAAGAGGGTTATGTGCACTATGATCTTGTTCAGCTTCTTGCTTTATTCTTCCACAGATCCATTTTAAAGGTAACCTGGGTTCGGGTAGTTTCTTATTTTATATTTAATTTTTAGTTTTAATTTTTTAAGTCACTCGTGTGATATAAGAAAGTAATTCATTTGGATATCAGGAAAAATTTCTTCCATTAAAGGGTTATTGAGCATTTGAAGTGGCTGCCCAGGGCAGTGGTTGAGTCACCACCCCTGAAAGTGCTTAAGAGACATCTAGATGTGTCACTGAGCGTTGTGGTTTAGTGGTGAACTTTGCAGTGCTGCATTATCAGTTGAACTGATGACCTTGAAGAACTTCTGCAACCTAAGTAATGCTATGATATCCCAACACAATGAATTTGTCTTCTCCCTTGTGAACAGGTGACTGAACTGAGCAATGCCTCAATGACAAACACTGTGATGGAAATACAGGCTTGATATGTTCTCTTCTTGTTTTTCCATTAGTGCCATGGATTGTGGGATGAGGATGAGAAAGGAGACAGCTCCAGTAATAAAGAGGATACTGATGATGAGCTCTCTCTGACAGGAGGCAGGAGAGACTCTTCTGCCTCTTTGAAATCTGTCAATCTCGCTGCATCAGTGGAGTCTATCCATGTCCACTTCCCCGAGCAGCAGACTGCCATCAGGAGGAAGAGTTCTAGCAGCATATCCCAGCTTTCTCACAGGTCCAGCTTCTCCTCACATAGATCTAAGAGAGGTAAATGTCATGGCATTTCTGGGATTTGAAGGACAAATGTTCATTTCCCATAGGATCATTCTGCTGAAACCTTGGGCTGGTTTCTGCGGAGCTCCCAGGGGCTGCTGAATGCTGCTGTTTCTCAGTGATGAAATAGGATATGAACCAATGTATCTTCATGTTTGAACACACTCCAAGCCTTCCTAAAGTTCAAATGGAGAGCCATACTTTGTGATTCATTGTGTTTTTAAAATGACGTTATCCAAAAGCTGGGAAAGGAATGCTCAGTGCGGCCCAAATCCAGATATTCTGGTCCAGTATAATCTCCAGCTAGAAGGAATGCAAAGCATATGTATTTTTCATATCTACATTTGTAGACACTTACACTGAGAAAAAGTTTTTATTAGGTATGTTGAAACAGATTACATGTCCCATCTTGTTAAAAGGGCAGGCGTACTCTAGCCTAAATGTATGTATTACTAATTGAATCAGATCAATCAAATACTTGCTTTTATGGCTAGTCTTCTCTTTTGGTAGTTATTAATCAAGTTTCGATCTGCCAGTGATTAAACCTTTACTGAATGCTCTCAAGATTTGATCATACTGGGGGGGGAAAAAGCAGAAGAATTAATTTCAAAGCTTCTTTCAAATATGAGAGTCGTATGGGATGGAAATCTCAAAATTTATTACTCTCTAGCTTTCATATTTAAACTTTTCTTTTGAACTGACTTGTCTTTCCCCCCCCCTTTTTTTCCAGGAAGTACCAGTACACGAAACAGCAGTCAGAAGGGAAGCAGTGTGTTAAGCATCAAGCAAAAATCTAGAAAAGAGCTTCTCATGGAAAAGTTTCGAGAACAAATGATCAAAGCCAAGGCCTTTACAATTAAAAAGTGAGCAATATGAGGAGTAGAATGGGTTTAGTGGGAGGTTCCAAACAGTAAAGCAGTAAGCCAGCATTTTAAAGGGAGCAGGCTATGACTGCTGTTAATTCAAGTGTTCATTGTATGCAGATGTCCCACCAGCTGAACATCAGACAAATCAGCAGCAGTTCAAAGAGCATCTGCCTGATAAAAAGGCTAAATATCGCATGTGGACTTGGTTGGCTATGTATATTTCTACTGAAAAAATTCTAATACAGTGGTTTAGAAGCAGTCAGAACAAAGGACTGCTGTCTCTGAAGTCCTGTGAAGGCTGTCAGAGTAGATCTTAGATATATTTAAAAATATTAATCATACCACACTTAGCCTTTAGTTTCTTCAGTGCAAGTTATGTGTTACTAAATCTCATTGTTCTCTGTGTTGTTTTAGGACTCTCCAGGTGTATGTGCCCATCAGACAGTTTTTCTACAATCTTATTCATCCAGACTACAGTGCAGTGACTGATGTGTACGTGCTGATGTTCCTCGCAGATACAGTGGACTTCATCATCATTGTGTTTGGATTCTGGGCTTTTGGGGTATGTCACAGAGGCATCTATTGTAAATCCTTGGCAGGATTTACATGTTGTAGATGCTAAGTATCATCCAAGTGTCCTTCTTCCTTGACCACTTGTATATTTTGCTTTTCAGAAACACTCTGCTGCAGCAGATATCACCTCTTCATTATCAGAGGACCAGGTCCCAGAGGCATTTTTGGTGATGGTGCTCATTCAGTTTGGTACCATGGTGGTAGATCGAGCACTGTACCTCAAAAAGACTGTCATGGGAAAAGTCATCTTCCAGGTCATCCTTGTTTTCGGAATACATTTCTGGATGTTCTTTATCTTGCCTGGAGTGACAGAAAGGTATAACCCTTATAAACAAACAATATGGGTGGAATCCTGATGCTCTAGCAAGTTGTTTGTATTTAAATTTGAGATGCTTATAGCTAGGCTTTGGAATCATGAACAAGTTTCTTCTTCGTCTCATTTCTAAGCAGAATGTTGGAATGCATTTCCACAGCAGTAACTGTGGCCAGTATAAGTTTGAGAAAGTATTAGTTATATATGTACAGAAATATTCTCACGTTAGGCCAAAATGCAAGCAGGTGAAAGAGAAATTGCCTGTAATTGAGTGATTAGAGCCTTCAGCTGAGACAATGTTGGCCTCTGATCCAATTCCTTGTTCCCAAGGCTCCTGCATGCTGCTTTAGAAGAGAGAGTAGAAAATGTCTCCCTCAGAGTAACTTACAATTTAGCGCTTTCCTGAAACGTGTGAACCGTGGATTTAAATCTCCTTAAACTGTGCAATGTCTAAACTATGTTCTGAAGAGCAAATTTCTCCTCCCGTGGTCCTGCTACTTGGCTCTGGAGATGGAGGTGGCCTTGTTGCTGGGAGTTGAGATGCAGGGCAGCTAGGATTTCAGTAGTCACCCACTGCATGAAATATTGTATCACATGCCTGGTCAGGCTCACTCCCAAATCTAACATTTCTCATTTCATGGCTCAAGGCACTTGCCACTTCAGTCTGCAGTGCAGAGTTGTTAAGGTTCCTCCTTAGTGTTTGGCGAGCTCCCCTCTCCCTGCTTTAAGTTGCCTCGAAACGTTTCCCTCACTCCACTGACTATACATGGAAATTGAGTGTGTCACCTGGGCTGATCGCACTTTGTTAACAGTTAAGTTATTTTACTGGGACAAACAAAATAGGTGCGTAGTGTAAAGAAAGACTGAAAGGTCTCACTTTCTCTCAAAAACAAATGTTTTATTTTTCCTCAGTATGGTAGTAATTGTGCCCAAATTTGAAAAAAAAAAAAAATTTTTTAAATGGATCTCGTATCTACTGCACATTGACAATTGTTATGGAATAATTTTACTTTGTGCTTTTGGGAAATCTATATCAAGTTGTTAGTCTCAAATCTGCATCTGAAACATCCTGTATTCATTCTAAATCAGACTGAGTCTTAGAAACCTCTGCAAATTTCTTAATTAAAATACTTCTGCGGGATTTAATTGAAAATATTGGATTATGGCTGACTGACAAATCCTGTCCATCATGAGGCATTTGCTGCAGCTCCACTGTGCTACTGAATAGCAACCAGAAATTAGTCACGTGTGAGGAGAGGTTGGGGGTTAGTTCAGTCTGGAGAACAGAAAGTGAAGTGCTGTCTCCAGCTGCCTATTATTAGGGCATCGAGAAGGAGCTAAGCTGTTTTCAGACAGGACTAGAGGGCACAAGTTGGAAAAAAAGAGAAATTCCAGTTAGATATGATGAAAGCTCTTGACTATTGTTGAACACTGGAGCATGTTCCTCAGACAGGTTGTGGGATCTCCATCTTCAGAGATATACAAAACTCAGGTTTTGGAACTATTTGTTGGAAGAAGACTTGAGTCAAGCAGTGAAGAGTGAAAAATACTTTCAGAGGTCACTCCATCTTAAATTCCTATATGAGGTGCTGCCATGAACAAAAATAGCCACTAAAGCTGCTTTGATTCAGCCCCTGCCCAGGGCTCCCAGAAGGTTGTGCCACCGTGGGGGCTGAGGAAGAACAGTCTGTGTTGAGCAGCAAGGGGCATCCAGCATCCAGAGGGAGACGGCACTGCCCAAAGCCCTCTCTCTTTGGGGAGCCTATTTCCAGCCTCTCCCCTGTGACCCTGAGGTGGCACTGGATGCTGGTTGTAGGCTTTCTCATTCAGTGTCTTTCCAACCCTGTTTTAACCCTGCCATGGGGTCAGAAACCAAGGGCTTTTCACAGGACCTCAGGAAGGGGAAACTGTCACGAGAAAAAAAAAAGCATTTCAAGCTAATTTGGTCATAGATACAAAGCTCATAATTTTCCTTTATCTGTCTTTTCCTTTACAGGAAATTTAGCCAGAACACAGTTGCCCAGCTCTGGTATTTTGTGAAATGTGTTTATTTTGGCTTATCAGCTTATCAGATACGCTGTGGATATCCAACTCGTGTTCTTGGCAACTTCCTCACAAAAAGCTATAACTATGTCAACCTGTTCTTATTTCAAGGGTAAGCATAGACTTACTGTCTTTCTTCTTTCTTTTGTGTAAAAAGGATCTGTTATAGTGAAATGCTGGGGCTATTCATGACTTTTCTTCACAGGCTGCTGGAAATAAGACAGTGAATTTGGCACACCGCACTCTGTATGTGCCATATGTCCCCGGTAGTCCACAAGAAAAAAGAAAAATCTATTTCTGGAAGGCAAACTTCATAAAATTCCATCTCCCAGTCTGAAACCAGAAGCTTGATATACCAGTCAGCCATCCAGTCCCCTATGAAAGAGACATTTATAACACTTCTAAGAAATCACCTTTGTGAACAGAAATAGGGGCTACACATTGTGCTAGAAAACAGGAAATGTTACTAGTTCTGCAGTCCTAAAAGGTAGCAAGGTGTCAAATCCCAAAGAGACCTTTGGAGCAGGTCTACAGACCACCGCAGCAGGTGAAAGGAATAGAGTGAAAGACAATACACCTGAGAAATAAGAACTAAAAAATAAGCACAAAAAGAAATGTTTGCTTTGAGAAGTGCTGCATATTTGAAAATCTTCAGGAGCTCAGAGTGTTAGTGCAAGGAACAGGCCCAGATCACCTCAGAGTGAAAGGTGGTCTTACAGAGGCAGACCACACCCTCCACTTCCACTGTTACAGTGGCCTTGTGATTAAGCCAGTTTGAAGCATGGATGTATTTCACAGAAAAACTGGAATAATTTCAGCCTTTTCACAGTATTTGCAGTATGGGCTTTTTGCATTCCAAGGAAAAGTTACAGAAGAAAGCTTTCCTCACACGAAATACTCTTTGAGACCTGGCTGAGCAGGAAAGTGTGGGACTAGGAAAGGGAATGATGCACTTTGAACAGCTGCTCTATGTGTATTGATTTCCGGTTGATTTCCACCTTCCTCTGCTGCTTAATCCTGAGTCACAAATCCCAGTTCCATATGAAGCTGAGGGCTGCCCACCTACTGCAAAGATGCCATGCAGCACTTGCTGTAAGGATGTATAAAACAAATTCCCGCCATCCTGTGGAAAACATGTCCTCCATTCCCAGGTCACAGGAATTTAGGGATACAGGAAAGTCTTGTACTATTCCATCAGTGGCTCCATCACAACTTTTGGACATAAGGATGCAAAAGCATGTTTATGGCCTGACAAGGAGATCTAGAGGAACATGAGCTATGGCAATTTCAGGATATGATTTTATTTGTGTTTACAAAATCCCCCATTAAGCTCTTTTCATATTGTCCTAATTCTCCCTCTTGTCAAATATACACTTGCTGTGCTTGTTTGATGTGATGCCTCTGTTTCTGACGAATTGTCTGCTGTGGTCTCCCTTCAGGTTCCGCCTAGTTCCATTTTTGACTGAGCTGAGAGCAGTAATGGACTGGGTTTGGACTGATACCACTCTCAGTCTTTCCAGCTGGATCTGTGTTGAAGATATCTATGCTCATATATTCATCCTGAAGTGTTGGCGAGAGTCAGAAAAAGTAAGGAAACCCCATATGAGCAATCCAGGCCTTCTCTCCCCCATGCAGAAGGGAAGAGAAATAATCACACGTCCCTAAACAAATGGGAAATCCACCATAAAAAGTTTGTTAGAAGATGTGCCTGGCACTTATGTCCAGAATTATTCAGGACTGTTGGGCACTTTACGTTAGTTGGCAGCCACCACAAGTGAAACTTCAAATGGATTCTCTTTTGTCCCTGGCTGATTTTTCCACCATTAACATGAGCTCCACAAGCATGTGCCTGCTGGTTTAATTGCATGCCTGAGTTTCAAGGCTGGGTTTGGAAGTCCTGGTGTTGACACAGTCTCACACACAACTGAGTAACATGTAACTGCAGAGGGAACTCAGCTGGCTCCTTTATCTCAGGAGAGTCCCTGCACATCCAGAACTGAACTGCAGGCCAGATAAACCCACCATTTGTCTCACTGAAATTTCAGTCTCTTTAAATCATTTAAGCTTCATTTCAAATTAAACTAGCAAATTTAGGATTCTTTATAACTGCTATAAAGATTGCAACCATATGCTTGCTTATTTTGCCAGTTTGAAAAAGAAATTAAACGTTATTTTAAGAGTGACCAAACCAGTCAGAAATTCTACATCTGCATTGAAATGGATTTATTTTTAAGTGTTACTGACGTATTTCTACTTTTATTATAATCCTGTCTCTTAATGGCAATTACTTTCCAAGTATGTCACTTAGATTAACTCAGAGCTCAAGTACACACAAATCTTGCCTATAGGCTTGTTCTCTATGACTCCCACTTCTGCCATGAATGGAAGGAGTTCTGAAGAACTTCAGGAGTCAGAGAAGTAATAGCCCAGTTCTACTTTGACTCTCCATCTCGCTGCGTTTTTTATGCTACAATTCACATGAGGTGTAGCAGGGATCTGACATGGCAAGATTTCCATGTCTAAGCTGGTGTGTGTGTGCTGATGCCACGCAGCAAAATAACTGTGTCATGGCTTTTTGTGTTGTTCAAGGTACTTTGGTTCTCTCTCTCTCTCTCTCTCTCTCTCTCTCTCTCTCTCTCTCTCTCTGTCTCTCACTGAGTGGCATGCCTAAGTTCTTGGACTGCTAGAGTCTCTCTGAGATGTTCCATAACATCATTAGAAGTGCCTGAAGTAATCTACAGCAAATAATACATCCCTGCTGATCTTGATACAATATTTTAATGAAAACAGTATTCTGTAGCATGAGACAAGTGACTTGATACACTGCTTTTGAAAAGTAAAAAATTGGTTTTAAATATAGCATTGTATTACAAATTCAATATTCTCATAAGGTTTTATGGATTCGTGTTGCAAAGCAAAAAAAATTTCCTGAAAGCCAGATTCCTGGTCTGTTTGAGGTGCAGTGCAATACAGTGCATATTTATTTTGCACATGTGGTATGCAGTGCATGGAGGACAGGCTACTAAGCGCTTCAGAGTTAAATCCTGTAAGAGAATCACACCAAAACAAATTACAGTGAAAGGAATACATTGTACAGGATGGTGAAAATATTAAGTTACTTGTCATGAGGCAAGTAACAGAGGACAGGAATTACGAGCAAAGCAGAACAGACATACATGTGATCTGCTTTGAAGGGAGAAGAAAAACAGTCACTTTTGTCCTCAGAAGCCAAGAAAGAGAAGGATACATCAGCAGTATCAAGATTTTAGGAACAGCAACAAAATTTTTAACATTAGTCAATTGCAGTCAGTGTGGAATTCACTAGAAACATATTGGATCAAGCCTGCGAACCCTTAGGAATACTGTAAGTGAGGTGTGAAATGAATGTGGAGGCAGTGCAGTATCAGACAGTCTTATTAATTTTGTATGTCAGTTGCTGGCAAACAATTTTCCTGCTCGCCCCATCCCCCAAAATATACAGTTTGCAGCGTTTCAAGATCTATGAGAAGAAGTCTGCCTTAAGGAGTTCTGAGATAAAACTTTCTGGAAGTGCAAATACGAGCAAGTGGGTCCCTCACAATAGCAGTTTTTGGAACAAATTGTTGTATCACTGTTTCTGCTGTTATTTTATATTTTGTTCTTGTGAGTTCATGCTTGCACTTAGACAAAAAAATATCCTACCTAATTTCTTCCTTCTTTATGGTTGTGAAGACTCAAAATCACAGGAATTTACAATATTTTTCACATGGGAAATGCACTTGATCTGGGTTCATTTGTCAGTTTTCTGTGTTGTCATCAGAAATCAGGTGTCTGTGCAGATTTGGCTAGAAAAATCTCAGAATAGCAGCCTGACATGGGGTAGCAAATTACCACAAGAGATTGGAAGCCTTAAGATCGTTATATATTCACCCATCAAATCATGTGAATTGGACATCTGATAGAAGAGACATTACCATATTGCTGTTTGCTTTTGCAGAGATATCCCCAACCAAGAGGCCAGAAGAAAAAGAAAGTTGTGAAGTATGGAATGGGTGGCATGATTATCGTCTTGCTGATTTGTATTGTCTGGTTCCCACTGCTCTTCATGTCTTTAATCAAATCTGTTGCAGGCATCACCAACAAGCCTCTAGATGTATCAATCACAATAACTCTAGGAGGTTATCAGGTAAAAAACAAGAAACACTAAAAGCAAACCTTTTTTGCACTGTATTTCCTTGTGTTATTTCTTCTTCCTTTCATTGAATTGAGCTCTCCTGCTTTATGCAAGGTGTCTGGTAAGCTTCCACAAATGACCCCTTTGGGGTTTAAAAACATGTTAGTTTATCACTGACATAAAATTTTATCTTCATTTTCAAGTTAAAACCAGAATCTACTGGCAATGGAAACTGAATAAATTATCCCACACCAGGTACACTGAGATAACTGCCTACAGGTCAGCATGGTAGATATAAGATAATTGTAGGTAGCTTGCATCTCAGTGGAATGAGATTATAACCTCCTGTTGAATTGAGTGTCATAATTGTCTTGGACTGTGATACACAGGATGCTGTACTGTGTATGTAGCAGCCAATGTGAAGTAAATGTGATAAGTGCATGTTCTTTTGTTTCCCAGCCTATTTTTACCATGAGTGCTCAGCAGAACCAGCTCAAGGATTTGGAGGTGAATGAGTTCAATGAATTTATGAGAAGCTATAGGGGTAACACCGTAAGTGAAATGTAGAATTCCTCATTACGTAAAAATATGTGCATGTTTCCATGGAGCCCTTTTGTGAGTTTTGTTTATGTAGGTATAAGTGGCCATCAGTGCTGTCATCAACTGGAAGACATTTCTATAACAAGGATTTGCATGAATAAAGGTTCAGACATGTCATTTGCCAGGACAGGGCTGGGTTATGGTGAGACAAGTTACCATTAATGCAGATATCTCTGCACAAAATCCTGGAAGGCAGAAACCCTAGTTGTCCTGTTGTCTGAATAAAACCCTCCTCTCTAAATGACATAAACCTTCAGGAGATGTGATGCTGTTTGTGTACTGCCAAAAAAGCACATGCTGTGGTGACACAACAGTGCCATATGCACTTTTAAGCCCCGTGCTCCTTCCTAGAGTACACACATCTTTCACCTCCCAGTGAGGAGTGGTGGTGCTGTCAAAAGGAAATGTGCGTAGCCTAGAAGTGTTTTGACATTAAAATGTCAAAACACTTAAGCATAAACACTTAAAACATTTAAGCATAGTTTCAGTGTTTCATGGAGCAACATGCACAGGTTTCCCAAGTTTCTATAGGAAAAAGACTTGTAATTAGTAGGAGCTGTGGCATTGCTAATGTAACTGGCATTTGATCAGATATAACTTTAAAAGAAGTGCTTGCTACTAGCCTGTTCAAGAATTTGATGTTAGAATTTGATATCAGATCCCACCAAATAGCCCATATATAATATATGTATGATATAGATGTATAATACTCTAGATCCATTTGGAAGTTACTTTATCCTTTATCCAAGTTGCTTTATCCTTTGCAGACACTCTTCTATGCAGAAAGATACTTAACAAAAGACAGTAAAATTGTAACTTGTGTTTAAATAGACTCTACAGTTTACTTCATGAACTTTCAGACTCACTTTGGCCAACATGGTGATCAAACAATGAGGCCATTTTTGTTTTGCCTTTTTAGCTTGGCTATACTTTCTTGATTCCCCTTCCTATCAAGCCCCAGCTGGAACCTGAGGAAAACAATTAGTGCACACCCCTGCGCTTGCAATTAATCAAACATTTACAATTCTGTCTGACTGGGAAATGTGGCTCCGTGTCTTGTGAATATCACTGCACTGAAATTTTCTTCTCCTCTTCTGCACCTACAGGCCGCTTTGCAGTTTCTAGAGGGCTATGGAAGAGAAGATATAACTCGAGCAGATCTAGAGGGAAATTCAAACTCTTTATGGACCATCAGCCCTCCCAGTAGACAGAAAATGATACAGGGACTTCGAGACCTTTCAGCTGATTTCAGAGTAGTTATTTCATGGACCATTCAGAGGTAATTAAACAAAGCTGTTACAAGGTGGATGGATCATTTGCCAAGCATTTGCTCAGTAGAACAGTTCCACGCTGCATTTTTGATTTAGTTTTTCAGCAAATTCTATTGTATGGTGGAGCAAAAAACTGAGAGTAGGAGGGAGAGAGACAGAGAGAAGTCACTTTCATTACCCAGGGAAACATTTGTTGCCTGCAATTCTCAAAAAATAAAGAAGTGGCGCCACTAGCAAGTAGATTATTTAAAATGTCAACATGGAATTTTCAACGGGACTTGATGAGAAGGAAGAAAAATAAGAAAATTTTAGCCAGTTTTACATGGAGATGTTCAAATGAACTGCCCTTAGCAACAACCTTGTTAGCATTTATGGAAAGTGAATACTTAGATGTAGTTGAGACAGAAAATCTGTGAGGAAATACAAACCAGTTCTTGGTCCTCTTATTAAGGGAGTCTGGAACTGACACAAACAATCCTTATGTGCAAATACCATGACAGAGGCACAGATCCATTTTGATGGATCTTGAGACCTTTCCTGTTCACTTGCGATTTCTTTGGCCCCAGTGAACTAACTTTACAATGAAGTTTTTGAAAGAGACAGCCTAGAATATAAAGTTCTGTAAGCCTGCATGCAGGCTAGAGCACACCCAGTCACCAAGGTCATTTGCTGGCTACTGTCTGCCACCTGAGATTCCTATAGATTGCTGGACTAAATTGGAGTTAAGCCATCACTCCATGGAAATTAAGTTCCTTTGCAGCCCCAGTATTTACATGTTTTGTTGGAAGTAGAAGCTGCATTGTTGTAAGAAAAGGCTACACACAAGAAGCAGGTCAGCTGAATCACAGTGGGAGCTCTGAACACCCTGGGTCAGTTCTTCCACAGTCAAAAATAGGCTTGTAATGAATCTGCACCCTTAATTCAACTTTATTTGACCCCCTAATTTTCATGGAAGCACAGACTATTAGCTAGTGAATTATCCGTTGCTTGAAGTCAGAGCAAAATGACATTAATCTGTCATCCTTGTCCTGTAATACATGCAAAGGCATAGTCAGTTAGAAAAACACACCTTAAAGGCTGCTACAGATCCTCTGTGAAAAAAACACCCCATCTCAGGTACAGGTAGCATGATGCTTTATCACAGACTAGGATTGCCAGGTCAGGGCAGCTAGACTGGTTAGATAACCAACTCTTGCATTCAGCAAATGAGTGCTTAGGTTATGCTCTCATTGTGGGTTGTCAGTGTGTTTTCCCTTTTACTCACAACAGAAATCTCTCCCTTGGTGCCAAAGCTGAAATAGCATCAGATAAACTTACCTTTTCACTTAAAAACCATACCAGAATTGATATTGCTACAATGATGGATGGACAGCAACCACAGCTGGAAAAGGTGTAAGTTATTTTCTTTTTCTATTTATATGCCAACTTTCCCTTTTGAAGCCTGATTTCCTAAGGAGGTCAAGTTTGTGCAATTGTTTCATGTGTCTGCCCATCTCTGCCCCTCTAATAACAGATGCCAACATCATTGAAGCCAAGTAATAGTAATATTAAACATAAAAACTTGTTTCCCATTATAAATGTAGGCTGACAGGACCATGAAAACTGGATCACCAACAAGAAGTATGGTGAAACTATTAGCAGCTTCTGTGATTCATTGGATAAGCACAAGTTCATTACAGAATATTCACAGTTCAACTTGCCTCTGAGTTACATCAGTTCATCTTGATCTGAGGATGTTGTATTGAAGATTTTTTTTGTTCTAAACCATCCAGACTGTATTTCACATTGTTACTCTTGAGTAGTACTAGATTGGCAAGGAAGTGTTAAATCACTGCGGTCAAAGGGTAACATCTGCAGTTGTTTCTGACATCAGCTCTTTTCCTGTGATGGAAATTCACAAGGCATGCTCTTCATATAAATATCAAACATTATTCTATGGATATAGCCTTATAGCATTAACAGCAGTGGTGCCTCCTTTCAGATTTGAAAAGAGTCTGGCTCTTCCTCTTCTGCCGTCTCACTGGGGATTACATTACAGCAGTAGTTTCTAAATACTGCTAAGCCAACACATCATCCCTGTAGGCAACTTGATCTATTTGTAGCCACAAGAGTTGAAAAGTTTAAGCTGAGACCAACTGGGATTGTGAAAACTGAGAGATTCTTATCTGTTAGTTGGTAGAAATTAGATTTGCCTTTTCTGTGCACAGCTGTTTTTCTGCACCCACACACACTTGTACATCCAAACAGACTGCTATTGCACATGTGATCATTGCACTTAAAAAAATACTTGATGCCTCTTTTCTGCTGTGTGAAGATACAGCAATATTTCCTAAAATGTAGGGCCACAGAGGGTACATTTTTCTCATTTGTGGGAAGAAGTAATTAATTCATAATTCTCTCTGTGCAGGAGGAAATTAGTAACAAAAGATACAGCTACATTTTCCTGTCTCACAGTAATTTTGTAGATTAAAGTTTTTTTACTTGGTTATAAAGGCCAAATGGTTGTGGCAGCTATTAGCTATTCAGATACTTCAGCAGGGAGCTTTCTGCCACTGCCTCGGCTGGGACAATTTAGCTGCTGAGGTCTCACCTTTTCTTGGACCTGCTGGAGTGATCAGAAGGGATTTTCAATTGGCCACTCTTGTTCTTCCTCAGCCTAGTGTATGCAATGTAGCCAAGTGTCACAGGACTTCTCTGAGAGCTCCTCTTCATGGAGCTTTTCAGTCAACTGAGGAAAATGTTAGGACAGTGTCTCTGCTTTTAATGAAATGTGTCTCCCTCTTGACACTGGTAATTTATTCCCACTTGAGATGAGTTCAGTGGAAGAACTTCTACAAACATCTTTCTTTCTAAGTTTGAAATCCTCCTAAAAACTGTGGAAATATTTCCCAATGAAAAATTCTGGCAAAAATTCTTATTATTTTCAGGTGTTATTATTGAAAGACCTTGCAATTCTGAAGTTATAGCTGTGCTTGCCACATATTTTTCTAGCTACATATTTTTCTAGCTTTTTTACTACTGGTGATGTGCTGTCTTTATTTATGATTCTATAGCTGACTATAAAAGCAGCTTTTTTAAAAAGGGAAACAAAATATAAAGTCTACCTTCCTTGCAAAAGCACATGCCCCAGATATGTGGAATTCATGGTGTGTCAATGGTGACATTATGGATGGAACCCTCTGCTGAAGTTCTGACAAAACATAGCTGAAAAATCCAGCTAATTTTCAGATGTGACATCTGAACACTATAAAGTCATAACTTAGCCAAGAATTACTGGGAACTGTGTATAGCACTGTTAGGTATTTCTAAATTATTTTAGAGGTATAAAAATATGAAATATTTGATTTCTCTTTTTTTTCCAGAACATTGGAGGAAGTGTACCCATACTACATCAAGGCTCCTAGTGATTCTCTGGCAAAACCCATAAAGCAGCTATTGAGAGGTATGTGTCCAGACCATGGAAAATAGGGTATGGATTAAAGAAGTGCAAGGCAGCGCTCACACTTGTAATTCACTGAGCTGTTATGGGGTGCCTCGGTGTGAAATGCACTTAAAATGGTTTCTACTTGGTGTCTGCAAGCTTGAGGAGAGATAAGGTAATACAGTATAAGGCTGGAAATGTATCTGGATGTATTTTAGCTTTGGATTTAACAGTAAGGACCTAAGGATGAAGTCTGTCTCCGTTCTTTAAGTCTGCTCTAGGAACTGTTTTCCTTTTTTAAATAAGATCGATCACAAATTTCACTTCTCTACATCTCCCTGCTACCTTACTGTGAACAGTCAGTCATGTTGCATGTCTGCAAATGCACCTATTTAGCTTAAATAATTACACTGCATTATTTATTTTTTTAATGCTGTTCCTTCCTTATTGGCTACAAAGAATCCACTTCAGATAAATCATTGAATTTCAGAATGCTATTACCCAATCAGAACCCATACAGGTACTCACAGATGTACAGAATAGGTGAACACATGCACATACACACGTGTGAAAAACCTGTTGGGTTGGAAGAGGAAGAACAAGTCTTTATCTAAGAACAGCTTTCTCAACAGAGGCTAAATCTGGAGCTTGAATGTACTTGTAGTAGTGCTATGTAGTATGTTCCTGTCCAGGTTCAGTGATTAAATTCATTGGGAAAACCAATTCTTGAGGCTGAACCCAGCTCTGTGAGTAGCAATAAGTTATGAGTGCTTCACTGTCATTGGTCAAGTACTTAACCTGAAATTCTTTGGAAGGGCTTTAATACATGCACTGCTAAGGTACACTCAGGAGGACCAGAGTTCATCTCCTGTCTGTGATCAGTATGCATAAAACAGGATAGTATCCTTTTTTGATACAAGAGAATAATACCTCTTATATCAAGATATAAATGGTTTACAGTGATAGTTTCACTTTGAGATAGAGAAGCTGACTGCTATCCTTCCAGGTTAAGTGTGTTTCTCTAGGCCTGAAATGCAGACGTGATGCGTGTTATCAATATTTTGGCCTGAAAAAAACAAAATTATTTGACAGTTGCACAGAAGAGAATGTAGGTGATATGAAATATTTATTTAATGCAGATTCAGATGAGTTTTGCAGAAGAAAAAACACAGAACTCTGGGTTTTATACTTTTATATACAAAAATAATGTAAAATGGAGTTTAGGAGAATTTTGCTTCTGCATTGCTCAGTCATTTTATTATGCAGATGTTTGAAGTATCTGTCTCAAAATAGTTTGATTTTTGCAATTCTTGGTGTATATATATATTAATGCTTTTTTTTTTCAATAGACTGCAAGTGGGAAAATATTACAGTCTCCCTGGTCAAAAATGTGTCTGAAGAGGGAGTTCGTGAGTGGTGGGTTTTGAATCAGCTTGGAAAAAGACAAAAAATATCTCAAGAGAGTCTTGAACTCTTCATATTCAGTGATAAAGTCAGTCCACCAAGCCTTGGATTCTTGGCTGGTTATGGGTAAGAAAAAATCTTTACATAAAATTAAATAAGATACATAAGATAGAAGTGGAGGTGACTTTATTTGCTGATTTGGAGGGGTAATTTCTTTTTTGTTGTTGTACCATCTGAACATTACATTTTGAAAAGGGGTTTTGTGAGATTTTCAAATCCATGTCTATTCATATTATCTATAAAGGGTTAATATTTGCAAGGTTAGTATTACCCCTGATAACTCCTCCCCAGTGGGAATAAAAACAGAAGCACCCTTCACACCAACTGCCTATTGAAGTGAAATAATTCAAAATATGTTAGTTTAGGTGCAGGTCAAGTTCTGCCCAAACTCTGCCTGGTTTTGGTGACCTTCCTAATCTTGTAGCCAGAACCCTGGATGCGAAATAGTTACAAAATACACCCCCACAGAGAGAGGAAGGCAGGAGACTAAGCATTCCCAGGAGATACACCCTTCTGTTAGGATTTTGGAGGAATCCCCATAGAAGGATTATCAGGGAGGACAGGTAAATGTTAGTTTGTCACCAGTTACATATACCTTAATAAAAAATATTAGATATGAAACCTGACAGATTATTTGCCTTTAGCAGCCAGCTGCTGTCAGATCTCCCATTTTGACTTCCAAGCTGTAGCAGGCAGGACATGAGACCATCAGCAGCTGGGGCTAAATAATTTAAGTCAGCAGTCTCAGCTGTTTATGATTCCAGATTTGTGTCGTGTTCAAAGACATCTTATTTTCTTTCATCCTGCAGCACAGGAGAAACAAGATCCTAATTAGGTATTAATGTTCACCCAGCTGACAGACTACACTTAGCTATACAGATGAACTTCCTCACACTTGGCTGCCCTTTTAGAAGGCACAATTTGAACTCTTCCTTTCTTTTTTTTCAGCATTATGGGACTATATGCCTCAGTTGTCCTGGTAATAGGGAAGTTTGTCCGTGAATTTTTCAGTGGGATCTCTCACTCCATCATGTTTGAGGAGCTACCCAACGTCGACCGAATCCTGAAGCTGTGTACAGACATTTTCCTGGTGCGAGAGACCGGAGAACTGGAATTAGAAGAAGACCTGTATGCCAAACTAATATTCCTGTATCGCTCACCAGAGACTATGATCAAGTGGACTAGGGAAAAAACTAATTGATCTCTTTGGCATCACACTGCAAATCAAGTTGGTTTAATCTGAATTTTAAAGGAAAAAGAAAAAAAGCACAATATTCTCTTAAGAGCTAAGCCTTTTATAGTTGGGTAGCAATGATTTTTCACTGAAGGAATCCTGGAAGCTACAGCCTTAGGAATCCATGCTGCCTTTCAAATTAAGGATCAACAGTGAAGAAAGTTGAATGATTTGTTGTTTTTAATGTGCCACTCCTCTACAATCTGGGGACTGCTTTGTAATTTAATCAGCAAAAAGTTTGCATCTTTGTCTGGCTAATTTAATTTTCCAGACGACCATTACAACTTAAAAAAGAAATGAAAGGAGTGAACCCACAGATGACTCCAGAGTACCTTCTTGATCCTTTCTGGAGCCACACGGTTTGGATTGTGCAATATGCTGTTGTACATCACTGATTTACAAGCTACAGTAATGGGACACTGACGAGCCTTCAGGACATCCAACAGCCAGGGCCACAGCAGGAACTGAAGACATTCTAGCCATACCCATTTGTAGAAGAGCAGAGATTTTGATGTACAAAGGACACTGTGGACAAGCCTCTGTCAGCAAAAAGAAAACAAGTAAAAATCTCTTTAAATGCCTTATTTTATTTGTACAGTCACAGGAGACATTTCCACCAAACATCAATGACTTTTCTCAGGAAAAAAAAAAAAAAGCAACTGAAACTTGACACTTTGTCAAGATTAACTAATGGCTAGAATAATGATGGTGAATTATGGGGTGTTCTGCTGGGCCATTCTCTTCAGAATTACTGCTTTCCATTGGATGAGAAAAGAAAGTGAATTCAATGACCTAGTGAGCTACTTCATTTCTTATAACCCTTTAAAGACTGAATAATGTGTGCTTCTCTCTGCTCCCCATGACATGCTTTTTCCCATTTCGATGGTTTAAGGCAACTGTTGTTTTGCTGTTAGCTGATATTCTTCTTCCAGTGTTTCAGGTATACAAAAATGTTTACATATTCCAAGTCACATTTTTACATCCAAGACGGGTTTTTTCTTAAATTCCCAAATATATACATACATACATATGAGCTTGAAAAATGCCCTTTTTTTAAAAATTGCTATTATTAGCGAAACAAATGGCTCATTAGAGAACATTGTAGCATGAAAATTTACAATTGCATTGTAGGTTTCTTTCCATGTTAAAAAAAAAATACTGAGAAAAAAAACCATTGAGTGGGTAGGGTATGTTAAAAAGGGTATACTTGTAGTTTTGATTCAGTAATGACTTAAAATAAAGCACATGTTGCAAAGTCATTTTAGAAGTATTTTTCCTCGGCCTTTTTACATGAAATGGGAAAAGTTTGACATTCTTCTAATTCTGTGACAAATAAATCTCTTTCTTGTAGTTAGCTGCTATTTATTATATGAATGATTAGTTAATCACCAGAAAGAAACTAACATAATTTGCTGGCACATTTTACTGCGGAACTTCATAAAACAGCACAACTAAATGAAGTTGAAACATACTCTGCTGAGTGCTTCCATGACAAATGCTGTCACATCCATTCTATACTGTGAAAACTAACATTTTGAGCACCTTGATGTGCACAAAATAAAAAATGCTTCATGATATTGTAACAATAAAATAATTTGGTGACTGGAACTCACTGGAAGACAACCTGATTTCCTCTGAAGTGTAACGAAAAGGTGGCTGCTCATACAGCCAGGCAGGATTCCCCCCCCGGAGAGTTTTGCTCCATTTCTTCCATAGGTCCTGTGAATGAAAATTGCAATATACAGGGCAGCCCTGACATAGCATCCAGGGATGCTAAAATTCCTTTATAGTTAGATGGATCCTCACCTGGGTGTTCAGTGATTTTAAGGAGACCAACACTGGAAGGAGCAGTGTGAAGGATATCATGTGTTTCCAAAGGTACCAGCCAGCAGAACCATGCTGGTCACAGCTGCTCCCAGCTCCCCTCCTGGTCCTTCTCTTTAACAGGAACTTCCTTTCTGGTGAGAAAAATCTGTCTTCAGAACGAGCTGTACAGTTATTTGGGCTTTGCAAATATGTGCTGCTCTTTCTTTCATGGATTGATCAAACTTTGAAAATAAAAGGATTCTTCTGTTGGTTTTTTTTAATTTATTTATTTTTAAAACAGCCTATAGTCAAATCACTGGGTAGCTACCTGCAACAGGTGAGAAGTGTACCAGACCATCCTTTGAGCCCAGCTGTCCAGATAAAGTTGAACTGGCAGCCAGTTTCCAGGGGCATTCCAGGTAGTCGGTACTGCAGCCAGTGCCATCTAACATCTTTATTAACAGCCTGGAGGACATGATAGAGCAGTTTCAGCAAGTGTATGAACCCCACCAAACCTGGGTCTGGAGAGGTTTGTGATAACACAAGCATGTCAGCTGCTCTCCTGGGGCATGGCCTGGGCAGTTGCTACAGCAGGGGCAGGATTTGCTTGAAAGGCAGATCTCAGGATGATGGAGAAATTATCTGCCAGCTACTTCATGAACTAAGGCAAGTGCAGCAAAGTTGTGCCTCTGAGGCAGACTAACTCTTACAGCAGTTCAGCCTAGGTAGGTGGGTTGGGAGCAGCTTTAGAATAAAAAGAGCCAAGACCAGGGGTGGGAATTGCATGTGCATGAGCAGCATGCCCTGAGGCAAAGGAAACCAACAGCTTACTGGGCCGCACTTACAAGATCAAGGCTGAAAGGCAAGGAAATTTGTTAGTCCCCTCTATTCAGCACTTGTGAGACCATATCTGGAGAACTGCATGCACCTTTAGGCACTCCAGTGCAAGAAAAATACTGACATGCTGAACTGAGCAGGCAGCTGGAGAGCACAACGTGCAAGGAGAGGCTGCAGGAGCTGGGCTTGTTCAGCCTTAAAACAGAAGTGCCATGGGAGAGTTTATTGGTGTCTGCAGCACCCTGATGGTGAGGTACAGAAAAGGTGGAGCCAATCTCTGTAGATGTGCATGATAGATCTGATTAAATAGAAGGGAAATTATTTTTACCATGAGGGCAGTCAAACACTGAAGCAAGTGCCCAGTGAAGCTGTAGGATCATCAGCCTTGAAGGTTTCCAAAACTTGACTGGGCAGGCCCTGAGCAACCAGTTGTAAGTGGCCATGCTTTGCATGGTAGGTTTCATCTGAAGTCTCCTGGTGTCCCTTACCATCTGAATTATGTCACGATTTTAGGATTCTGCCAGAGATGCAAAGTAACCCACTGGTGTTCTTTCCCAGTCTATGGATACATTAACTCTCTTGTTCTGCCCATGAGTTGTCCAGACAAAACTCCAGGAAGGAGAAAAGAAGGAGGAGAAGCAGATTTCAGCTGCAGTTTGTTTTCCTTGGCTCTGTTTAGAAACCTGCATGTGCTTACGCAGGCAGTGATGGAGGTTTGTAAGTCAGAGCAAGGACAAGTGCTTTGACAGCACAGCCAGCTGTACCGCCAGGCATCCCAGAATTCTCACTCGTCTGTGTGACAAGGCAAAAGGTTCAGTCCACAGTGTTTGTGTAATCAAAATGCTCACAGTTTTCCCTGATTTGGTAAACTGGCTAATCCCTGGGTAATTATATTAAGTAGATAAATAAATAGATAAAACTGCTGCTGCTCTGCGTGGCACTGTGTGATATTTCAACAGGGTTTCTACTCTGGGTGCATAAGGACTATTTTGATCAGGTTTTGTTGCTTCCTTCTTGAGAGGAAAGAAACCAGAGGAAATCTAATGTTTTATTAAAATCTTGTGGAAAGCAAGAGAAAAGCAACCTGTGAGCATGCAACAGGAAAGGCAAATTCCCTGTTTAGTGGCCAAGGGAGCAGGAGCTAGGAGTGCAGTGCAACCCTGACCCAGGTTGTACTGAAGGGCTATAGGGCTTTTTAGGTTACATTAAGAGTTAAGGTGGACACTTAGGACAGCAGAAAAAGAGCTGGAGGAGAAATAAGTATTCAGAATAATTCAGAGAAATTCCTGTGATTGAAGGAACTCCCTCAGTCCTGTGTTTCAATTTGATTAAGTTCATGGTATGAGAAATCTTTCACACCATAGCTTCAAGATGTGTCTGAGGAATGCGCTGCACAAGCAGAAAGCTGTGCAAGTGACTACCAAACATCCCCCCTTGCCTCTCCTGGCCTGACAGGCACCTCCCAAGGCCAGTTCCACTGACTGCTATTTAGAACTGTTATTAAAACAGAAATCTAATTAAAACCATCTTCTGCTATGGAGAAAACTATATGGAGAATGACTGGTGGCCAGGGAAACTGCAGACTTTCCTCTCTCAAGAGTAACTGGGGGAGTGTTCATGTATGAAGGAGACTATCTTTGTCCCTCCTCAATATGCAGAAATTAACTTACATGCTTGTGACCAACAAAATGCACAAAATAAAAATACTAACCCTGTCCCAGCCCAGGCTCTGGACTCGCCAAATCATAAGCCCAAACCAGGACTGGTTATCTAGCGGGACACACATCACACAAAGAACCCAGAGGTATTGTGACCATCTCTTCCTGCCTCTCCTCACAGTGAGATCCACAATCCTTTCATTTCCTTGGTGTGGGGGGCCACAAATGAACATGTGAGGATCCCCTCCTTGTGTAAAGCTCTCAGTGCTGTGGTTCCAACCCAAATCCCCTTCAAAGGCTTTCATGAGGTGGTATCATTTTTCAGAGGGGGTCTGGTCTTACTGTGAGGAATCCGACACGTCGGCAGGGCCTGAGGCAGCCCAGCTGTGCTGCGCTGCTGGACACCAGCTAACACCTGCTTTGCAGCTGCCTTGCACGTTCCGGTGCCTCAAACGCACACATGCACGGACAGTGTGCATCTGGGCATGTGTGTGTCTCCCTCTCTTTTTCAACAGCATAGTTTTGCTGTATGAGCTCTCATTAATATTTCAAGGTGCTGCCTCCTGCAGCTCGTGCTGGGGTGGAAGAGGGAGCTGCCAGCAGACACAGGCGTGACCGTCAGACTCCTGTAGCAAACATTCAGGGAAAGCACATTTTTAATGTTGTGGCAGCAAGAGTGAGGTAATGCAGTTAAAATATTTATGAACCCTTTCAGCTGACATCTCTAAATAGCTTGTGGAGTCTAAACTTTGGAGGTCAAGGCAGTGTATTAACTAGATATTCATCCAGATATAAAATTCTCCCTGTTTTAAACAATGCTGGGGACAGGAGGGAGGGAGGAATGGGTGGATCAGAGAGAGAAAAGACAAGGCCAGTTATAAAGTTCATTGCATATCAAAAGGAAACACACGGAAAGTTTGAACAAAATTCGGACTATACCTTTCTCCTTTTCAGAGAGAGCCTTCTGAAGTTATCTTTGAAGTGTTCAAAATACTCTTCCTCAAAAAAGTGTCACAAAATAAGGATTAACTCCAAGCTTGATACAACACCATGTTACCTGGCCTGCAAAAAGGCAAGTGGGATCTGCAAAAGTTCCATATTTATTTTATTCTTTTTCCATAGCTCACCATCAGTTGAGCAGAAACATGGAGCTTACAGCTGATGGCTTTAGAGAGAGTAGCTGCTTGTGGTCTTGTTATTCAAAGGGGAAGGGAAAAAAAAGAAAAGAAAATAGATAAAGGAACAAATAGATGAGAAAAAACATCAAGAATCTTCTATCTGCCAATTGCTCTGACGGACAAATAAGCAAAATGTAATCTTAAGATTGCTTCAATGGTGTCCCTAGAGGTCAATAATTATCATTTTTGCATGGTTTGACCCTGCTCGCTCTCTTCCTCATGCCTGCTGTGACCAACATGGCTTTTACTGCTGGGCCCCATCCCTTGTCATCAAGTCTCATGTGTGCCATGTCACAGATCCCTTTCTCTGTCCCCTAAAAGCCTGCACAAGGTCACAGCTGCCATGAGGGCTCTGATGTAGAGATCCCAATGCCAGCCAGCCCTGCCTCCTCCTCAGTGATTCCAGCTCAAGTCCAGCCTCTCACTCCTGCACTAGCATGAGGCACTCAGAGACATCAAAAGCTCACTTTTGATGTGGCACATTTGTACTCACACCTGAATAAAAGACAATATGAAAGAACTGAGGAAATCTAACAGAGCTAAAAATACAGCATTGCAAAACAAAATAGCTGAACGTTATTTGTGTGAGCAAGGAGACAAAATGCATTTTCAAATGGCTTTTTGAATCATCCTTTTTTATCTATCAGATGTGTATCTATCTGAGCTGTTTCTTTTAAGTACTCAGCCCATCTGGTAATTAGCTCATGATGTGTGGATTCAAAACATATCCTTAGTACTTTGTTGATGAAGTAATATTTCTCCTGCTTGTTTTGCTTAGACAAGACTCCACAGCCATTCATTCCATCAGGTCTGCGGGATTTGTGTAGCTACTGCAACTACTTTCAGCTAAAAAAAAAAAAAAGGACAGGAAGGGCACTGATCTCCACCAGGGTTTCTGACAGACTCTCAGTCTGCTGTGCTGCAGCACAAGGTGGATGCATTTTTTCATTCCCCTGCTCCAGCCATTCCTTTTCTTTTCAGCTGACCAAGCACAGACTCAGATGGCCATGACTCTCCTTCTGAGTGCATTCAAGGAGGTGCTTCTTATGCTGCAGTCTTCCTCAAGGTCTCCTGGGCAGAGGCTGGAGGTTTCCTTCACTTCCAGCTACAAGAATGTGAACTACAGGAATAAGGATGAAAGGATTTGGGGAAGGAAGGCTGCCTACACAACCAACTGAAAAGGAGCAAACCTGTCCTGCGACTCAGGAAAGAGTTTTCCTGCCCTGCAGGTCAGGAGCTGAATAAGTGCAGTGAAACAGAGAGAGGAATTAATTTCACTAAAAGGAATCTGTAGATGATGTACCCATTTTGAAGTTTTTGCTTATTAGTCATGCACTGGCTCCCACTAGAATTATTCAACATGTAAATAGTTGTAAGCCTTCATTTACCACAACTCTTCATCTGGCAATATTAGTATGGGTCACACAGGCAAGCGAAGACAATAATTTTGCTCGCATTTGGGGCTGCAGTTCAACATGGTATCTGGAAGATAAAAGAAACACACACACACACACACACACATTCTGATGGTCACTTGTTGAATAGAAGCTTTAGTCATTTGGCAGCAGCACAGAAGAATGATTTAATACTTAGTTTCATGATTCCTATATGGTTGAGGGCGAAGAAGAATATGCATGAAGAAGATCATGCATACCCTGAATTGGGGCACCTCTCTCCACTGACCGTGCAAGGGGCCCAAGTATTAAACAAGGGAGCTAAAGGATAGACCTAAAGCTGTGTATGTGAATATATTCACCCAAATACAGTTCTCAGCTCTGCTAGTTTTAGACATCTGATGCAATTTTCCATTATATTCTCATTGTCCAACTTAAAGGTAAACACACAGCAATATGCAATTCCATTCATCTCAAATCACATTGGCATAATTTCTGGAATATTATGGCAACAGGTAATATGGAAAAATGATGCAAGGGTGACCAGACATGAAGGATTGTGAAAGAAAACCATCAGTTTTAACTCTGAGAAAAAAAAATCAAATGCAACCAGTAGTGTTTACAGAAATGTGTTTTCTGTTTCACCTGGCAACACCTACTTCCAAAACCATTCTTCCTTTGCTATTAGAAATTCATCTGGAAGGTCCACAAAGCAGTGAGGTTAGCCAGCTCTCAGTGCACTGCATCTTGCTGCTGACTAGGAACTGAACCTTTTTTCTCCTCATCAGTTTTCCCAACCTGTACTTATGAAACCTATCAGGATGGATCAAAATAGATCAAGGACTGTTGCTCCTAATCAACAGCACGATTTGGCTGCACTTCACCAAGACTCAGACACTGGCTCAGCCTGAGCCAACACTCTACTTTATGACTTTCAAAAATCTGCTTCCTGTGCACCACAGTTAAGTTTAGTCTAGAGATTAAAATCACCCTTTTTTGCCTGTATAAGCCCTAACTCATATAAGCCCCACAAAAAAGAGGCAGCAGTAAAGAGAAAATTAGAGGGGTGAGAGCTTCAGAGAGGGTGAGTTGGGGATGACTTTTAGAGGTAAAAAATGCAGCTTCACCTACACGTGGCTGTCAAGGACTCTACACTGCACCTGTCCTTTTTTTAACCCTACAGACCCTGTGCAGGAAAGGATGAGCAGGAAAAAAGCTTTACTGTGGCAGCAGCATCACTGCCACAAAGGCTCTAAGACCAATGGAAAGCACACCTCTGTCCTGGTGCACCTGACTTTCACAAAGGCAAACACTACCATATTCAGTCCTTTATGCCATTTAAAAAGCCATCCATACATGCTCACGTTGTTGATATAACAATTAAAACATTTGCTTGGAGGTGTTTATAGCCTTGTTCAATTTAAACATTTAATGGAATAATCAGATTGAGAAATTACACTCACAGAATTCAAAAAGTCCAAAGTATGGATTCCCAAAGCAACTGTAACTTATATGCCATTTTCATATAAAACTAGAAAAGAATTGGTTTGGATGTCAAGAGCAGTACCACTCAATAACATTTCACCTCTTTTTCTTTTTTTTTAAGTAGACTCTTTCAGCCAGGAACTGAACTCTGAACCATGGTGCAAGCATCTGATTATTTCTGTTTCTGGAAAGTACCCCTTTACCTTCACCCTCTCTCACAAACAGTTACCAGTCAGCAAACAGGAGGAGCAGAGTTCCCAGCATCTGCTGCACAAGACCATGCCCTCTTCACCTCCTGCAGCCACAGAGAAACAGCTAAAAAAAGGATCAAAGACCACACTGAGCCATTGTAGTCAGTGAGTAAAACATTTCTGCTGGTACACTATTATACACCTGGCCCTCCATCATGCACACTTCCTGAAAAACATCCACACCAGGGGAAAATAACCTCTCCACAGAAAGGGTGGCTATGAGACACGACTGTACTGCATTTATTAAGAACATTTTATAAAGTATAAAATCTAACTCCTTCCAGCAGTGATCACTAACATGAGTTTCCAGACTTTCACTATCCAGATTAAGTGCCATTCAATTCCAAGCAATAGGAAATGTTTACGCTGATCAATCCAAAGGTCTAAAACAGGAGTCTCCACACTCTCTCCATGACACCCTTCCTCTCACAAGCTCTCCTTCCACTTCTGCCATTCCCCATACTCCTCACTGAGATACAGCTTGTGGGACAAATCTACATTTAATGCTGTTTTCTCACCCCAGATCTAGTCTCTGGAAGCAACGTAAAGCATTAAACAGCGTTAGGAAACAAGTGAGAATAAGCAGAGAGACTTGGGGTGGTTAAAGGGAGTTCCCATCTTCAACTGCCTAATTAGTGGCTTTAGAGAGGACAGAGCCAGACTCTTCTCCAAGGTGCACTGTGATGAAACAAGAGGCAGCAGACAAAAGTTCCAACACCGATTCACATTAGATATGAGAAATATTTTTTTTTTTAACTACAAGGGATAAATAAACTTGGGGGATCTCTGTCCTTAGAGACATTCAAGTCCAGCATCTTGTTGCAAAACTATTCTACTTAACTTCCCTCCCCCTGACCTCATCAGACTCTGTTTTTAGATGTCTGCAACACACCATCACCATCTCCTGGGGAAGCATTATTTCTTCAAACTTTATTCCCCTGGAGAGTGCTGGCTGCATTTAAGAGGTAGCTATTACTTCTTCAATCTGTCCATATGCTTATTACAGCTGATAAAATGTCCGAGGGTGGTTTTGAAAAGAAATTACAGTTCTGTCAAAAACAATGTTGGGGTGAAACTTCATTACTGATGAAATGCTTCAGGACTCAGCAACCAAAGCAGACGCTGCAGCCCACCCCAAAAGTTTTACAGGCACTGCTCTTTCTGATGGTCTTCTCATGCCTCTCCCTTCCTTTTGCCGCCGTTCGTGAATATTGGCTTGGAAGGTAGGAGGTGAAAAGAGGGAGGGGGGGAAAGTTATTTTTGGCTTTCAACTTTTTATGGCATGCCTTTCCCATAAAACTCTTTGGAGCAGTGCATCTCACCCCGGGTCAGAACAAAACCAGGTCTGAAATGGCAGTGAAATTTCTTCATGAGACAGAAGCTGTCCAGCTGCCAGCCAGTAGCAATAACGGCCCAAAGCTCTGACCCACTCAGGGCCTGGAGCCAGCAAAATGCAGGAACAGAGAGCCTGGGGATATATAGTGCTTATAAACCCATTGGATGCTTAAACCCACATTTGTCTCTGAGGCGAAATTCCCACAACGGGAGCTTTCCCTGACTTGAAAGGGCTGAGCTCAGAGTCCTTGCCCCGTGCAGGGCGGCAGTCTAGACATGACGGCGTGGGCGGGCGAGCGGGGAGGGGGCTGCCAGGAGGGGAACTGCCTCCTGCTCTCTTCCAGGAGGCTCCTCCATCCCCACGCCACTCCTCAGCACGGACACGATGGCCAAAGCAGCGACCCTCCCACCATGGCCCGTGTCTGAGCATTTAGACACAGCATTACTGCAAGAAACACGTGAGCCTGCTCAGAATAGACATGGGGACAGCGAATGAAGCAAAATTAAGCAGGTCACATGATTGCACAGCACATCAAGAATCGCCTCTCCACATCTTCAGATCAACAGTGCCTGTCAAAAGCAAGATCAAGACACGTAAAAAATTCTTTGGAGGCTGTTATGGCACTGATTCTCAACACATTGTTTAAAAGCTTCAAGGCTGCTTACTTGAAAGATCTAACATAGGTGGAAGCCCCTGAACAGAAATGGATTTTAGGGAACAGGTCCATGATGTAATTTTTCTCTCATTTTTTTTAAGTTAGTTTTTTCTCTTTTTTTTTTTTTTTTTTTAACAGAGCCACTCAAGTTAACTGCATTATCACATATGCCTCTCCAGACACCATTCAGTACCTAATCAAGTGGTAGGATTATAAATACCACGTGTTGCAGCAGTGGCTGAGCCTCAGTTGTTGAAGGTTAGATTATCTTTACAGCTTTGCACCAGTGGGACAAAAAAATTGCATCAGGTAAGCAGTGATTCCATTGCATCAGGCAAATGCCACACAGAGAATAAAATTTACAGAAAATATGGAATATGTGAGTCATGCAAAACAGCCTTTCTGCTCTGCTTCTTCAGTAACATAAGGCAGAAGTTACCTCTGAACTGCTGAATTACAAGTGAAATGAAGAGGTAACATTTCAAGGTAAGCAGATCCCTGCCTAGGTAAAGCTGTCTGTCTCTTGTTGGGAGGCAGATACAGCCTCTCCAAACTCCCAGAGATCAACTTTACTAATTGAACAAGCAGGAGATCTTAGAGGGAGGCAGAGGGAAAAGGGGATATGGATTTTACCTGTGATCGCTGAATGCCCTTGAGGTAACCTTGATAGAATAAAAAAATGTAACTTACAGAGGGAAATGTATTATTTATGCATGCATTGCCATAACTAGGAGAAAAGTAGATCTTCAGCATTCTGAAGATAGGCAGCTCCCCAAAAGAGGAATGAGCAAGCAACAGGGAAAGTAGACATTGCTGGATGATGTGTTTGTTTATTTTTAAGTGGATCTCAGCGATCACCCAGCTGAGTTAGAAACAACTCCCTGGATTTCTAGGACCTTAACAAAAAGGCTGCAACTGAGATGCCCAGATCTCCTTTTTGGGCAAGTATTTTTCCAGTGCTAGTAGAGGAAGTTAATTGCCCATTCTCCTGACTTGTTTAACTTTAGGGCTTACTTTCAGAGCCAACAAGTTTGTACAGCCAAGTCTCTGTGCTCACTCCTAGCAAATTGTTTATTTGCAGCTGCCATGCTCTGAGTAAGATAAACAAGATAGGAAGGCTCATGTGAAGGTGAAGTAGTGGAGCTGGTCCAAGCTAAAGCCAACTGAACAGGTTAGCCCAACGCCCGTGTGAAGTGACTGGCATCATCTGACAGGGAAAACAGAAGGAAAGTGATTGAAGCACCAGCCAGACCTTTCTCTAAAATACACAAATCAATGGCAGCACAAGACAGATGCACATACAAAAGGAAAGGCAAAGAAAGGGTGGAGGACTGGAATCAGCTAAGATCAGAAGGCAATGGCACAAACCAGTAAGGCAACAAGAGAATGCAGATTTGAAAAGGTTATAAAGAGGTTTCATTTTTGAAGTCCTATCATAATCATCGAACTGGTTAGTTTGGAAAACACCTTTACTATCATCTACACCAACCATTAACCCAGCACTGCCAAGTCCACCACTAAACCATGTCCCCAAGGGCCATAACCACACATTGTTTAAACACTTCTAGGGATGATGGCTCCACCACTTCCTTGGGCATCCTATTCCAATGCCTGACAGCCTGTTAAGTGAAGAAATTTTTCCTAATATCCAGTCTAAGCTTTCCCTGGGACAACTCAAGACTGCTTCCTCTTGTCCTATCACTTGTTACCTGGGAGAAGAGATCAACCCCCATGTCACCACAACCTTCTTTCAGGTAGTTGAATATACAAGCTCATCTGAAGAAGTTACATTGTACAGTCCAGTAACTGATATTTCAGTGAGTTTTAGCCCATGAACTTCTGTATTTTGGATCTCTCCACCATCATGTACAGCTTTGACTGCACATTTGCACATTGCAGCAGCTGTTATATTTTCTTTAGCATTCAGCCTTCTTCAGCTTTCATCACAAGGATCTTTAGTCTGTTTTAGAGCTGATCTGGCAAAGAAATCCACAATGAAAAACTTTGCGCAAGAGCTCCCTAAGGTCTGCAGGTCTTACAAGTTTGGAAGATGTCCAGCCCTCTCTCAGGGACTCCCCAGTTCACACTCAAAGAAGTTTCAGACAACTGGACTGACATTAAATAAAATTTAACTCCATAATTCCCTAGGGGCTGGAATAGAAAGGGAAAAATACATATAAATTTAGTCAGACAAATGATTATACAACATAGAGAGAAGAGCACTTGGATGGCTAGTGGAATTTGCTGCTGTCAAAGCAGGATGGCCAATCCCAGCTCAGTGGTGGCCATAAGCAACGTTCTGGGCCTCAAGGTGCATACAAGAGAAAACCACAACATTTGCTGAAGGAGCTTTGTGATCTCAGATAAATTGGAGGGGTAGTGGGGAAAATGTCACTTCAGATTTAAATCTCACTTCTGAGGGAAGAAGTGTTAACAGCAGTCTTAATTAAGTAAAAAAGGCAACAATATGGGAGCCTTCAGCAGTGAAATCCCCCTCCAAATATTCACCTGTGTAGCAGAGTCTGTGCAATCTCTCCCATTAGATCCGGTGTATAGCCACCAGGAAACACAGAGATTCACAGCCATGTAGCACAGCTGGAAAAAACACATTTAAATCTTCCTCATATGTGTCATTCCACAGCATACAGGAGTGATGCTGCATTAGGTAGTTGTGTATCATCTAATGCAATGCATATATTTGTATATTTTACATATAACCATAAGCATTGCATAGATATTGTGCATAGATTTGTTACATTAGCAGGTTTTCAGTGTGGGTTTTTTCAGCAAAAGCAGACCTTTAAATAATTTGTCATTAAAAGAAATCAAATTCAGATGTTCCCTTAAGGCAAGTTGCTTAGGAGATATTTGAGAATATCATGGATGAGCTGAGTCTGCTTGGTAGCTGACCTGTTTTATTGGGAGAATAAAATAACAGGAGCATTTTAGAGCAGTCCCCCTGCTCCAGTGACTCAAGTCAGCAGCAGTTAGCAAACAGCCGGTTCTACCCAGACCAGCAAAGCAAGATCCAGATAATGCACTGAGAGATTGAAATCATACAGAAGCCCACCTTTGCCACTTTTTCCAAAAGCTGCAGATACCACAGAGATCACTCATTTTTCACACGAAACATTCAGTCTCCAGGGTCAACTCCACAAGCTTGTGTATAGCCATCTCTGCCTGAAGTCCCCAGCTCTACAAATTCTGGCAGCCGCAAAGCAGGAACAAGGACTCTGCTCAAAGGCAGGGCTCCAAAATCTCCCATCAGACCTGTTCCCCTTCTGCCCTGTCAGCCAGTGCACAGAAACAGCTATGAATGTGTGCCATGCAAGGCATCATGGGCTCTTCCCCAGGACGGTTCAGCCCTACTCTGTAATCCAGCTGGGGAGAGCCATGACACCTCTATAACACACACTGTGCACATCAGCTCAGCGCTGTCTTGGACCAAGCAAGCACAACAGCCAACTTTCCAACTGGCCTCAGGTTTAACAGGAGGCACTGCAGCTGCTAGGGAAGGCTTCCTTGCTGAATAAAAGAATATGATGCTTGGATTTAAAGAAGTCAGCTGAAGCAGGGTGATAAAGACAACCTGTGCAATAGCGTGAGGCTGCAGTACAGCTCAGAACTGATGGATTGCAGGTCTGTTTTCATCAGCCTGGTGGCTCTGCACAATATAGGATAAAAGAATACTTGGTTGCAAACATCACTGCAAATGGGAATTTCACTAGAGAGTGCTGCCATGTTCTTGGTCGCATCATAACCAAGACTGCTGTTAACACTTTTTCCCTCAGAGGAAAATACAAAAGGAAAAAAACTTAAAAGCCCTAAACAAACCACTCCAGTGTTATTACTTTAAATCAATGCAGAACTACAAACCATATCCAGACAGTAACAAAACACAAATTGAAATGATACTGAAATGCAGGAATTTGTCAACAAACAGCAATTCATACAAAAGCTTTAGCTTTTAGTTTTTACAATAATAGGCATTAGTGATGAAAAATCTCCAGGTAATTACATAAATATGCACAAAGAAAAAGATGCAGAAGATCCTGTACAGGAAAGCAGGCACTGAAAGAGTATAAGGCTGCTGACAAAAGTATGCACTGTAGTTGGGATGCGCAGTGCAGGACTGAGGGCAGCTTCCCTGGCAGATCCCTATTACCAAACTCTGATTCGTGTTATGAGGCAGTTTTGTAGCACATTGTCCGAATCAGTTCCATTTGAATCTAACACAGAGGGTGTTCTGCAGGTGCGTATTAAATGTGCTATAACCTCTAACAGGCAATTCAGCCCAGGGGGCCAGATTTCTTTTGCCTTCAGCCCTTTTCCTTCTGGGGAAGAGATGTGACAGGGTGCTCATGGAAAAGTACAAAAGATGATGCACAGGACCAGGCTAAAGCTAGATCACTATAAAACACCCAAATCACACAGGATGTCAGTGTGAACCTTGGTGTTGACTGATTCATCCCACTGATGTGTCCTTACTGTCCCATCCTGTTCACAGCTGTGGACAGGAGGCAATAGGAGTTATATCAGAGATTATTTAAGAACCTTGTCTCCTCAAAGCAAACGGTTGAAATGATGGTCCTGCTCCAGACTCTGCACATTTTCAATTCTCTGGTTCTTAGTGCCTTCATCCCCAGTGCCTCTATTTCCTCTCCCAGGCTGCAGCACAGGATCCTAGAGATCACCAACACACTGATGGGACAGACTGAGAATGCAGAGGTCTTTTGTCCTTTCCTTGAAGGAGGGTCCCACAGTGCCCCTTCCTAGTGCTGTAAGACATCTGAGGGAAGGCACTCCCCAGCTACCCCTGAAGCCAAGGCTTGCTTTATTTTGGTGGTATAAGGAAGTTCAATCACAGGACTTTAGTTTTTCAAGCTGTCCTATTAAGCCCTAGGGAGCTGTGATACATGGGCATTAAAACATGTGCTTTCAGCAGAAGTTTTTGTTAACCCCTCAGACTACGAAGCTGCTGGCCTCAGGACCAAATCTGCTTATTCTCCCAACAACCAGCAGCATCACTCTACGGTTCAAAATACATCAATAAATCACAGAGGCCTTAGACGAAGGCAGACTCCTTCAGAAACATCTAGAAAGGAAGAAAACTGTTTTCAAAACTCTCATGGCTGGAATACTTCATGGCAATGTTACAGCTACAGCAAATTCCTCTCTAGGAGGAAAGATTTCAAGCAAAAATTAAAGAGAGGATTTGATTTATAATGGAAAAAAATAAAACTAACAGGCCAAGTTTTGCTTACACTGAATAATACTTAGCACCTACATAGGAAAATTCCCACTGACTGTAGTCAGAGCAGATCTGAAGCTTTAAACATGCAGCTTCCCCTTCAGCTCCAGAGTAGCAGTGCTAAAAATTAGGTGTCAGACTGGGACATGTCCTTCTGATGAGAAAGAGGGAAGAAATGGTATGCAGGGAGCCCCAGCTTTCTCCTGGGGAATAACAGTACAAGGGCTTTGCTCTCAAAGAGAAAACTGACTGGGCAGGTCCACTGAACACCTTTGGGAGAAGGGTGAGCACTGGTGACAAGCCTGGGGAAAGCCATCAGGGACCAGCTGAGCCACAGTGCTCCTTGGCTGTTGGGCTTAAGCCAGAACAGCTAGGAATGGGGTTAAATCTGCATTTTGCTGCAGGCAGAGACAGCAGGTGACTGCCAGCCTTCTGCTGTCAGCCATGTCACAGGGCAGCTGGCATCCCCTCCCTCCCATTCCAGGACAGGGCCAGGCCTGCGATCCGAGGTCACAAACCCGCCCTGGGTGCACAGGGCCTAAAGGGAGCGGAACTGTTTGAACAGGATCCAGCTCAGCTTTATTGCCTGTGGCCATATCTGTTCTCCAGTGTGTGGAGCAAAGTCAACGTCACGTGTGCTCCCAGAGCAAAGCTGCCATTTACAGCCACGGCAGCCAAGAAAGCAGACAAACCTGAGCATCTGCGTTTGCAATCTCCACTGCTCCATAAAAGACAAGGTCAGACAGAAAACATGTGTTTTATATTTGAAAATCTGAGTGATTTATATTAGGGGAGCAGGACTGGACTGCATGCAACCTCTAGGCTGTTAAAATTTAATTTACTAACCAATTACTATCAGATGCTTGACTTCTTCAGCTGCCCTGTATCAGGATTTTAGTTTCTCACAATACTCTGCCTTGATTTCATTCTGTATCTCCCAGGGGATGAAGAGAAGTGAGATGAAGTGGGTGAGCATATGAAAAGGACCAGTCAGTCCCATATTTTATATTCAGAGAAGCCACCAGAGCATTATCTCCCCGTTTCTGGTGTTATCCTTTTCCCATTATTTGCAGCTTTACCCAAAGAAGTAAAAGCATTAAAATGAATGGTGCATCTCTCACCTTAAGAGAGAAAGTCTGGAGGAGACTCAATGTCCCTAGCTGCACTGTCCTCATTCTGGCTGGATTGGTTCTCAACCATCACTCCCAGTTTAAAGCACCTAGAACATTATAAATACATGTATCAGAAGATGGAATTCAGTGAACCAGGATAAAAAGCAAAAGCAGAAGCAAGATTGTTGTTGATAAGCATGCTTCCTGTTACATGGGTATGAGGTACAAGTTAGCTCTCCTGTGCTGCACGGCTTTGGGTTGCAGGTTCACAGAAAGTTCTGACCTTGGGGCAGCAATGTCTGTGTGTTTTCCAACTCTTCTTAACACTGAAAACACAATATTAACACTAGCACTGGCTGAACAGTTTTTCAAATGTTCACCGTTAAAATTAGCTCCATTCTTGGTTAGTAAGTCACGTATGAAATGAACCTGGTTTCCTTTTAATGTGGTTATCAGAGACCAATTACATTTTGAAATTATGGGCAACTTGCCAGCTCTTCTTTCCAATTATGTTATATCTCCAATGTTATCTGCATTTTGGATGACAGGTTCCCTAGGAATAGGCTAATGTTACTACTCCTGGAATGAAAGAGGAAAATATTTTAAACTGGGGAATAATCAATCCAGTCCAAACTTTAGGATGGAGAATCAGAGAATCATTCACATTAAGATGTGAAACTCTAAGAATTCCTTTTTTTCCAACCAACACCTAGCAGGTCACAGGCAGCTGGACAACTAAGTCCATCATGGTAATTTATGAGATTGTCTTATAAAGTAGAGAACTACTGTACTTTTTTTTTTTTTTTTTTTTTTTTTTTTTTTTTTGAGGAGAGGGGCAAGGGAAGGAGGCAGGGAGGGGAAGAAGCCAAAAAATATCAGATCCCAGGTCTTATGAGTATTTTAATGTCAGCAATTAACTAAAGACTGACTGTAATAGCATATCAGATTGTACTAAAGCTTTCAATGCATAGTGTTCAGAGTTTTTTTCATATTTCTGAATCTAAGTACTTCAGGTATGTTTACACCTTTCCAGAGCTCTTCATTCAGCCCTGGTTTTGCTAAATGCAGAACACAAATGCTGTTGTGAGGTTACCCACTCACTGTAACTGGAAAGTTACAGCAACATTACTGTCTGGCAGATTTATTTCTACCTGGCATTACTGCTTAGGAACTGTCTAATTAACAGTCTGTTAAACCAACAGAATGAAACATAGCAATTTCTATGTAACGAACACAAGGGGAGCAAGCCAGTATAGAATCACTGGGTGTAACAGCGCCATGACCACAATATGTGACAATAAATAATTCTCATGACAGAAGAGAAAAGCTGAACCAAGGCACTTAGCAGAACCAGAAGTGATGATGGAAGGCTAATCAGTCCAGCAATTAGTCTACACAGCATCAAATTCCTATTTTAAATCCATAGTGTAGTAGTATTTACAGAGAATTTTTTCATATTGTTGCACTGTGGGGTTTCTGCATACTACTATGTTGAGGACCCTTCAGCTCGGGAAACTGCTGCATTTCAGTAATAACTCAAACAGCCCCAAGAAGCTCAAAGACAATTTGCCTGGAAACTAATGACCTTGACAAATGGTAGATGTTGTTTCAACCTCCAACTCATCCTTGGCCTCAATCTCCCTGTCCACTTGTCTCTTCCACTCAGGGCCTTGGCAAGCATGATCCAGCATTTAGAAACCTTGACAGAAGAAGTGGGTGTGTATTTTTCCCCCAAGAGAGGGAGTCTGTGACTGGTAAACACATACAGGATGCTCAGTCCAGCCCTTGCCTGCCGTGGAGGCCTGTCTGGGAGAAAGGGTGGAAAGCCAAAAGTTTGCAGTCCTTCGCTGCAGGAATTTTGGCCCGTGGGTACAGTTGGCTGCCTCAAGGCAGTGCACCTTGCACACGGCTGAGGATCTGCTGCATTCTGTCTGTAGGCAAATACATTAACAGGGGGGAGAGAGAGAGAGAGAAAGAGAGAGAGTTAGTTTACTGCCTAATGCACACTTGGAGAACACTGGATTCCAACTTATCTCCCACACTGAGCTCCAGGGACATTCAATTGATGATCCAGATCTGGAACTAGAGTCCAGAATTTGCTTCTAGCTCTGTGATTGCAACATTGGCTACAGAAGCATACATAATTATTTAAAAAAAAAACAAACAAACCTGCAACACTGAAGGAATAAAAACTAAATGCCCTTTCCTTATTTTAGTCACTTCTTGTCCTCTCCTGAAAGTGATTTTCTTTAAGGCATGTGCACTCATGGGTGCGGACAGATCTGTGCACAGACTATTGCAGTGTTTCATCCTCTCCTGCTGGTTACAGAATTTTCACCCTTTGATTCTTTTCAGTGCAGATGTGCAGCTTCCAGGCTCTTCATGGAACCTCTCCCTCCTACCACTGAGACATTTATATCAAAGAGCTCGACCAGCAGAAACAAGATTATAAACAAGAATCATCCTAGACTTCTGCTCCAAACAATTTGATTACAGCCTGGCTGTCAGAGTTTGCCAAAGGTCCACAGGCTGCCAGTCACCCATCCAAAAAAAAAAACAAAAACAAACCAAAAAACCCAGAACACTTTGAAAGCCATGAAGTAAGACAGTCTGACTCACATGTTGATATGTAACGTGGCATCCCTTAAACAAAGTGAACCATAGGGACAAACGTAATATAGAGATTGACGAGGTGAACAAAAATACACCACAGCTGTCCAAGAGTAACTTAAATCTTCATCTGAAGAGAAAATCACTGCCAGATATTTCCAGCCATTCATACAGACATCAGAAATATCAATGTCTTTAAACACGACTTAGAAATGAAGTTTAGGAAAATTGGGAAGAGAGCCAAAGACACAAATAACTGCACAGAAATAACTCAGACTACTGAACAAGAAACATAGCATTCCTGTTTTATGCAATTAATTCACTTTCAACCCAACTGTCTCAAAATGCTATAATTCTATATCATATGGCATGTGCTACATTAGTGAGCCACACCACAGTTAACTTAAAGAAGTATGAATTCCACACTCGAAAGAAAAAGGGTTTGGTGACAAATGAGAGCCCCTAAAAGTCTGCTTCAGAGTGGAAAAATAGTTTGTACATTTTAAATTTGAGCCCTCATTTTACCTGCCACAATTCCCAACATGGGCATGGCTTAAATCTAATGATTTTGTATCATATTCATCCATTATTTATATTTGGTTAAAGATAAAAATAGAAAACAGCAACAAAGTGCCAGCCTTTCTGCCACCAACACAGCATATCCTGGATTCCTGACAGAGACCAGGAGTTTTCCATCTGCTCCAGATCCATGATAGTACATTAACTCTACTACTGTTTCTCTCCAATGAACACAAACCAAGTTCAGCACTGTCAATTAAAAAGCAATGATTTTAATAAAGTGCTGACAACCCATCAAAAAATGGTCAAAATTGTGAAAACCTACCAGAATATCAACCCAAAGCAAAGGTTTGGTTTCTCTTCAGCGTAAACTGAAAAAAACCCCCAAAAAACCACCAAACAAGAAACCCCAAAACCCTCTAAAAACTGAACAACCCCCCCCCCCAAAGTGATATACAGCAAAGCCTTCGCGGAACACTCCTGCTCCTACAGCAAAGACAAAACGCACACACCTAGAAAGGAAAGGAAAAAATTCAGCTAACGGGATCCCCTTTATTACACTCACTGTTCAGTTGCTGTGCATCTGGAAACTCCACTGAATAAATGCATTAGAACAGAATAGTATAAATTTTACATCAATTGAAGAGACATCATAAAAATGCTTTCCCCTACTGCATTGCATCAGAATTATGCTCAAAGCACCTTTAAGTGTCTGACAGAAATGGTGACTCCTGTGATTTACACAAGCTATCAAATGTGTGATTCATCTCGCTCTTCTGTTGTTTGTCAAAAAACATATCTCCAGCTGTTCCTTCACCCTTCTTCATGGCTATGATCAGGAAATCATAAGAGGGCATAAGTACCGGGCTGGAATCCTCCTCCGTTGCTTCTCTCTAAGTTCACTCCTTTTCATCACACATTGCCTCCTAGTCTCTTTCTATACTTCAGTCACAGTGAATCTTTTGATTAACATTTCCCATATTCTGGTTCATAAAGATCAAAGTCCCAGCTGCAGTTTCGATATTTAAAAGTGACCAACTTTTTTATTATAGCAACACAATACTACATACAGTCATCAGTGGAATTGTCCACAATACAAACTCAGAAAGGGAAAGCCCAACAGGCACTATTCCTGGAATACCCTGAAAAAAATCACTCTGAATTCCACACCCTACCTTTTTAACAAATTATTTCAAAGTCCAGTGGAGTGATCACAGACACAGAGTGTTTTCCCATATCTGTTTCCTGCAAAACAGATACATAGAAATTTATCCTGGAAATAGAAACCTCCCTGAAAGTGTTAAAGCAATTAATGCATACCCCAAATTATAGGAAATTTCAATTCATCCCACTACTGCACTTCAGTCTTGTGAAGAAACATTACTTCTCAAATATGGTTCCCATTTTAGATAGCCATGATGTTTTAAAACAAAAATTATCATGTTAAAAATGCAAGTAGGGATAAGCATATAGCATGCGTGTGCACTCAGGCTGCTGCTTGCATTTACTACCTTGGTTACATGCCATCAATACCAGATTTTGTCTGGCCATGAGGCATTCACACCTGCTCCAACACCATCATGGCATCTCCAGGCAAAAAAAAGGTAGGGAAATCACATAGATGTGAAGCCATTTGACAGCCATCCTCAAAGGCATCACAAGTAGCTCTGTGTTAGCAGAGCAAAAAAGTGTGGGTTAGCAGAACCCAGAACCAAAAAGTGACTACTGTGTGCAGTCACGTGCACATGTTCTTGATTTTCCCCATCCCCATCTCAGTCACAAAAAATCTTTTGCTCCCTAATGGCTGCAGGATTACAGCTACATAAAAACAGCTATTTGAATTTCAAATTGCATACTAACATGCATGAGCTACAAAGAAGGAATAAATCCTTATATTAGAGAACATTAAGATCTAAAAGGAAAAAAAAAACAAAACCCTGAATCAACAGAAAACAAAGGTGTTTTCTTTCACTTTCCAATGTTTCTCTCATGTCTTGCATCAGGATTAGACTGAAGTATTTCAAAGTGGTGAGAAATAACTCTCTGCTGGTGTTTCTAAGAAAACTACTTCTCAGGAATTCCCATGAGGTGCAGCATCTGGTAAGTTTGGGAAGATAAACATTAGGCAATAGCAGAAGTTACCAGATCATGCCTTACTTAAAAAATAATTTTAAAATATACTACACTTTCTGCAGCTCTGTTACTAAAGCTTTAAAATATTTTGCTCAATTGGTGTTACTATACGTAGCTCCTTACCCCCCAAGTCCGCCCAGCTTTAACCCCTCACTCCTTACACACCCAACCTGTGTTCTGGGCTCCAGTGTAGCTGAGAGGATCCTCATTGTTACTCCAGTTACTCAGCCTGGAAAATCATACATTGACACAAGAGAGGAGCCAGAAAGTTACTGGATGGTGGTCAATTAAATAAAATAGTTGGCACCCATAAAACACATGGGGTACCATAGGTCTTTACACTTCATGAATTCTCTGCTATATTATTACCAATACAATTACTCTGGGACATTTGTTGAGCACAGCACAGCAAGCATTGGCTTGAAAGTTGTCGGCTACACTCACAAAGAAGTCCCTGTCTGCTGCTATAAAGTTTTTACCTTTCATTCCTGAATTCCAGTCAGTTAGTGACAGGCAAAGTATGTAATATGTCTGTGTTCCTATTACCTCCATGAAACACAGCAGCAGAACCTCTCCCCAGCACGGACAGAGGAGTCATGCCAATCCTCATCCTTCCTTCCCTGCCTCTGTAGATCAATCGGGAAGTGGCACAATTTTTTAAAGCAAACTCCTTTCAGCAAATTACAGCAGGAGTTCTCTGTTCCATCCATCAACATACCATTGCCTGACGACCAGCTTCCTCACTTCCTCCATTTTCAGTTAATTTCCCTGCCCCCTGTACTTGTTGATTTCTGTCCACGAGGCATTTCATAAAATGTTGTGGCTGCAGTAAGTGTGTCAGTTGCAGCAGAATCAGCCAGCCCTGGAGCTGAAAATTTCTTTTAACAGGTTATAGTGCACACTGGCTACTGTTTTATTTGTCTGCCCACCCACCCACTCTCCAGAACCTGGCTCTTAATCACCTGATTTCCCAGACCCATATTCGGGGAAGTGGAAACACAACAACCTAAGCTGTCTTCATAAGCTGACTTCAACGACTTCAGGCAGGTGTTTCAAGCCACAAGAAGCAGCAGCAAAAGCAGGTTCCCGTGTGCGTATTTCTAACCAAACCAATACTCCAGCTGAGCGTAGTCAAAGGCAGAAGCTGTTCTTGGACACGGAGTGGACGCTCCCGGCAGCAGAGGAAAGGCTGTGCTGGCTCTACGGCACCATCTAGTGCTAAGAGGGAACAACGCTCTTGGGAAAATAGATCCATGCCGGCTTATGCAGAGCTTAGGAACAACGTAAAATAAAGGCACGTAAATACAAACCGAAGACAAGCAAGGCAACTAACAGCAATCCATTTTCACTTTGCACATGCTGGGGCCCGCTTCTGTCACTCTAGGATTGGAACGTTTCTGTTGCGCAGTCTAAACCAGTAGCACACCAGTGAAGATGCTGGCAGTGCGCACTGCGGAGTCCGACCACGCTCCTTACCACTATTCCCAGTGGACCCAGCAGATGAATCACAACAGCCACATGTTCTCAAAACGTACGTGCAGCCCTGCAGCTGCCTCTCCGCTCCCATTCCAGGCTGAAGCCTACGCTGCAAATCACGGCAGAAGGGCAACGACAGCGGCTCTGAAACAAAGACCCACCAGCCTTGCGGAAGGTGGTCAGAGCCAACACTCGTGCACATCCTCTCCACCAAGTACCAAGGCAGAGGAGGAGATGAAGCCAGCTCCTGGGGATGCTGGCCTCTACCGACCATTAACCTAGAGATTAATGGCCCTGCTCAGACTCAAACCACAGGTCCCAAGTGGTTCCCTTCTGCTCTCTAAAGTTACATCTACTTCCTCCAATTTTATAACCACTACTAGTCGTAGAGGTTGGGGTCGCTTCTTTTTTCCATTTCCTGCATCCAAAAAAGTTCACTACTTATTATAAATCTAGACGACAAGGCTTTTTTTTTTTCTTCCTGAGAGCAGCTTAGCTCTTATAATTTTATACAGCTGCTTATTTGCAGCATTTAAGGAACAATTCCTGTAACACTGCAGAACTTTAGTGCCAGATTCTTCAGCCTTCAAATATTCCAGCAAGTTTCACTTCAAAACATTAGAAAAGGTGATTTTTCTACAGTTATAAGAATTACAGAATTCACATCCTTAAATTGTGTGAAATCTAGTTGTTTTTCAAACTCCCCATTGGATACAGCTGAGAAATGACAAGTTTGCATTCTCATGTCAAAAACCACTTTGAAAATCTATCCCAGTGACAAATTAAATATAATTCACATTAATTTTCAAATGGTGGTCCTCAGCAGGACCTGACCAACAACACAGGAAGCTACCACACATGCATTAATTTCAATTTTTATTTTTCATGTTGGTGAAACACACTTTGTACTCTATTACACCACAGACTTGGGAAAAGAACAAGTAAAGCACAGGTTTCACACTGCACTTGATTATCTGAGTATTAAGTTACAGATAATTCAGAAATCTTCTGATTTTACATATACATTGCATTGGCCATTGCTCAGCCTTCATGCAGAATTTAACTTAATTTTTTTCTTACAGTCAACACTGGTTTTGGAAATTTTCTTGCTGTAAATATTATCTTTTCCATTTCAGATCACTTCAATGGTATTTACATAAGTGTGCAAAATGCTTTGAAAGATAGAAACAAACACACAAAATATACAGACAGTTTCTTCTATAGTTAAACATTTACTAAAAGGCAGTTAACGTTCCTAACACACTTTCACTGTCTAAAATAGGAGAATAAGTTATATAAAATAGACCATCTTATTTTCAGACACTTCCATTTCTGCAGATTTGGTCTTTGCAGCGACATTGCAATTAAAGATTAAGATTCTACTACTAAGAACCAGAAATGTCAATTCAATGGCAGCTTAGCATATTTAGTACCAGTCACTTTTGTCCCAGATTTTTCACACTTGGCACAGAACAAAAAAAACAAATTGAGGGAGGGAGGAGGCAGTGTTGCACATCTCTTTTTTTTCCTTTGGCAACATGGAAAGCATGTTTTAAAAATCGAATGCTTAAATTTTAATTTTTCTTTTAAGGACCTGTTAGTGTTACAAGCACAGTTTAAATAAATATGCAAATTTTTCCACAGAAGCACACAAAGTTCCCAGTTTTCTTGTGCACCTCATAATTTCATACATGAATATATGCAATATATGCAATTGTTCACACACGCAAAAATCAAACTCCTTGGGATCACACAATAAAACTGATTTCAGAACTAGAAGGAACAAGAAATGCTTCAAAAAATTAGTGTTCCCTGAGCTCCTATGTGTGCATTTTTTTCTACCATATGAAGTGTATGTTCAACTTGATTAATAATTTCAGCAGGCAGAATCTGAGTAAACTGAAGTGAGTTGCTCCAACAGCAAAAATAGAAGTGATAGGGAAGTCTTCAAAACCATCTTTCATATATACCTGCAAGCATTCTGAGAGAAAAGCAACTCAATTCCTAAAATTTCATAGAGCCAAAACTTTTATATACATCATCAATAACAAAGAGAAATTACCTGTTGTCTTTGGGGTGATGGTATGATGAACCTGTATTCCCTATCATTTGTGTGTATGCCCAGAAATGTGGTCCTGTAGCTTTAACTGCATTCCAGCAGCCAGAAGCAGCTCTGCAGGGCAGGCGGTTGTTTTCAAACTCTCCCCCAGGCTTCTCGGCTGAGGAGCGAGGGGGAGGAAGGGACACTCTCTCTCTCGCTGCTGCTGCTGTGGCTGCTGCTAGTTTTTTTTTCCCTGGGATTGCTTCCTTCATCATCTCCTTTCCTGGACTTTTGTATTCCTTGACTTGCTTTCTCACCTGAGAACCCGAGAAGCCCCCCCGAAGGACAGTAGACAAGGATGCTCCAGGGAGCCACCAGAGCAACTCCACCCAGCTCCCTGGGGACCCCTGGAGAGGGGAAGCTATGCCTGAGGAAAAGGACAGTAAAGTTCATCAGCAGTTTACTCAGGTGCAATAATTCCTTTTCCCCTTTCCCCTTCCCTTGTGCCTTACAAGGCACCCTGCATGTTTTGTTAAATAAATAGGTTTTTTTCACTTTCATCCAAGAAATTCTGTTGTGGTGGGAGCAGCGGGTATCAGAAACCTTTGCTTTGGGAGAGGCATTTATTCAGAGCACTTTCCACCTAGAAAATCTGTCCCTAACCTGAGACAATATTTGGCGCTCAACTTAAAGGGGCTTGACAAAATTTGGTGCCCACCATTTGTGGGGCTAGAGAATGTGGAAAAAATCTACTAATTACATTCTGGTTTTAAACACTTTGTATTGGATTAAGCAATCAGTGGTCACCATGTTGTTTGATAGGATGTTGTTTGATGTGATACTGTCTGTCTGGCCGCAGGCCTGTTTCCCTACCAACNCGCAGGCCTGTTTCCCTACCAACAGAGAGGGGCAATTGTGTCCCTGATGTAAAATTTTCACAGATCAGGAATACAACTCTGGCTTGTTATAGTAA
>VZTX01018648.1:39267-51728 GCA_013400915.1 Pardalotus punctatus | reverse complement strand
CCAGCCACATCCTGTTCTTTCTCGCAGTGTATTATCACCAACTTGGCTGTTACTGCCAAGAAGCCATGGTTGGCTCCACAGCTATCTTGCTATCAGTGTTTGAGACACACACATTAACCCCTGTGTCTTCTAGGATTGTACACTCAGAAGTCAGCATTTTTCTTGACCTTCTGGCAGTAGGACAGAACTGTATGCACTCTTTGTTATGTAGCCCTGCAGTCAGTTCTGCACTCAACAACGCAGCTTTCAAATGGGGCATAATCTACAACAAGCTGTAGTGAAGGCCCTTGGTGACAAACATGCCCTGGTCAGCTTCACTGTGTTTTGTTTCTCTCCCACTCTGAGACAAATCAGCCATCCCATGAACAGGAATTAAATGCTATCATGCACTGCCGTTTCACCTGTTACCTCAGTTTGCCTGTTCCAGATATGCTCCTCCCAAAGCAGCAAAGATTTATCAAACAGTGGTTTGTTGAGCTCCAAGAGCGGGATTGTCCTCTCCTGCCAGGGAAGCTCCCAGAGTCCTGCCTCCTGCACAGGCCAAGCTGGCTGCGGACAGCCTGCTGCTTGAATCACCCTACTGCCGTAAAGGAACCTGTCATGGAAAGAAAAGCACCAGGGAGTACTTAGTGACTCATTCAGCAAAAACTGGTTGTGGATTTACAGTAAGTTATTTAACCTTTTTTTTGTTTTTCAATTGGTTGTCCAACTGTTGGAGCTGAAGGAATCATTTGGTTTCTTACCATGTTTTTACTGTGTAAATACTTCAAACACTTTACATCAAACACATATACAAATGTCCCCAGCTTTTCTCTTCTCCCATTCAGATTCTAAACTCTGATCCAAAGAGTATCCATCACTTTCCTTTTTTTGACTCTAAAACATTTCTTTTTCTGCGTGTCATATCATCAGTTTTTCTATGAACAGAAGGACTGGTGCCAGCAAGTAGAGCCAACACTGATTAGTCCAGAATATTGTTCAGGCAGCTACCAGCAAGACAACAAAAGCCACCCTGGAAAGTAACAAAATTACTAATGTCACAGGTTTGATCCTTGCCTTCAAACTTCCACCTGCAGTAACCAGCAGGTCAGGTATTTTGCAGTTCATTCCAAAGATCTAGGAAGTAAAGGGTTATTTTCCTTATGAAGAAGTTTACTGGAAAATTGAACCTCCCTAAAATTGAGCCTCTTCGCCCTGCAACTGCAGGAGCACAGCAGACACAGAGTGATGTAGGAGTCATGGAAAGAAACATTTAGGTTAATAAAGACCTCTAAGACACAGGGGTAGCCCTGCATGGCCCACTTTCTGCTGTGGAAAGCTGTGTTCTGTATCCCATTTCCGCTAGGGTCAAGGGCGCCTGAGCAACTGTCTGCATCAGTGGTGGAGGTTGCCTGCCCTACTGGGCACCCCTCATTCATCTCCTGCCAATCAGGTCGTTAAAGCAAAGCCTAGCATGAGGCAGCCTAGTTCAGTTTCAGCCCTCAGCTGTGGCTGTATTCAGGGTCGCAGCAGCCAGAGATCAGTGGGTTTAGTTAGCTGTCCCTCTGAGCTTCCCAGCATCCATGGGGTGTGGGAGAAGCCCATGCCTCACCCATCAGCAGAGCCCCAAAGCAATTTTCAGCTCATTACTTTGTTCCACCCCTATTGGTGTACAGCTGACAGCTGACACATGGAAGATACAGATGACTTGAGAAAAGTGGAGAAAAGATGCCATAGTGACAGCCGGTTGCAGATATGAGAGAAATTGAAAATCCAAAATAAATAAATAAATACACCCCAGCAGTGCAGGGTGATATTCTAATGATATGAAATGAATGTGTCAAAAATAGAATACACCCACTTAAAATGAATATCTTTTAAAGAAATTAATGTTCTTTGCAGAAGTTGAAAGGCTGCACAGCGTAACACATGGGAAGGCAAATAAATGAGTAATGGTTCCAGGGAAGGTAACCACTCCAATGTGAAGAGCATTTCCAGTTCCCTGCAGCTGTATAACTCCTTAGTACAGAGCACATGTATTATGCACATTTTAATTTCTTTGCCAGGCCTCTAGGAAGACCGAGTCTTTGAAGCCAGACTATGACAAGCAGCACCTGGTCACTCAGACCCAGTACCACACTGAGTCCGCAAGAGCAGCTCTGTGAGCAAGTCCCACATCTAGACACCCATAATTCCTCATAAAACTGGAAAAATGAGTGAGGCTTGGGTGGCAAAATTTAGATCTTCATGTTTAGAGGTGTCTGATTTAAACAGGTAACACCAGCCCGCTTAAAGACCCTAAGCCACATCTGCAGGCTGTGTGCTGAAAGGAGGCAAAAAAGGTTTAGGACTAACAACAGGCAAAATTACACATAAGCTCCTAGTGCAACACGATATTTAACAAGTAAAGGTGTTCCTGTGTGTATGAATGAGGGAATAGGATTTAGCACTGAAGTCTTTCCAGCTTTCTAAACAGAATTGATGAGTTCAATGTCAGAATCCCATAAATTGTTCACTTTTGTATGCTGTTAAAGGGATGTTATAAATAGATTTCCTTATACTTGCAAAGGGATGTTTTTGAAAAAAAAAAATTGAAGAGACTTTCATGAGAAAAGAAATTGTGGTTTCAGGACAGCCTTATTGTGTAAGTGATTCAAGGAGCCTGAGCTGCTTATCTTATCACAAAAAAAAATTCCAAAAGATAGAGGGGTGACTTGATTACAGAGTACAGGCAGAGTCACAGAGAGAAAATCACAAATATTAAAGGGATTTTTAAAATGGATAAAAAAGCCATGCATAAACTCACTGGCTTGAAGTTAATGCCAGACAAATTAGAAACAAGGAACAATTTGTTACAGCAAGGATGATTAACCATTAGGACAAGCCATTCAAGCCATTTCTGAAGGCAGTGGATTCTTTTTTTTTTTTTCTTTTTTTTGTTGCTTCAAATTCAGACAGAATATTTTCTTGGCAAGGGAAGCTTATGCCACAAGGTTATGGTCCTATATACAGCAGTAATAGATGAAAGTATATCATCTCCATTGCAGCAGCCTGGATGCTGGATGTCTCTTCCAGCCTTCATATCTGTCTTTCTCTGGAATGAAGTAAAAAATACCTTACCCAAGGATTATTGAAAATACCATTTTGAAGGTAAGGGTCAGATTTGTGAGATACTTGTTAATGACAATTCAGCACATTAAAATCATATCTCCAATCTCAAAATAAATTCCTTTTTTCTTCCTAAAGAAATGCGATTGGATCAACATTAAATTGATGTGATGCCCCAACTGAAGCCATTGTTAGCTAGAGTGGGTATAATTTTCCAAGCCCTTCTCTAGTGACCTGCTGTGCCAGGAACATTATTCTTAGAGTTTGTCTGAAAAGTCAAAAAACTGCAATAAAAAATGTGTATCTTCTAGACAGAATCAACAATTTTCAGTGACAGAAATCCTACAAACAAAAAAATAGGAAATGTGGTATATTTATAGCCACACGAGAGACCAACTTGTCTAGTAACTATCTGTTGCATATAAAGCAGTTTATATAAGGGTGGATAAGAAATTAAGTCAAACCTTAGTTTTCCTGGCAGCTAAATAAACTCAATTGTTGACAATGTTGTATACACTAGAGTATATTCTCTATCCAGCTTGAAGCTCACATTAGCCAACTACCTGCTTCCTCAATGCAGGCTGGTTTTGTACCAGCCAGCAAGACAACCTGAGCAGTTTCACCAACACAAAGGGAGAACTTGTAGCAGTAGACACAAGTCATCTAAGCAGATTATTTGCTTGGTCATCCAAAAGCTTCTGCAGTGAGAATAATGGAGTAGCTGTCCCCAGATTCTGAAGAGCGTGAGCGTATGTCTCTGGGAAATCGTTTTATGGTGGCTATGTTGGATGCCCTTCACAAGAGCATATGTGTTGTGCACACATACAAAGCTCTCACAGCCTACCAAGGATGGCCCCCAAATGCTGTGACAGGACAGTCCCTAGTGGCAGAGCAATCATCATTAATTACCAGCCACATTACACCACTGCCCTTTTCCAGGTTTCAATGTTCTATGGTGTCTTCTGTTTGGTGATCCCAGCCTATAGCCAGGAAAACTCTTTGGGATTAGCACACTGCAACTGTAAAAGGGTTGCTCTGAGATGTTCTGCCACACCCAGACTCTCTGCGACTGACCATCTGAGCACAAAATTAAGAGGAACTTCATTACTTCTGAATCATGCCACTTTGTTTGGCTGGACAAGAGTAACTTAATTTCTGGCAATCCAGTGTACATGTTTCTGTGGAAACACGGACCAGCAGAACACACACTTGTAGCCATTGGTTTGCTCCAGTCTCCATGGAAACAATCATTGCATGGGAGAAAAAAAGTGGTAATGATTGCAAATTAATGACTTGCTGGAAGCTTTTCTCTGCCTTAATTTTCCTTCTGTCATCCTTACTCTTATGAAAAAAGAGAGGGCATATATGAAGATGTCTCAAATATGTGATGTGATAAAGGTCAGAATCAGAAAACATGAGACAAAGCTGCCAAGAGCTCAGGCAGCCCAGCACCAGGCCCCTGAGAAACATCTAGGATGCAAAGTGTGGGCTTGCATTCTGCAGAGAGGGAAAGGTGGGAGGCAGACCCACCCAGCTTGCACAGATAAGCTCATTACCTCCAAAACAGCCCATCCCAGACTCCCAGGCTACTGGAACAAGTGAAAGCAATGCCCCTCAAGAGACTGACCGTCACTTGCATACTGGCGAGGCAGCCCTGTGGTGATAAAGGTCTTGGCAGAGGGAGGACACACATGTGTGGTAATGCCAAGGCACACATACAACTTTCCCAGTCCCTTCAGCTTCCTAAATTTTCTTCACAGAGAAACCCAGCTTATTTTGCCCTTCCTTTGCATTTTGTCTCTTACAGAGGTTGATGAGTCTCACAGTATGACTCCCACACAGCTGCCTTACTTTCTGTGACATGACCTCCAAAGCAATCCCATCATGGTAACACAGAAAAGATCCATCCTGTTAAAATCAGCTGAGGATTTTCAGTCTGCATGTGACCTGAAGTTTTCATACATTTCTCCCTTTTCTTCTGAGGACCTTCACAGTGACCTCCTGCAGTTGCTTTCGCTCACTGTCTTTTCTTTCATCCCTAGAGTCACTAGCATCTTTGGCCCACATATATCTTCACAAGAAAACACACATGGGCACCTTCTTTTTTGTCAGCAACCACCTTTCAGGATTATTGTTATTGTTATTGTTGCACCTCATTTTGCCTTCTGCAGAGATTCTCACCTCTAACTTCATTCTGATAAAACAGACGGAGATATCCCACCAAGCAGTGATGCACTGTGCAGGACAAAGCCTGCGCTGCACTGACCTGGCTCTCCACCATGACTCACCAAACAAAGACATGTCATGATGTCCTTGGGATGTCAAAGCCCATGCAGTTCCTGTCCTTGTGGGTGCAATGGCAGCAGGTTTTAGCCATCATAACCTTGTGCAAAAAGGCTGGAAATGGTGTCATTGTCCATAAAAGGGAGCAGACAGTTGGGATGAGATGCTGTGCAACTGAGGAAGACTGGCAGTATGGAGAGGGGTCTGTAGACTAACAGAGATTAAATCTTGTGCCCACACAGGCATTGTACACAGAGGCTAGTTAAACACTGGAAAGCTGAATACATGAGTCATGTCCTTAAACCTTTGCTTGACCTTGGCCTGTAAAGGTCCATCCCAGCAAGCACCCTTCCAGGAGTATTCCTTGCCCCAGTTTCCCTATTTGTTCTTTTGCCATCAAGACAATGGACTGTGCATGGCCCTGGTGCAGTTGGTGTGACTGCTTCTCCCTTTGGAAGCTATTTAAGTGCAGCAATCCCACAAAGTGCTCTGCTGCCTATTCCTGCCACACTTCCGTGGTGAGACATTATCTCCTGAATGGTGCACACACTTGCCTCTTGCACAGATAAGGGGCAAAGACTTTTTGTGTTCAAGCAGAACTAACTGAGGGTAATCAGGTGGCTGTTTCACCTCCCCACTACAATCCTTCGAACAAGGCTTCTTTCTGCTCAGGCAATCTCAATAAATAAAACTCACTGCTAATAATTACCTGACTATAAATACATGGCAGGAAATAACTGAGCAATTTCCATGAGGAGCTTAAATTGTCTTTGGCACCTTAGACTAGTAAAATGAAAGGTCCTAACCTTCATATTCCTTCCTAATTGTTCCATGACTGCCAGAAAATCAGATCTAGCCCATTTTCAATGGGATTTAGGGACTTAGGGCAGGAAGATATCTAGTGTTCCCAGTATACTAGACTAGATTGCAATTTTTTTTGTACTACAGTGATGTCCAGGAGCCCAGTAATTAAATAGTGACATATATTCCCACTCCTATTTGCCCCCCATCCCAGCATGGTGCTCTTTTCCCTAGAGAATTCTCAGTCTGATTAGGAGTTATGAAACAGAAATAAGGCAATACTGGTGCAAAACATTTGCTAAGGGAGGAAACAAAAGCAAGAGCAACAGTAAAATTGCATGTCAGAAATAAGGTCTTTCAGGGCATAGCTCTGTTTTATCCTTTGGTTAAAAATACTTTCTGTACTTCTGGGTTGGAAAGCCAAGACAAAATAACAAAAGTAGTTTTAAGTATACAATTACAACTAAATGCTGAAATACTGATTTTTCTTCATTCCTTTTAATAGACCCAAAGGCACACCTATTCACATCAGCTGTCATAAAAGCAAAACAGAAAATTCAAAGTTCAATAATTGAATGGGCACAAATTCTGGAAATGCCAAGAGCATTGTAGTCCTAAAAACAAGGACCTAACAAATACTTCACAGGCCTTTCAGGTTGTTCCTGTCAAATTTTATGTGACTGTCTCTTCCACTTAAGATCAAGCCACTATCCCTCCTGCTCTGGGACACCCCCAGAGTTACAAAGAACCTCATTTAAGGAAAGGTTAAAAATGTTCTGCTATGAAAACCAGATTCAGAGACAAAAACCTGTAATATTCAAATCAATGTTAATGCAAAACAATGATCAAGTAGGTCAAGGCATAATAAAGACATTTACAGAACAGATGGGAGAGGTGAAATGAGAAAGTTAAGGATTAGTATGTAGCTGCTGAGACACAAAGACACAGAGCAATTAATTATCCAGCTAAAGCTGCTTTCTTTACTGTATAAAAGTATCAGAAATACAGAGAACTTCATAAATCCCTATTCATGGACTTCAGGTTAGCTGTTACATCCTGGCATTACATCTAACACTGCAACAAAGGTAAAGTGGATTGGGACAAGTGATCTGCAGGATGACGGTATCTACGAGGTAGTAACTCTACATGTTGATATTTCCACTCAAGGTATGAGTATTCTTTGTATAAATGACAAGTGAACTGTGATAGTGACAAGGTTTAAACAGCATATGGAAATTTATCTCCAAATCACATGTCACTTTAGAGGTTTGGCAAGTCACTCCACTCTCAAAAGTAAAATCTATGAAAACACAATCTGCATAACACTGGCAATGTCAGAGTTTTGCTTTCTCTTTTACCCTGAGTGAACACAGATAACGGAAGACACTCAGGTGGAAAATTCACATGACCCACGTTCTGCACTGCCTCCGAAGCTGTGTTCAAATCTCATTTTTTTAATGTAGCTGTCAATCAGAGAAGAGCAGGGACGCTCTGAGGAGTCTGGACTGCACAAGTACATGGATGAATGCTACCACATTTGCTTTTCATGTAGCCTGCAGGACAATTTTACTTGTCCACACAGTAGAAATCAGCATGTCTGCTCCTTTCAGCAGTGTGTACTGCCCTGGTGGGGAACTGCTCTCCAGAACACAGAGGGAAACACAGGCAGGATGATGGAAAGTATTGTCGTCCAGACACAGGGTGATGTCTGACTCTCAAGGAAGGGGGAAGGTGTCTGATTTCTGCAAGAATCTGGAAACATTGCCTTCAGCAAGGTCATCTTTCGGCATCCTCAGTACTACCAGCTACCCAGACTCCCCTATGAAATGAGAAAATATGTCCATGAAACCCTTATGATGACTGTGGGATTGAAAGCAAGAGAAGAGAAAAACAAATCACAATCCTCAGCCTTATCCTCTAAAATGGCTATGCCTCCTTATGCCTCTGCCAAAGTGTGTGTAATACGTTCAGTTCCAAAGTCAGACATAAGTGATATGCAAGCAGCCATGACTCAGCCTGGATGCTTGGCTATGGAATTTCCTTCCCTTCCATTTACCATCCCAAGCCACTGAAAAAAGCACCCTTTGTTTTTTACAGCTCCCAATTCCTCCCCATTTTCACTCCAGCTTCAAATTACCCTCCAGTACAAAGAGAACAGAAGGAAAATGAACAGCCATAACTACCATAAGAAATATTTGTCCTCATGTATCCAGTTTTCAAGTAATTTTTCTGTTAAGTCTTGTGTGAATTGCACAGCTCTTTACATGTAAGATTAAAACAATATTTTTACAATAGCTGCCACTTCTATACCTGTTGGAAACACTTTAATCTGATCAGAGGGCAGGAGTTATAATTACAGTCTGTGGGTAATTTTAATCTTCTATTCCTATGCTTTCAAAGCACATAATTTCTATTCACCTGAACCTCTAAATGATTGCTTCAAATCTTTTAATTATGATTTCCCAAACAGAATGAAAGACATTTTGTTTCTCTTTACCTTTCTCCACCCACCACTGTGAGAACCAATATCCCTCCTATGTCCTTGAGAATTCCTGCCTTGTCTGGCCAACCCACACAGAGATAATGAGAGTGGCAATGCCCCATGTCTGTACTTCTTCTCTGGGCAAGGACCCAATAACCTGCCCTGCTACACTCAGCCCTTCTTCCAAGCTCAACTCTTCTCATTCTGTCATGTCTCTCCCTTCTAGTACTACTTGCACCCTTTTGCTTTTCCCTGCTAGGCTCCCCACAGCATCTCACCCTCCCCAAGCTTGCAGTAGCCGCCTTTTTGCCTTTGGGCATCCCTTCGACACAGCTGAAAATGGATGCTACACTTCAGGACATAAAGAGAGAAGAGCAGCCACTTGTCTTACAGTCAGCTACAGAGGGTGACCGATTTTGGATAAGGGCAGATTTGTGGGCAACTTTCCATCCAATTCTTCCTGAGGAACCTGTGAAAACACCCCCAAACTTCACAGTTTGCAATAAAATTATTCAGGCTGGCAGTACAGGCCTGACCCAGTTCCCATCAAACTCAGGCAAGGGTGAGCTTAGGCAGCATGATGCAGCAGCTTATGGAGAAACCTGAGACAACAGTAGCACAGAGGACACCTCACTTTGCTGTTTTGCATCGGTTTATCCATCCTACTTTTTGGTTAGGCTAGTTGTCCTCAAATAGAGGCTGTATTAGCACACCTGAATAACATTTCTGGACCTGAGATAATGTCAATGCCTCTCCATTTCACAGCATAGGCACACTCCAAAATGCTTCCAATTTTCCACGAAGAGACACAGGCATCTTGACTGGGCACTGGTCTGGTAACCAAAAGTAGGATGAAGGAGATAAAAGAGAAACGGAAGGCACACAGTTGCAACCTGTAATCATCACTCAGCTGACACAAAGTATCTCTCAAGTAATCACTGCTTTCCTGCACAGTCTATACAAAACATACAACTTACAACATAAATGGACTGCACACATGCATTCATAGAAACTCTTGGTCTGGCTACATAACATGTGTGCTTTTTGTAAAAAAAAAAAGCTCGGTCGGGTGTACCTCTACTAAGTCAGGAAGGATGACATTCCCATACCTTAATGGACATTCCCATACCATATCAGCACCATGGGAGTAAAACTCAGCAGGGACCCCTGATCAGAGAGGCTGGATTCTATATCTGTAGGTGAAGGAGAGGCTAAGTAATGGTGTTTTACATGACAAGAACTCACTTTAAGGTCTTCATGGTGCCAGCTGCTGCCTCTGAAATCCTGGTTCACGTTCTTGACAAACTATGTGTGTGCATAGAGCAGCTGGTACCATTGCTGTGAACCACAGCTCAGAGCTCATGCTTGACAGTCTGCCTGGCTGTTACTGCCATTTACCAACCAGAGACCCAGCTGCAAGGCCCTTTAATCTCTACCCTGGAAGGCAACAGCAAAATGCTAACCTTCCCAGACTTCTTTCCCTGCAGCATGCTGGAAAAGTTGTTGCCATTGCGGGGAGGAACAACAGAATTGCCTTTCAATATTTATCTCATGCTGTGGTAGACAGAGCTGATTTGCACATTGTTTGGACTGAATCTTTCTAAAACCTCTCCATATTGAAAAGTTTCTTATGCTCTCCTTTTTGCAATCCCTATTGTTACTTATTTCTTGGTATTCTTTTTCTTTCCCATGTTGAAGTGCTTCTAAGAATGTAAAGCACTGTGCTTCATTGTTTACATGCTATTGTAAAACATCATGTTGTTTCCCCATGGACAGCATCTGATTCAGGTGTTGTTTTCAGTAAATACATTAATTATTTGGAAAATTACTTCCAAATGTTGTTACATTTGGGTGTAACAACAGGAATGGGAAAAAGATCTTCCTTCCTTCTCTGTCTTCTACCAGGCTGAGATGTAAAGGGGACTTTGCTGTAGGAGAAACTTCAGAAAAACCTCTCCATTCCTCATCAAACCAGTCTTCTCACCTGCCACACTCCTTTCACTGATGGCTGACATATTTTTGAAAAGAGAGGATTGAATATGCTGATATTACCAAGCCACTCAAAACATTACAAAATTTTTGCACCTCTATTTCTGTCTCGGGGCTACAACTGTGAAATATTTTTCAGGATTTTATGCCTAATAAAATGTTGCTGTCTCTCACCGGATTCTGTCACTTTAAATTACTCAGGAAGACTAACAAATGTGTCTTTTCTTTCTTCAAAGAAGTCACTAAAAATCACTTAGTTCATGTTTAAAATAAGATGTCTTTTGCTCAACCTCCCTCCCACAGACAGCAGAAGAGAAGGATCTCCACATGTCCTCCCAAAACTCTCATACTGCTAAATTATTCTCATTTCTAATCCTCAGGATCTCACCCCTACATGAATATGAGCAATGCCTCTGCAAGCAGCCAGCATTCAGGTAAAATGTGGTGCTTGCCAACAGTCCTGCCTGGAATGCTTCTGCATGACTCTGATTCCAGCAAGTCAGGGAAGACATCCATGCATGAGTGGGACACATGGCTCAGATCAGGCTGTCAAACAGAATCAGTGAGTGAGACAAAAGAGGTTGTTAGGCCCTCTGCTTTGCTTTCCAGCAAAACTGATCATACTCTCCACATAACATAGACAAAATCCACTGCTGTCATCTCTCTCACTGCTGGTGGAGTGATTAAATGGAGGTTAATTATTGGCCCATCTGACCCTCCTGCTAGCTGCACCGATACATGTCTGACTAGTTCCACAGGCATGCGGCTGTGCATGCCACTTGTTGGCACTCTTCTCACTGCATTACATGAATTTTCATTTCTGCTGCCTCCTTGCCCCTTTGCCTTTTTAAAAGACAATCACAGAATCACAGAATGGGTACGGTTTAAAAGGATCATCAGCCAGGTCATCTACTTCAACCTCCCTGCTCAAGCAGGGTCATCCTATAGTACATTGCACAGGATTGCATCAAGATGGGATTTGAATATATCCAGAGAAGAAGACTCTCAAATCTCTCCAGGCAGCCTGTTCCACAGTGCTCCCTCACCCCCAAAATAAGGAACTTTTTCTTCATATTCAAATGGACTTCACGTGTTTTGCTTGGGCCCATTGCTCCTTGTCCCTCTGCTGGACACCACTGGAGAGAGCCTGGCCCCATTCTCTTGACACCCTCCCTTCAGATACTGACATACATTGTGACTCTGGGACATTGCCCTCAGAGACATTGATACACCGCCCTCTCAATTGTCTCTCTTCCAAGCTGTACTGGCCCAGCTCCTTCAGACTATTCTTCATAAGAGAGATCCTCCAGTCCTCTCATCATCTTCCTAGCCCTGTGTTGGACCCTCTCCAGGAGCTCCATGCCTCTCTTGTACTGAGGAGCCCAGAACTGGACACAGCACTCCAGATGTGCCTCACCAGGGCTGAGTAGAGGGGCAGGATCACCTCTCTCAACCTGCTGGCAATGCTCTTCCTATTCCTTAGGATCCCATTGGCCTTCTTTCAGTCCTCTCATCATCTTCCTAGCCCTGTGTTGGACCCTCTCCAGGAGCTCCATGCCTCTCTTGTACTGAGGAGCCCAGAACTGGACACAGCACTCCAGATGTGCCTCACCAGGGCTGAGTAGAGGGGCAGGATCACCTCTCTCAACCTGCTGGCAATGCTCTTCCTATTCCTTAGGATCCCATTGGCCTTCTTTGCCCCCAGGACACACTGCTGGCTCATGGACAGCTTGCTGTCCATCAGGACCCCAGGTCCTTCTCCTCAGAGCTGCTTTCCCACAGGTCCCCCGCAGCCTGTGATGGTGCCTGGGGTTGTTCC
>VZTX01018648.1:0-37711 GCA_013400915.1 Pardalotus punctatus | reverse complement strand
GTTGTTCCTCCCCAGGTGCAGGACCCTGCACTGGCCTTTGTTGAATTTTAGAAGGTTCATCTCTACTAATTCCTCCAGCCTGCTGAGGTCCTTCTGCAGGGCTGCACAGCCCTCTGGGGTATTGGCCACTCCTCCCAGCTTTTTGTCATCAGTGAACTTGCTGAGGAGGCATCTGTCCCTTCATCCAAGTCTTTGGTAAGTAAGTAAAATAACACTGGGCCCAGTACTGAACCTTGTGAGACACCACCAGTGACAGGCCTCCACCTTGACCCCTGCCACTGATGATGGACCTCTGGGATCTGCCATTCAGCCAATTCTCGATCCACCTCACTGTCCGCTCATCCAGTACAGTGGCACAGTCTTCCCCATGATCAAAAAAACTACAGCCCATCCTGGACTACTGGCCTGCTCCAGTCTTCAGGAGGTCATAATCATGCTTTCCTTTATCCTGTTGCTGTCATGACTATCCCTGAAATGTTACACATGACCAGTTTCCATCCCATTAGCACTTGTAGCCAATCCTGTGCCTCCCAACAAATGTCCGACGTGACTAAAAAACTCAAGATCCAGAAACAATTGAGCCTCTCAATTTGCTGCAAACATATTAGGAAAAATTTCTTCACCGAAAGATTGTCTAGTTGGAACAGGCTGTCCAGAGAAGTGTTGAGTCACTATCCCCAAAGGTACCTACAAAATGTGTAGACGTGGCACTCAGCGGCGCGGTTTAGTGCAAGATTTGTCAGCAGTATGTTAATGGGTGGACTCAAAAATCTTAGCTGTTTTCCAAACTAAATGGTTCTATGAGTCTATGATGCTGTGCTCTGAGATATGTTGTTGAGATAATGCCCTGAAATGGTCATTAACTTGTATAAGAATAACAGCCAGCAATTATTAAAGTTCAAAAGCTATTATTTCAAAAGCTGCTGGAGAGCCATCCTGTGGAAAGGGACCTGGGAGTCCTGGTCAATGGCAAGCTGAACATGAGTTAGCAGTGCCCTGGCAGCCAGGAGGGCCAAGTGTGTCCTGGGGGGCATCAGGCACAGCATCACCAGCTGGGCAAGGGAAGGGATTGTCCTGATCTGCTCTGCACTGGGGAAGCCTCACCTCAAGTGCTGGGGGTAATTTTGGGAACCAAAATATAAAAAAGACATTAAACCATTAGAGAGTGTCCAATGGAGGGAATGAAGATGGTGAAGCTGTATGAGGAGTCGCTGAGGTCACCTGGTCTGTTCAGCCTGGAGAAGACTGAGGGGAGACCTCGCTGCAGTTACAACTTCCTCATGAGGAGAAGAGAAGAGGCAGGTACTGATTTCTTTTCTCTGGAGACCAGCAATAGGACCTGGAGGAATGCCTAGTTATAATGAAAAAGTTCTTCACCCAGAGGCAGGTTGGGCACTGGGTTGTACTCCCCAGGGAAGTAGTCACAACACCAAGCCTGACAGAGTTCGAGAAGTGCTTGGACAATGCTCTCAGGAACACGGTGAGATTCATGGGGCTACCCTGTGCAGGGCCAGAAGCTGGACTCTGATGATCATTGTGGGTTCCTTCCAGGTCAGGATATGATTGCACTAAGACTCTATGTTCCTATGAATTGCAGAACTGCTCAGCCATCACCACACAGGTACATCTGGATCTCAGAAATGAAGGATGGAAGCTGTTGCACACCATGTTGCTAGACCATCTCTCTTATTATCCAACCAACCTTTTTGTTTGTGATCTTGAAGACTGAGGTTAAGAAAAATTAGTTTAATTAGCAGAGGTGTGCAGGAAGGAGGAAGAAGAAGCACAGCATCCAAGCAAACCCTACCTTGAAAGGAAGATATGAGTAACTGAAATATGGTGAGCAGGGATTTGATGCCATGAATGGCATGGCCTGCAGATGGTGGTGTGGGGAGATGACTAACAATTAAGTGGGCTTTGGTAGGTGGTTCCAACAGTAGCTGTCATTAGAAATGAACAAGGAATTCAGTGGGAGAGACTGAGAAGAAAGATTGTATTTTAGAAGTCTACAGAGGAAGAAATAAAAATACTTAGGAAAACATGTCTTAATCAAAACAACTATGATAGTAAAAGAAAACAAAAACAAGCTAGTATTTCAGCTAACTTCATCAGACAAAAGGCTTATAGCATCAAATTAAATCAATGCCTTGTGTTGCAAGCAGAGCTAATTTGACTGGTCAAGTTCTTAGCGCAAGAAAAATACACCTTTCCTAGAGGAACAAGGACAGACACCCAGTATCATTCATAACTCCTAAATTTCTACTCTTCAGGCCTCATTTTCACTGACATTTTCCTGTCTGTAGATCCAGGTAAATTGTGTGGTCAAGGTGTGTGTCATGTCCATCCTGACACTCCAGGAGGTGTTGGAAATCTCACCCAGGCTGGAATTTCTTCTTTTTCACTCTTGCTCCTGATCCACAAATGGTTGTCCTCTTTTCAGCTTCCTACACATATCATGACTTCTTGTGTTCCTCTGTTAAGGGTTAATACCACATAAGAAAACAATTTGAATGGGAAACTACACTTGCCACCAGAAATTTTTATTTTCCTAAACTCATGATATTTGTATCGCAGAGTATTCAAAGGGCAGACTACCTTGGTAAGGTTGTGACATGTTTTAACAATGCACGCAGTAACACAGTGATAAGAAGACCAAGCCCCACAGCAGAACAACCTGAAAAGTTGTTCTAAACTGCCCCAGAAAAGTATTTCTCCAGTTTGCTCACACGAGAGGGCATCCAGTGAATCAGCGTCCACCACTTTCTCAGGACACCCATTTAATGACTGCTTCAATTACAGGATGTAATAATGCCAAAATTATGAAAAGGCTTTTAACACCTAACCTTTATTTCTGTCCCTAAAAATTAAACAAATTACTTTTTGTTCTGCTTTGCTTGGCTACAAAGTACAATTGATGATCACCTCTTCAATCCTTTCTATACTTCTGAAGATTTACCAAGTCTTGTTCAATCACTCCTTTTTCTAGATCAAACTCCAGTCTTTCTTTAGAACTCATGTTTTTTCTAAGTTTTTTAACATTTTTTTCTTGTCTCTCTCCAATTTGTCTGTATCTTCTTAAAACCTGGAATATAACTTCAAGAGTTCCTGTAATACTGCCTTACTAATCTCAGAAGAATTCTTTTCTGTCTCACAGACCATGTTATCAATAAATTCAAGGACAAAATCTGGCTTTTTCAAAACAATATATTATAGAGGACCTAATCCAAGGCCCTGACATCTCCTCATCCTTTTCCACAGTCTTTTGGGTGACCTTATATTTTCTTGTTGTAGTTGTGCATTTGGTTTCTCTTTCATTATTGAATTTCAGCTTTCAGGCCACTTTTCTAGTTCATTAATAACAACTTGATGCATATCAGAAAGAAATAAAGACATTGACATTATAGTGGTTTGGTTTAGTTTTTTTACCAGAATATGAATCTGTTCTTTAACAAAAAATTCCTTACCTAAGTTAAGGAACCAAACACAAGAAACAATGAGATAGTTCAAGAATTTTTTTAAACATAAACATGTTTTCATCTTCCTTACATACCACATCTTATTTCAGAGAAAGTTCAAATGTTTGTTCCAAAACCAAACAGCATTTCAAAACAGCCAGTCTGAGGAAGTTTAAAAAAGATAGGTCTTCATTGTTCTTCACCAGGAAAAGAAAGTAACAAGCATATTAAAACAGGTGCTCATAGAGGAATATGTTGACCAACCTTACTATCATGTCTTGGCCTGCTCTCATAGCAACTTAAAACAGCAAAACAGAACATGTTTCCTCAAGATCATTAATTTCATTGCATCATTTAACAATTGTTTTTATTTTCTGCAGTACTGCACTGTTGTGAAATGGTTGCCTTAGCAACTGAAATATCTCTTAACTCAAGCTCCACTTCCTTAATAGTAAAGTCATCATTTGACCCCAAGTCTTATCAAATCAAAGTGCAGTGACATTATAAAATAGTGTGGGGAAGTTTTCCTGCAAGCTTACTCCAAAACCTATGAATTTCAGAAATGGTGCTTCTTAACTATTCCAGCAAGAAGTTCATTCTCTTTCATACATTTTTTTCAATGATTCACAGCGGCCTGAAGGACCTTTTGCTGAATCAGCCAAAGCTTGCACAGCATATAATGTTTAATATAAAAACTCCATCTCCATTTACCAGGACACCAGAATTGCCACTCCGTAGCAAATAAATAACTTCAGTACATATTAACTTGTATACTTGCTTTCTCCGCATATTCTAAACAAACTATTTTTTGGCAGCAACATAAAAGGAGTCAGGAAGATATACGTGAAAATTGAAGAACGTACACTAAGGCTTCAGTGTGAATGGCAAGTGTTTGTTCTATATTTCCAATTTAGAGAATATAAAGGAACAGAGACATGTGGTGCCCCACATGTGACCACTCCAAATTAACCAGTATACATCAAACCTAGTCTTTAATATCAAATACTTGCAATGAGCAGTTTATAACTTGAAAAGTATCTCAGGAGCATCACAAGTAACCACAAACAATGAAATCTAAATAAAGGAATGGCACACTTTACAAATAATCAAATAAAAAATAAGTTCTTAAATACTGCTTGCCTAGTCTTCTTTCATCACTCTTTCCTCTCTGAGAAGGCCTGACTCATTTTCTTTAGCAATATGTCCCTTTCAGTAAATATCTAGAAATAGTGAAGATGACAAAAATCTCCAAAAAAAAATTTGGTTCATAAGATGGTTCACATCCCTCAACTTTAAAGTCTAAATTTCTGCATATAGGGAATAAATGCACATGCAGATACTCCCAGCAAGTTATTGTAGTGCCTGCTCGGGGAATAAGAGACAAGTTACACCTTCATCAAGTTTTCCAGAAAGAGGTCGATTTGCAGCTTTTGTGCTGACTGGAAGCTTGGAGCTGCTGGGGCTAAGTTAATGTCCTGTGCCTATGCGGTGAATCTTCCTTAGGTAGATTTTTATCTGGCCACAACGATACAGCTTCTACACTGATTTTGGCTCAGGGCACAGAGTGATTGACCCCTTACCTGCCTCCAGAATACCATATAGACTTACATTCAGGAATTAATCAGTGACAATGCTTTCACATTTTTTTTCAAATTCAATTGTATTTTATAAAAACATATTTCAGATGTATTTGGATCCCCAGTAAAAAATCATGTCAAGCCAAGATGTGTCTGGGGACTGTTTCAGGAGTTAAATAACCTCTTAGGATTTGCTTTCATTCATTTTCGAAGGATGACCTACAGATATCATTTTTGTATCTGCAATCAATTATTGTCACCCTGCAAGACTGCTGATGCTGTCCACATGTCTTCTCCAGCACCTTCTTGTCTGCATACCAGGAGCGCCATCAGAGGGCACACAGGCTGTGTGGAAGACCCCTGACTCTACCTCTGAGCACTCAGGGAAGCCATATACCCTCAGTGCAATGATGGTATGAGCATGCCAGAAATTAAGAAATTCCCCTTGTTGAATCCCTAGAAAACCACAGAACAATTTATGTTGGACAAGACGTCTGGAGGTCTTCAGGGTAACACCCTGATTTTGAAAATTTCTGTGGTTAGATTGTACTCTGGTCCCTGTCCGAGGGCAATCCTCATTTCAGGTGAAAAACTTTTTTCACTGTTCAGTCAGAATTTTCCCTTGCTGCAACTTGTTCCCATTGTTCTTAGTCCCTTCACTCTGCACCTTTGACCAGAGTCTGTCTCTTTCTTCTCTGTAACCTTCCAATGAGCAATTTAAGTTGGGAATGAGAATCGCAGAACCACGGAATCATTTAGGTTGAAAAACATTTTTAAAATCATCAAGTCCTACTGTTAACCCAGTACCACCAATACCACCATTAAACCATGCCCCTTAACCCTACATATAAACCTCTTTTAAACACCTCTGGGGCAGTGACTCCACACCTTCCTAGGCAGCCTGTGCCTATGATTGGAAACCCTTCTGTGAAAATACATTTTCCTTAATATGCAGCCTAAACCTCCCCTGATGCAACCTGAGGTTGTTTCCTCTCATCCTGTCACTTGTTGTCTGGGAGAAGAGATCAACTCCCACCTGTCTACAATCTCCTTTCAGGTGATTGTAGAGGACAATTAGGTCACCTCTGAGCCACCTGTTCTCCAGACAAAACACCCCCAGTTCCTTCAGCCACTCCTCATAGGATTTGTGCTCCAGATCCTTCACCAGCTCCATTGGCCTTCTCAGAACATGCTCTAGTCCTTCAGTGTCATTCTTGTAATGCGGGGCCCAAAACTGAACTCAAGGTGTGGCCCCACCAGTGCTGAATACAGTGCCCTGGTCCTGTTGGACACACTATTGCTGAACTGCTGGATCACATTCAGATGGCTGTCAAACATTATCCCCAAAATTAGACTTCTTAGTATTTCACTTCTGGGCTAAACAAATCCTTCTTCTCCCAGTAGAAACCTTGTTCTCTGCCAATCTGCTCAGCCTATCCCTGTCTTCTGTTGGAGTCACTCCAGCTTCTCAATAGTTCACTTTCACTGAAGAGCCCAAAATTTTACATAATATTCCAGATGAGTCCTTAAATCTGCTGAACAGAGGGAATAAATACTTTCCTCTATATGCTGACCACGCTTTTCATAATGTAACACAATACATGGTTATCCCTAAATGCTATAAGGGAACACTTCTGGTTCTTGTTCATCTTGCTGTCTGCCATTGGGTTCCTTTTTTGCAAAGGTCCTCCCCTTTCAGTTGGAACCCAGCCTGGTTTTGCTTGTGGTTATTCTGTCACACACAGGAATTCACACTCCCCTTTGCTGAACTTCTTGAGAGTCTGTCAGTTAATTTCTCCAGATCACAAAGTTCTTGTAATGGGAACACTACCTCCAGTGTATTAGCAACGTGCTTTCATCCTCAATTTTGCCACCCACAAAGGACATAAAGTGCATTTTGGCCATCATCTACATCCTTGATGAAAACATTGGCTCTGGTATTGACTCCAGTGGAGCACCACTCTCTCAAAACATTAACCTATGGGGTCCCATAGAGTAAATCTGCAAATGGACCCACAGAGTCATTTCTCTTCAACTCCCCCAGGACAGGCAGGTAGATATAAAGACACTGATCCTGTTGTCAACTCTTTTCAGGTCAGTGAAGGCAAGCTACATATTCCAGTTAGACGAGATAAAACTGAAATATCTGTTCATATGCGAATCAAATGTTGTTAGTGGCAGGATCTGTTTTTGGCATTGTATTATTTCATAGGGCTAACATCTTGCCTCAAATGACACGCACTTATCCTATGCTGATTCACATTGTTCTGTATGACTGTTCAAGAACAGGTTGTGATCTCACATGAACCCTGTGTAGTTACCCAGCCATCATTTTTAACGTGGGTCTCTCCCAGTGCAAGTCTCCTCCTCAAGAGCAAGTCCAGCCTGGATTCACTACCAGCTTGCTTGTGCACACAGCACTGGTGCACACAAACACACACAGACAAAGTAAATCCTCTAGGAAAGATAGCACACATCCTGCTCTTTCCCAGCTGATGGCACTTCAAACATGGGGCCCCTGCGACCTTGTGCTGGTTTGAAAGTAAACCAGTGGGAGAAACGAACCCCACACAAATACCTTGAGAGAGATTTCCGGTTGGAGTTACAATCTAATAGAAAGATTACAATAAATGCTATGATACAGGAAAACTGGTTTAAACCCACAAAGTCAAAGTATAGCCTGGCACCCTTTTGGTCAGGGGGCTGTTGCAGTCCTATTCAAGTGCTGGTTGCAGTCTTGTGAGAAGCGGTAGTCCTGTGGAACATCTGGTCCTCCTCTGGATCTGTGCAGTGGTGGTGGTCTCCCAAGTCCCCAAAGCGCCCAGATTATATAAGGTCAGATTCAGGCAGGAAAGTTCAGGACCTCCCCCAGGGAGGGGAGTTTCAAAATGGAATGATGTAATCCCATGAGTCATAGGACATTTGGGGAAGTCCTTGATGGCCTAGGATGTTACAGCTGCCCATCGGGGCAGTTGAGTCATTATGGCCTATTGGCAGAGATGACCCCCCTTTAGGCACTTAGTCCCACACAAATGCACACTGAAGAGAGAGTGAGATGGTGACAGAAAATAAGAGGAGGCTGTTTGGTACCAAAACAGGACAGGCTGCAGTGACCAGGTGCAGGATTCAGCCACACAAGATCTGTGTGGAGTTTTACACTTTCTTACTCTTCCCACATCATCCATTTACCGCCCCTGTTCCTACAGGATCCACCATAATGGATCCATACTCCCTGCTTTGGCCCTTCCCTTGAGGATCTCGTGATAAGTAACACATATTCCCACTGTTACCCTGAAAAAATCTCTTACACAATCCTACAACACTTGAAAACAACCCAAAGATTTCCTCTTTTCCTTGAGACCCATGGTAACCTCATTTCTTCCCTTCCTATTTCTCCTGTCTAACTTTCTCCTAGGAGTGGTTCCCGCCTGCCAACTAGTGAGGTAACTGAACTCTGAACTTCAGTTTTCCCATCATTTGATTTTATGCTGAACAGCAATTAACAGGATATGCTTATATAGTCTTCCACATATCCTTCAATGGACAATTTTAAAATGACACTACACTAGCTCGGGTTACATAAAGGAGGAGGAAAAGAAAAAAAATCCAGCAAGGAAACAGTTCACAGATATCAGATGTCTACACACAGAAATGTACAATAGTTTGCACACATCCACACATCTTTCCAAGGCTGCAACACGTTTTTGGAGAATGAAGGCAACATTTAAGGAAAGTGATATAGAAAATGCTTTAAAGCATTGAAAACGGGGTCTTACTAGAGATTATCTCATTCTTACACACCCATTCTCTAACCTAAGACATCACAGGGCTGTAATGTAAAACCATCAACAGTCTCAGAGCATGCATCCTACTGAGTCAGCCCTTTTGACATATCTCCAGCTTGGATGGTCATGGAAAGGAGGATTCACTGTTTAGTGAGGCTCAGGGCCATTCAAGGAGAAGGATGGGCACATGTCTGGATACAAGAACAGCATGTCCCTGTCTCAGAAAGCACGTCCAATAGGACTAAAACAGTCTTCTCAGCTCTTACACGATACTTAGGGTGGCGTGATGGGTGCTGTGATGGAGCAGGGACTCAGAGTTCATGCTTTGGTGCCCCTTCACCCAGCACAAATATGCTGCTGGAGCCAGGGAAGAGCAGGGACACAGGTAGCGCCAAGTATATTTCAGGGAAATTACATTTGAGGCACATGCTGACCAGAAATCCCACTGCTTTGAAGAGATACTGACATGTGCCCTTGCAAAAGGAGACTTACTTGTTTAAGGGAAAGTGAGAAGCCTCTTGGTGCATGAAAAGGAAATGAAGAGCTAGAAACAGGTCTTGCTTCTTCATGAAACAATTTTTTTTAACAATTTGTTACCCAAAGTGCCCTATTTATCAGAATGAATGTTATGATACAGTGAAAAGTTGTTGACATCAATTTAATGCAGACTGAGTTGGAAAAAAAGAGCAAAGAAACATAAGAGAACTTTCACAGATTCTTCTTACATTATAGCTATTTGTTTCCAAAAAAGTGTAAATTTCATGGAAGTATCATTAAATATGCTTCCTGGCAACTGCTATTCAGAGATAGTCTGCTGAAAAATTCCAGCATCCTTCCGAAAGAAACACAGCACAAACACTGAACTCAATTCACATCTGCATTATTTCATCAGTCCTTTTCTGTGTTATTTGACTACATCTGCCTTGAGATATAGAGGAAAGATATCCACACCTTTCACACAAAAAGAATTCAAAGGGCAGACATTTCTTGCACCTCTAACAACATTTTAGCCATTCTGAAAAAGTAGCATGATAATACACCATCACATCTTTCAGGACAAGATAGAAATTTTATCAAAGCATGCACAAACTCCTCAAAAAGAGACGTTGAAGCAGTTTTCCTGGTTAGTTATGACATTACTTTTATCCAGAGTAAAAGTGCAGACACTTCACAATAAAGCTGAAAGCACAAAACATCTGTAAGGCCATCTAAAGACAAGTCTCCTTGAAAATCACACTGCAGAGATTAAAACTCCCATCATAAATGCAACTCTATATTTATCTTGTCAGAATAAGATGGAATGCTACTCAGTCTTATGAAACAAGTTGCAGACAGAAGCCACTTAATCCTCACAGATTCTTCCTGCATGGCACATCCACCTTTGTGCTGCTCATAGAAGAGGCAACGAAGTACAAAAGTGTCTGTTGACTAAAGACCTCACAGAGAAAGAATGATGATGCTTTTCTCAAGTTATCTCTGGCAGCTAACATCAGCAGGCTTGTACTGTCTATTGCTAAACATGGAACTCTGTGAAGCTTTGCAGTGCTTTGGAGAGGTGTGATGACTGTGATGTGAAAATGGTTTAAAAGGAATGCTGTTTTTTTACCCATGAGCAGTTTCAGGCAACAGAATCCACAGAGAAATTATCTACAGCACTGCAACAACTCAAGCTTCCCACTTAGGATGAAGGTGAGAAGCATTCAATGGCTATTTTTCTCTTTAATCTAGATTTGTGGTGAACTGAAGACTTGTAGAAGAGCCCAGGAGAAATTAAAAAGAAGGGAGCAGAAAACAAGTGAGAGAGCCTTACAGAGGGCTGGGAGTCTGCTGCCTGAGCACCTCTGGCCAAATGCATATATTTAGGGATTGTAGAAACACATATCCCAGCAGGGAAGAGGTACAGTCATGCCACTGTGGAAAGTATAATCACCAAGGAATGGAGAGGTCATTATTTGGTAAAATGGGAGATGAACCCAGTACATTTCCTCCCAGCCCCAAAGGAGAGCACCAGCCTAAAATGTGGACCAGCTTTAAAGGCACATGACACAGCTATGGGACAAACAGGCTATGGCAGGAATATTTGGCAAAAGGAAAGTCATAACTTGCCCTCCGTTTGTTTTCTTCAGAAAACACCACTCCCTGTTACATCCAAAAATCGTAGACCAAGCACTGGTAAAACAGCTAAGACAGAAAGGCACTGGTAAAACAGTTAAGACAGAAAGGCTGGCAGAAGACAGGTACACAGGGACCTGGCATTAATAGTTCAACCTCTTTGGAAACAAAAGGATTCTGTAACACCGCATGTTGGATATACCAAACACTATGATCAGCATCCAGAAAAGTGTGTGTCAGATTTTTCTGGCATTGTCCTGAGCTTTTGCAGCTGTTGCTGCATCACTGATGCTCCTGACTACTGTTTCCCTACCAGTCTGTAAAAATACCTGGCAGTAGGATAAGAACAGACAAAAAAGGAAGAAACTAACCCTTTCATCTTCCACAACAAATCTGGATGCTCTCCAGATATACAACTATGTTGTAATCTGCCAAATGGATGAAATATCCATCCTTGATTGCCATCCCTATAGCAAGGGAATCAGTCTCCACAGGTTACTGCTGCCTAGAAAGCACACTCTTTCCTCAGGTGGCAGGGATCCTTCCTCTCCCACTGCACTCCCTTACATACCTTTGTATGTAGCCTAAGAGATAGGCACAGAGTAACAGTAGGAAACATAAACCTTACCTTGACACACAGAAATGACAAAATGTTTGCTTCCCAGTCCTCATTGCATTTGGGTAGTGCAGACCGTTGTGTGACAGAGAGCTCCTCTCACCTTTAGATCATCTGCTGGGATTGGCAGCCTGTGCCATGGCCTCCCCAGCATCCTAGCCAAGCAGAGGCACTGCTCTTACTGCAACAGGACAAGCTGGGCTTCCAGCAGGTAAGAGCATCCAGCATGGACAGGAAAACAACCACCACACACAAACTAACTACCTGGTTCCACCGGGAGTTCACACATGGATATCTTCAGCAGTACAAAGCGCACAAGTTCAGGGATCTTTGTTCACAGCCATTTCTTCACCCATTTTCTTAATTAAACCTTGCACAACTGTCCCTGACCTGGGAAAGGCAGGTGGTGAACACAATGGCAGTGCAAAGTTTTCACCTGATTTTATCATCCAAGTTTGTGAGAGGTATGCTTCTTTCCACCAAAGCAGAAGAAAGGAGAAGAGAGGAAGCTGACTGATGAGGAAGATGGGGATGGAGACAGGAAAAGAAGAGGATGAGAGGATTCTAGAGGGGTGGTTTGTTCAGCACTTAAAAGCCAGGCAGAGTCCTTCCAAACATGTGATTTAAAGTATCTTTCATTGGAAAGCATCACATCTCAGCACTGACTCCATAATTTGGCCCTCTGACACAGGCATTCGCTAGCAGCACTCAGATAAAGAACAAATATTTCTAAATGTGAAATTAGTACTAAAAACCAACAATCCCAATCCTGCTGCTGAAATTGTACACCAAAAAAAGTTGTGTAGGATCCCATCCTGCCTTCTAAATCTGCTCAGCTACTACAACACGGTGCTTTGAAGTGTAAGACTTTCACTCAGCAGCAGACACAGACTGGCAGCAGAAAAGCGGGCTGCCAGCCTAACAAGGGAAGGCAACAGCCATTAGCCATTGCCTTCTGGCTGAACTGAGAACAGGTACTTGCCTTCTCTTTTTTTCACCTGCGAGATCCTTTGGGTTCCCAGGATGTGAGTCTTGCTGCCTGTGGAAAAGAGCTCCATAGTCAGGCTGGAAGAGCCAAAGCAAAACCACTGCCTCAATGACTATTTCTGGGGTTCTTTCACACTACCAGGGGAAAGTGAGAGCATAAGAACAACTTCAAGGTGCAATAAAGAATCCTTTAGAAGGAAGCAGAAATTTCCATAAAGGTCATGACCTTCCATATTTACCACATGTGATGAAGGATGGCTAAGGTTCTTAGCTCAGCACACAAAGTACACTCTAGTTCACTCATGAGCAACTTGCCATTGGTGAATAAACAATGCTCCATCTCCTGAAAATTAATTGCTAGAGGTAAGACACAGAGGCAGGGGAATTCTAAACACTTCAGAAACGTATGTAGGCCCATCCATGTATGATCATACTGGTAGGTCATCAGACCTGGCATCGTCTTTCAGAAGTCTGCAAAACCACTCCAGATCCTTTAATCCTTTAAAGAGTCAATGGCACACATTCTCCTGGCATTCTGCCAGACCTGGCTTCCATTGTCAGGGCTCACTGAACTTCCTGTTGGATTTTAGTGTTCTGTGTGGATGTAGCATTCGTTATTGGGATGAGCAGGGTCATTCACTTGCCACCCTGGGCTCTTCAGAGTGATTGGTAGACATCTCATTGGGAAAAATATTCCAGAGAGGAGCAGCTGCTTTTCATGCATTTCAGGCCTTGCAAAACGTTGGTGTGCTGTTGTTCAGCAAGGAGGAGAGACTGTAGCTCTTCAGTTAGAATGATGGCTGTCTCCTTAAAATATTTGCTCTCAAAACACACTTTCACCCCTCAAACACTAAATATACATAAAGGTTGATGAGTCTATATGTCCCCTACATGTAGTTTGTGTTTCTTTCCCATCTTGTCTCCTTAGCACACAAAAACAGAGAGAAGGAGAAAACATAAGAAAATTCTTCCAGGGTACCTGGTGCTCCCAGCACCTGGAAGACCGTAAAGGACATGTTTCAGCAGAATAACACTAGTTCAAGTGCTGCACAGTCTGGGAAAGTGGGAGAAGGGTGTTTTCACCTTTATGGCTCTAAATGCAGCAGTTCTCCTTGCCAGAAACCTTTGCTTTTTGGTGTAGGTGTCCCATCCAACACACTCTGACCAAATTTTACTGTACATTGCTGAAACATATATAAGATGGTTGTTGATGGTGAGAAATGTCTTCTGAACTGCATAACCACATATGCAAACATGGTGGTCTCTGAGTAATTATTGCCTGGAGCTCCTGTGAGAAGCTCAGAGTGCAGCTCAGAACTCAAAAATTTCTTCTTCGGGACAAAGTCATGTGGTCCCTTCCCCAATTCTCAGCAACACACACACAAATACATCATATAAACAGTGCCTTTTTCGTATGAAAGGAGAGCTGAGACTGTTTACTGTTGTGAATCACTCAACATCTTACTCATTAACAAACACATTCTCTCCAACTGTCTTTTTGTTTTGCAATATTGCACAGCCACAGCCACAGCTCCAGCCACTCCTTTTTTCTTCTTCACTTCTAAACAAACAATAGCTTTTGTAGACAGGAGGAAAATAACAGTAGTTAAGTAATTACTTTTAATTATACAGAGGCTATATTCTTACTTAATGTAAAAGTATGTAAAAGTATGAGCCATTATTCTCAAAATCTATTTAAAATCTATTTCAATTCCCCAAATACCTTATAGTTTACCACATTCATACAGTCATTACTTCTCAGAGACATTTTTGAAAGCTAATCCTTTAATCTGTGTCTCTTATGAGCAAAAGCAAATGCCTGTTGTTTTCTTTTACTTGCCTTTAATTATGTATGAAGAAAACATATGAAATCACATGGAAACATTTACCAGCCTGTACCACAGAAGTTGCTTGGATTCTAGCATTTTCACTCTGTTTGCTATCAAAAAATGAGGATTTTATCAAACAAGTGCTGCATCCTTCCCCTGCCAGCCCTGCTGCCCACAAAAGATGCATTTGGATCAATAGAGAGAGAAAGAAAAAACTGTTCACAATTCCTTCCATAGTGTGGCCATACTATACGGGAGAAGGTTCGATCATTTGGTTGACAAAAACTAGACAACTTGACCCTGGGTGCAGCAAATCTTCATTTTATGTTTCATCATCCCTCCTGCTGAAATCTAAAAATGGAATTCATTTTGCCAGAGATGCTGCTGGCCTAGAAAGGTCATTGTGCTTTCTCAGTTACTTTTAATTGAACGAGTGATCTGAATCTGGCAGGGTGCAATTAGACAATCCTATATGGCTAGTATGGGGCTCTGCAGCAGCCACACCATGATCATCAGCAGCTCTTTCAACCTTGCTGGTAATGAACATGGCAGAAGGTCAGTGTGCTCTCTCCCTCTCTTTCTGTCTCAGATTTTAATGCTTCTTCCCTTAGCAAGGAGTTAAGCAACAAGGCTTTGCGTCAGTATACAGCATAACGTGGCACATGTGACAGCAGCATTTGGTCTGCACATGGCAGAAAGCACTCAGGGCTCTGGAGCTGCAGAAATAGGCAACAGAGCTGAGCAGGATTCTTTCTTGCTGACGTTACAGGAGGCTGGAAGCAGTCCCGGCATTCTCTACAGCTGTGGAGGAATTGATGATGAAGCAAATTACATACACAGAGCATTGTCAAGAGCTGTGCATGCTCCTGCTCAAATGATTCTTAACAATCTCACCAGAAAAAGTGCAGCGGGTTAACCAGCTGTGGGTAGCATGTGATATCTGCAAGTTCATAACCCCATCCAATTAAAAGCAGCACTTCTGCAGAAAGTTTCCAAAGGCAGGCCTCCTCAGTGAAGTTCATTTCCAGCCTCCTACCCTGGTCCTTTATTTCAGGGACCTTCTAACAAGCACAGGAGGATTATTTTTGCGGTTCCGGAAAGCAGATTTTTTTCACTCTCATTGGAGTAGCAGAAGGGCAATCTGTGCTGAGTCTTCAAAAGGAGTCACACAGACAAATCACAAAAGTTTGTTTGGGGAGGTTATGGAGGAGCAGGCTAGAAGCAGAAAGTAACTGCGAGGTCAGGGCAGCATTTTTAGACCAGACCACTGTCAACCCTGTCAAAACTCTGCTTATGCTTTCATGATATGAAACACTGGAGCCATGCCTATTGCAACATGGGCACTGTTTCAAATTGGATTTTTCGTGCAGTTAAACTGAAGAGTAAGGTGAACTCACTAAACTTGCATGTAGGTGAACATTCAAAAGTCCTGACACTGTTTATGATGGGATCCAGCCCACATGACGCGGTCATGGTCAGAAAACCACCTTGCCACTACCTTCTCAGATATTCAAGGCCACAAGCAGCGTACATGGTACTGTCATGGTGACAAGCTCCCACAACATGGCAGAAAAGTGTTGCTCCTCTGTCAGGCTTGGTCACAGCTTGCCATGTAAAAATATTGCTGTGTTTCACCTATTATTTTGGCAGTTACCCATTTTTGGTAGGACAGGAACCTGACCTGTTTTGCACATCCGCTCTCCTTCACTGCAGGTTCCCTGCCTCACCCTCCCCAGCGCCTGGTAACAATTATTCACTGACCTCTTAAGAAACGTGCAGTGGAAGGATATGTTATTTCTTTCCTTTTCTCTCTCTTTGAAGAGTGTGTTCTTTCAAGATTTTCTGATTACAGACTTTCTCACCTTTAATTGCTCTTTCTTCCTCCTGTGGACTCTCCAGTTTGTTTCTGATTTCCTCAAAGGAGACCTCATCAGCGCTGAGTACAGGACAATAATTGCCTTTTGTGCTGCAGAGAACTGACCTGCTGTTAACTGCTCTAAGTTAAGTATTGCTGGCATACTAGGAGGAGGAATGCTGTGCTTTGCCACCAGCTTCATTCTCATCAGTTTTGAGCCCACAGAGACTGAATTAGAGGGGAAACATGACAGACAGTAAAAGGTGTACCTATAGAGAATGGGTGCAGAGCTTTGGGAATTGATTGAAAGGGACTGACAGTATAAAAATGGGAGACAGACAAGTCCAGCTCCTAAAAAGATGTGCCTGCCAGAATAAAGGGCATTGAGAAACTGTCCTGCTTAGTGTACCAGAGAGGCAGAAAGGAAAAGACAGATAAAACCACATTCCCTGTTTTAAGCAGTTCTCAATTTTTCAGGATCTCACATCTGCCTACTTTGGTGCTTGCAGCTGGAAGTTTGGGAGCTTTTGTTTAACATTCTTCTCTGAAGCCACTTATTTGGACATCACAGTGCTGCCACCCCCAACATCCATATACAATAGGAAGCATTCCAGCAGGACATCTCTGGGATTCTGTTTTGTTCATGTTGCATTTGACAATACAAGAACATATCAGAAAGAAAAAACAAAATGCTTTCTTGCACAAAATGATACTTGCAGAAAAACAGAATACAAAGCAGCTGATTCAAAGTAGAGAGTCAGGAGAGAGTTGTCAGCAAAATAACAAAAGTTAAAGTTAAATCTCTGCCAACAGAGGATGGAGAGAGGGGTGAAAGTCCAATGAACATTCAGAGAAAGAAAGGAAGAGTACAAGAAGACAAAGAAAAAATCAGCTTGAAACACAGGATTCACGAGAGAAAAGAGTCCCAAGCTCCACCAGGCAATTGAAATCTTAGTGAAGATGGCAAGTGCCAGGCACGGAGCACATTTGGGTACTTGGGCACTTCTGCTGTATATCTGCTTGGAAGATGAATTTCTCTGATTATCTGGACATTTAAGGTGTTAAATCATAAATTCCTTGCTCCCAAAAGCAAAAGATTGCTACTATTGAGGAGCTGCTGCTTGTATCATTAGCCAATGTCAAAATACCCCAAAACATTTCCTTTCCTTGGGGATGTGATCTGTGAGTAGCAAGGTTGAGGAGTGTTTAACTGAGTCCTACCTGTGAATCTCTTATACTCTCGGTTTGTGTGGGAGTCTCACAATCACGTCAGCTCCATTTTTAGGGTTTCTATATCTTGTGCATGTCATGCTGTTGCTCAATAATTGTCACTGTGCAATTTTGTCAGGAAATAATACTGTTTATTCTCTGAGAGACTTTGAGTGTTGTTCTTCATATTTTATAAGCCACCCTGAGTCACTGGTACCTATGGGACAAAGGCAAAAGGAATAACATAAGGAAAAAATAAAGACAGTTGCTTGACATTACATTTAGTTATCAGAAGGAATTATTTTTGGAAATGTAAGGCTACATTCTTTAGTTTGTGACCTAGTAGAAGTTTTTCTTCAGGGCTGCCAAGAAAAACAAAGATTTTCAAATGTGTAACTAAATTCCTTCTGTAATGGGATAGTTCAATAGCAAAGAGAAACAACAAAGCAGATCTTCAAGAAGCATTGTAAAGTCTTGAAAATACTTATGCACACTTAACTGTACTAGAAATGTGTCCCATCTTTGCTCAGAGACAGCTCAAGACAGACACCAATTCTTCTATGGCTTTGTTCCAACATGGTTAAAACCACATATTCCTTGAATTTAGCCTGAAATTCTGATCTGACTTCTATTAGTTCCCTGTATACCTTTCTTTTCCACACCCAAAGCACCCTTCTGGCACTTGTGCTCTAATGGCACTTTAGACATTAGAGGGAGAGACCACATGGAGGAGGGAAACAAATGACCTCCCTTGAATGCTTTCCAAGTTTGTCTCTACAGGAACTATTGGAAAGGATTATCTGAATTAATTCTTGAAGCGATGTTTCTTTCAGAAATAAGCAGACAGAAAGAAAGACACTTCAGTTAAGTTTTGCTTCCTTTTCTGGGGGGATGAGCTACTTTGTAATTAAGAACCTTCATCCTTTCTGAATAAGGACCTGTAAAATCAAGCCACCTGAGTTTAGTCTTTCAAAAATTCATATTTGCACCCAATCCAAACAACATTTCCTAATACCGCCAGCACATAAAGTCCAGTTTCCACATTTCAAGACAGTTTTTGCCTCTCTGCCCAGCCCCCCAACTCCCATACCATTTTCTCTTTTCTGCAGTATTTCCTGTGGTCATGGACAAATGCCTTATTCTTATATCGAATTTTCAGCAATGCATTTATAGCCTTCGTTTCTCTATTGCATATATCTCCAAAGACAGCATTACATCCACCTGCTGTGGCAACAACTGTTTTTTAATATTTCAGTAGTTTTATCCATTTTGATCCCCAAACTATTTTCCAGGCTGCAATCCCACACCCTGCAGATAAGGCCACCATTCCCTATCCGTGCAGCCATACCCTGAACAGTACCATTTTTCTTCAAACGGCCTGCTGAATAATCCTGATTGCTCCTTTTCTACAGCAGTTTTTTGCACATAGTTTTGCAGACATTTTGCCTGACATAGTGTCAGCTGCACTATTTGGGGAGTTTGTATTTTCCTTCAGGTATTGGGAGAGATACGGAATAGGCTCAATAGCAAATTTTATAGATCATACTAAAAGAACACGTATTTATCATAACTTCCCTTTAAAACTACTTGTGTTAGCTAGCCAATTCTTAGTGCCTGTTCATTTCAGTGTCAAATAGTATGTGTTTCTGTACAAAAAAAGTAATGGTATAAGATCAATATCATTACAGAGAACCATATACCTCCATAGCTGCCTTCATCAATGAAACTTATTATCTGAAGGAAGAAATAAATTCTACTTGACAAGGTATATTTGGCATAAAGCTATGTTGATTGACATTAATTATATTCCTGCACTTTATTTCTCTACTACTTGGGTCCTGTATAAATTTTTCCATTCTTTTCCTCAGTAGTGATGTTGGTCAACTAGTCTACACCTTCCTAAGTCATCTTGTTCCCCTACTAATAGTCAACTTCTAGATATTTAGTCAAGTATTTTAATATGTTTTAATAAATTTTCAATAAAATATTTGCTTTTCCAGTGACAGAGGGGAAGTTGCGCCTTCCTTTCTTTTGAGATCATGGAAGCAAATTACTTAGACTACTGATTGAATGTCTCTGTTGATTTACATTCAGTTTTCAACAGTTAGGCAGCATTTCATGCTTTTTCTTCCAAGCACAGGAGACAGAAGGAACTGGAATACTCGTATCATTCCTGTGTCATCAACATCTTTACCACTCTTATGTCAGATCTCGTTGGGCCTTATATGCCCCAAACTGCCTTGGTCCAACTAAACATGAAATTTCTTCTGATGACCTGGCCTTCCTTAAAAACCCATCCATCACTCAAAACAACCCACACACACAGTTTTACACATCTTCCTCCCTCTCCCATCCATTTTGTATTTTCTATTTTATCTTCATTTGCAGCCCTCACTCATTGTCATTAGGAAATACACTTAAACAAACCATTCTGTATTCACAGATTTGAGGGCCAGCAAATACCTTTTTCTCAGATCATCACTCACTGATTAAGAGCTTTGGCCCCCACCTTGTGTTGAACTCGTGTTCTGGATTTTCTTAAGTTTGCTTTGTTCTTTCCCATTTTATCCATTAGCAGGATTACAACTTCTGTGCAAAGTTATTTCATGTGCTTTTCTCTGTTTTTCTCCCCTCCCTCTCCCCTGACACACGCACAGCTGCAGCACTGTCTCTTTCATGTCTGTTTAGACAGTGCCTTGCTGTGTCCCCCTTTCCATTGCCAGACCCAGTGTCAGCCCTACATACAATTACAGTCTCTTGCTCACTCTGTTGTTTCATTCACACTCTCTGCTGCCCCACAGAGATGCTGTAATGAAGGGAGACATCATTTCTACCTGCAGCAAATCCCAAGCATAGTGTGCTGCTCTGCTCCTCTCTCAGAAAACAATAAGGCTGGGAACCTTCAATCCTTGCAAGTGCTTCACAGCTAATGTGAAAAAGCTATTCCACAATCGTCTTTGAGGAAGCGCAGGATGGCTCAATTTTATTTTACTGCCATTGATGTTATTGCTCTATGAAATGAATGAAAATCATTTTAGGAGCTTTCCATGTTTTCCCAAAGATTAAGAATGAGGTGTGGAATATTGCTGCTTCAGAAAGAGGAGGTTTGGGAGACACTGTGCAAGAACATGACAAATGGCACCTAAAGATAGCCTGTGAAGATATAAATATCCCATTTGGAGGCTTTCTCTTTAAAAGACTCCCAACATTGACTTACAGATATATCTCCCAAAACTTTGATTGCTGCTGTGAAGACACATTTTGGTGATGAAACCAGTATAAAATATGTATGTGTAATTTTGAAATCTAGATTTTAAATTCCCTAGGATAGAAAATTCATGTTCTTGGAGGATTCCGCATTGAGCCCTATGACTCATCTGAATTCTTGGATGACTTTGAGCTTGGCTCTCAGTTTTGTAAGGTCTGTGGACACCTTTCATGAAAGTTCGTGCCCAGCTGTATTATGAAAGGACACTGTCATATCAGGTTATTTGAGAGATTATGTAAGTAATTAAAAATCAGTAATATTTATTTCTGCTTTTCTCGGAAATTACAAACTTTCCAGAAGCCATCATTCACCACTAAAATTCACACTTCCTAGGTCCCATTTCTAGTGAGTGGATTTTACTAACTTCTTATCTCTAGACCTTGTAATCTCTGCATACACAAGCCTGCCCTGTCCTGGTGAGCCAACTGTGATTAATCTCAGTGCAGCTCATGCAGACTCTGCATGATAAAGAGAGCTTCCTGGTAAGAAAAAGCAATACTTCTGTTTCCAAAGGGAAACAAAAAATTGTCGTCCCCACCAGAGACATGCAGGACAGCCACTAGAGATCAATGCAACATCTCTGTTACAGGTCTGTATCAGAAAACAGCAGGGACCATAGCTTAAGATGAAGCAACCAGAGCATGTAGAGCTGGAACATGGAGGAGAGTAAAATGGTAACCCTGACAGAGACCTGCAAATGCACACTGCAATATTTAATCCTTACAGGTGGAGCTTGTCCCAAGAAGTGACATTCATCTCCATACAAACCTCCCCAGAGGTTACAGGGAGCTTAGAGGGCCCCCGGCTCACCTTGGCAATGCCTTGTATTGGAGCACCACAAAGCAGCAACTAACCTGCTTTGGCCAAGCCAGCTGCAGAAACAGGCACAGATGTGGCTGTGCCAGTGACCCCCTTGCCCAAAGGAGACCTCAGCAAATCCTGATTATCCTGTGTGCATGATGTGAGCACTGCTTTTCCAGAGGCCAAAGGACCTCCCACCACACCCAGGGACAAGGAGCATGCTGCCTGCAGATGACCTTGGAGATCTCTGTGCGAGGTAGCACTGCACAGCCTGTGCTTCACCTGGAGGGCTGCAGAAGACTCCTAGCAATGCACAGGGACAGAATAACAGGTCTTGTTCCACAAAGACCCCTGGCAGATGGTACTTTTGGCTGCCTTTGCTATCAGCTCAGGGAGGCACATCCTGGTCTGGGATATAGGAAAGAAATTCCAAAGACCCTGGTTGTGTGTTAGGAAAAGCAAATACTGGTACCAAAAGGCTCTGGGTCTGCTGCAGAATGAGCAATGAAATCCTCTTCTGCCGCAGGAGTCATGCTATGGTGATACCACACCCCACACCTCAGGCACATCTGCAGAGTCCAGCCTGTTTGGGGAATTCTACAGAATCTCAGACCTCTTTGCCTCTGATTACAAGAACCTCTTCAGCAGGAATCACTCAGGTCATTTGTCAAATACATTTAATTCTAGTTAGATCCTGTGGCAGAATTGAGTGAAAAGGTGACCCCATCTCTAGCAGATCTCAGCTTCATTTTAGCTGAGAAGCTGTTATATCTCAGCCTCTCTCATGGGCTAGCCGCGGTTTCTAACCTGTCCAGTGCTGCATTATGTCAAAGGTCATTATTTATTCAGAAGAACTAGAGGGTGAGATAGCATCCCAGTTCTGTAACAGGGATCAATAGATGCCTTTTCTATAATGAGCTTTTTTCTTTTTAAGGCCTAATTTTTGAGCACTTAGAGAATCATTTCTAATGCTGCACCATTAGGGATTGTTAAAAACTTCAAAGCACTACTAAATGATCTATTAAAAATACTATTGTTGCAACTGCTATTATGCTAATCTATGTATGATCTTGTTATTCTATATAGTTACAAACTCCCAAAGCTAAAGAAAGCTAGCTGCATTAAGACAAGGAAAATACAGTTCCATGGAAAATTAGTTACCTGTTAGTATAGATAGTTTTAATTTCTTTATCTTATCTTTGCGAGCCAGGGGCTTCTTTCTCTCAGTTGGTTCTAGAAAACAAGAAAATTACACACAGCTGCAGTTCTCACTTCCCTCCTGAAAAGAGCAATGACCACCAAAATCACGCCGTGCAAATCTGCCACCTTGATTCTTGGCAAGTAAAGCAATAAATCTACTATTACTAGTAGGAGTAGTAGTAGTAGTAGTACTAGTACTCAGCAGCAGCAGCTAATAAAAATTGCCTTGTACTTGTGGAAAGGTGCAAAAGATGGAAAAGTAGAGTTTGTTTTGGAAAGAGAAAATAAACCAAACCCCACAAAAAAAGTCCAAAGGGAGAAAGACAAATCTTGCATTTTTGGAACCTGGTGCAATAAAATTCCGTCAAACCATTAGGTTATCCTGGGGAAACTGATTCATCCTTGGATCTCCTTGAATATCATAAGGGTTCTTAAAAATAAGTGAGCAAGCTCAGAGGTCAGACCAGCGCCAGAAACACAAAAGAGTGTGTGTGCTTTAACTATCATTTCTTTATGGAGAACAACAAAGAGAGCAATTTTAAAAAAAAAAAAAATTGCATCAGATTAGGTTCTGGATCTAACACAGAGAAGTGATGGTCACCACAAGGTCACAGGAGCAAGTGTTTACCCTCCATTAATTCAGTCTTTCCTATTAGGCATTTTCCAGTAGAATATCTACTAAAAATCCCTATTAAACTGCACAATGATAATTACGGTTTTTTAGTGCCATGGGTATGGAGACACCCCAAGGGAAGCTCAGGTGTTCCTTAGACAGGCTGCTATCTATACTGACAAGAGAGAGAGACTGCCAATAAATAATGTGAAGGCAGAAAATACAGAGAACAAAATTTCTCTTGTACCAGGCAGAGCGGGCAGCAAAACCCAGGAATAAGGCAGCAAATAGGAGAAGCTGAGGCTAGTGTGTGCTTTTTTGGGTCTGTGAAAGGATTCTGCATATAACTGAGAGTGAATCAAAGCTGTCCAGTCATTATTGCTCCCTCTGGTATATGAACTTGTAAACCAAAGAGGGTAAGACTTGTTTTGTCTCCAATACATTATGAGAATAAGAAACTCAAATGTGAACGTGCATGAGACAGCACTTTGAGGGGGTGCAAGGAGGAGGAGGAGAGAAATAGGCACTGATTTGCAATAGAGAACTGCCTGTAGCATTTCTGAAACATTGAGAAGATTGGTTCCCCTGGGAACTCCATTCAGAAGGGGCCAGCATGGAGGGGCAATATTCTATGCCATGCAATAGCAACATACTAGAACTGCTCTCGGGAGAAGAATAAAGCCAGGGTTGCTCTCAAGAAAACAGATAAACACACAAAACCCCAGATTCTTCCAGAGCTGCAAGCCTTTCCATATTAAAAATGGCCAATACATGTCTCTGGGGAATCTGTATGCAGGTGCCCAGGAAGCCAAGGTGCAGAATAGACAGATTTTTGAGAAGAGTAGCCCAGTGCAAGGCTGCTGACCTGAGAGAGACACTGGTGTGAGATACGCTGCCCACGTGTAGGCAGGCATGCAAGGCTGTTGCCTGGTCTCCCACAAGAGCTCCCAGGGAGTCATGGCTGTCCCCAGCACAGGGATGCACAGACTGCCTGCCATTACCTACAAAGCCTAGACAGGTAGTTCAGATCCTGCATGGTCCTGTAGTCGAGTACAGGTGAAATGAACCCTAAACATGAAATCTCCCTGCTGCACCCCAAGGCCTCTTCCTCTCCAGAGTAAAGGGCAGCAGGGAGCAATAGAGTGACTCTTTTCTGCCTGGCACCAGAATGGCACCCTGGTCCTGCTCCACTCAGTCTGGGGTTAAGCCTGCAAAAAGACCTTAAGTTGGGCATTAAAAGCTGAGATTGTTATCACTATTGCCTGGGATGCAACCTATAATCCATTAACTAAAGGAACAGTTACTGTCAGGGAGATGGTCATTATAGATCAGACTTCATCTTTGCATTATCTGTTTCTCAACACTTAGTAAACACTTTGCATTCGTGTATTTTTGTATTTAATTGCAGAACTTATTTTATTTCTCTACTAATTATACTATTTTTTAATTTCTCTTACAATGGAATGCAATAATTTTCTATAATATTCCTCCCACTACTTAACCTACTTAACAAATTTCAACTCCCTGCAACATAACGCATATAAAATTGATTTTAATTTCAAATGCAGTGAAAGATTTTTATTGCAGACATTTAAAATACTTGTCATATACTGGAAATCCATGATGCATGGTCTAAGATCAAATACAAAGCTGTGATCCTCCAGACTGAGCAGCTTTGAGTTTAAATTCTTAAAATGCGTTATCAAGGGAGATAATCAAGTTTTTTTCTAAAAAAAGGTACAGAGAGTCTTTTGTTTCTAATGTATTATTTGATCCAAACTTCCATTTAAAAATAAATTGGCCAGGCGCATTACATATTCTTAAGCATTAATCAGCCAAATATCCAGTGATTTCCAATGCTGAGGAGTACATACTGCACCTGCAATATGCAGGTTTACGGGGGATAAAAAAATTGAAGTGCTTTTCTTACTACAGCTGAGGATAAATGCTGCTGTACTCTATAGCTGAAATGCCAACACTGGAATTGTAATAGCATGTAATAGTTTGAAAATTACCTACCATGGTGGATGAAATATTCACTCACACATTTCTGCAACAAATATATGGACCAGACAGAAGGTCGCAAAAAAGAAAGTATGAAGTATTTAAGAGCACAGGCTGACTGCTAGTAAAGTCAAGTAAAATGTTTAGGTTGCTGAAGACCTGACCTGTATATAGCCTACTAAATATACTATTTTAGCAATAAAATATGTGTGCCCCTGCATGGAATCAGGCTGGGGTACAAAGGAAAAGACCCAGGAAATTTATGTTTCAGTATTGTTCTTCATATCTGTGAACCTGTCACTCAGACATTTGTTATGCACAAAGATGCTACTAGCAGAAGTGCTCAGTCCAACCTTACTCATGGTTCTTCTCATATCTGAATTAAACCAACATTCTCAGAAAGAACAGGATATGTATCCTTGTTCCCACCCTCAAAGAAGGAAGGACATGCAACCTCCAGTCACAAGAGTGGGAAACACCCAACTGATGCCTTTTTCTACAAGTAACACCTACCAGCATCTTGTCTTGGGTAATAATTTAGCCTCACACCCTCAGGCACATACAAAAAGCTTAGAAAATTCTGTACAACTGGTGGATTTTTGAACTGAGCTGAGGTTTGACATTGTGAACTCATTGTCTGTCTCTGAAAAAAAAACAGGGCAGAATCACTAAATATTTTTCTTTGCTGTACTTGCTGTTTCTAAATTTAAATGTGGCCTAGCTAAGAAAAAAAGTTCTGGCCCTGTACTTGGGAATATTTTCAGGAAATTTTGCTTGTTTGACTAGCACAATTCTTCAGACAAATGAGTTAAGTACTTGGTTTATGATGTTATTTTTCTCACATCACATTTTTTTCCACTTTTACACAAATTCTTGCTTAAAGCTGAAGGTTCATCTTCCTGCCCTCCTTCCATGGAAAACCACCCCTCAGAAACAAGCCACTGAGTTGTGACAGGTGTACAGGGAGCAAGGTGGGCACAGGGCATGTTGTTTGTCACATGGGGAATTCATTTTGGTAGCCTGACCTGATAATTTAAGTGGATTTCCAAGCCCAGCTGGATGTCCTCTGAGAGTGGCCTCCAAGTGACCATATTACTGGGGGCTTTGTCACATTCAGAAATTAATATTAATTAGTGTTCATCCAGGAGTATGTATTTCCTATCTTCAGTTTCACAACTTGCCAACTGAGGAAGAAAGGTCAGGGTGACAAAATCTTCCACTCTAAACCTGACCAGTTCCATCACAGATGTGGGGACTTTTCAAATTGCAGCCTCACAGAAAATGAAAGTCTTCAGCAGTCACTGGAGAGTCACTGGGTGCACTCTAGGACCCAGCTAGGCAGGGTCTGTTCTCTCCCTGCTAATAAAGGAGAAATTTCCTGTTCAGGATCATGCCTCTTCTTCTGGTGGATGCCACTGCCAGATGAACAGCAAGCAGCAGAAATCTCACAAAAACAGCCAGCAGGATGAGGCCACAAGGAAGATGAAGTTTTGAAAGCAGTCGGGTTTGCTGCATCAGGTTCTTTGGATGGACCATCTGAAGATGCACGTGCACCTTGGTGATTGGAGATGAAGCCTGAATTTCTGTCAATTCTTGCAACAGTACCAGACAAACCCTAACCAGGAGCACATGAGGACTATACCAGCTGTGCATGACACCAGTGTTGCATCCCAGACACTTGTCCCTGTAAAAGCACTGTCCTTCCTGAGGGCTTGTCAGTGCCCTCAGCTTCACCGGCACCTGACACTTCTGCAGGCAAGAGGAAACTTACAGTGATTTATAATAAAGCAAGGGGAGGAAACCAGAGAAGTGTGAGTGCCTAGGAGAGAAATCCTCTCCAACTCCAAGCGCATGACTTTTAATAAAGTCTTACAAATCTGCAGAGACATGGACGTGATTTTTAAACAATAAGAATGTGTAACTGATTACTTTCATCTCCCCCAGTCTCAGAATAGGGGGCCAAAGACCCAAGTAAGTGATTACTGAGTCATTACTATATTTCTTTATAAGCCTGCTTTCTCACGTTTTCTTAAGATTTCCATTTTTGGCTCATGACTGCTCTACAGTTCATTTGGCATACTATAAAAAAATTATCTTTTCACCAAAAGCAACCAAGAACGAGCTTCAAGCAAAGAGAAGTCAGCAATTCATTATGCAGCCATCACCCAAAGGTCTTCATAAGATCACGCTAATACAATCTTTTATTTTCTTTTTGTAAATTCTTATTTTGATTCTAATTTTTTTCCTTCAACAAAGTTATAATTAGCTCTTGTTTGACTTCCTATAGCAAAATCTTAAAGACTACGATCTTGAGAGGAATTACCATAGGCTGATTTTTAAAAAATTATGTCTTTACTGGGACCAATTAAGTCCTTTCAGTTAATCATAAAGCAAGTGCCTTAGTGAGCTAGAGAGAGTATCACACAAAAAGACTGTAAAACAATTTCTGTGCAAGAGATTGGAGGGATTTAATTTTTAACTGCGTCTAGGTTTTTGTATAACAAACAAAGAAATTAATCCTATGAAACATCTTATTAGTGCATTGAACTTTTTTCCAACAAATTATGTAGCTTCTGCAAGTTTATTGTGCACAGTGTTTGATGAAATCTAGGCTTTGGTGAATAATACAGTCATGGCAGATTTTTTTTTTTTTTCCTACTATGTTTCAGAAAGCTAGCAGCTGTATGAAAACAAAACCCATATAATTAGAAGTGTTCATATAACAGCAGTTCCTTTCCCGTGTTCCTAAGCCACACATTGATAGTAAAAGGCAAACTGCATTTCCTGGAAAGGCTTCAGTGAGGGGCTGAGGGGACCCATCCCCAGCATGCAGCCCCCCCAGGCTCCATCCGGCAGGAGGAGCTTGTGTCCCCAGTGACACAAGGACCTAAAGCGCAGCCCGAGCCTGGCTCTCCCTCCCTCTGCAGGGAGGCAGCCGCACCACCCCTTCCTCACCGCTTCCATCCCAAATGGGAAAGACGCCAGCCCCTTGCCTCTCCCGCATCCCTCCTCCCATCCACCCACCCTCTGGAATGACTCACAGCTGAATAGCTCAGGCAGGGTCATTAATAAAGCTATGAAAAATAGTTTTGGGTGGGAATCTCTAGAGCTTGCAGTTTAACCGTTTTCATTATTTCCTTTTTTAATTCCAAATCTTAAAAAACAGTAAAATTTCAGTGGAAACCATTCTTGCAAAGGGCTTCATTTTTCACTTGACATTTTTAATATCAAATACTGGACTACTTTTGAATTTTTTTTAAATTTTTTTTTTTACCAAAACCGCTTGCCCAACATTGGAAGGGACTTCTGCTTTATAAGTAATAAGGGAACCATGGCAACCATAACAGTTGTTTGCATTTGGCTAAGAAACCAATTTTCCATTGAACAAAGCAATCCTGGTAGAGGGCTTTCACCTAATTTTGAATAGAAAAAGCCTTCATTCCTAAGGCCATGTGAAGCACATTGCACACTTAATCACGTATGGGTCAGCCAACTAGATGGACAAATAACCTTTGCAAGCAGAGAACAGCAAAACTTACACAAAAATAAGTGTGGGATTTCTTTGCCCCCTGGATATTGGAGGATGAAAGAGTAAGGCTCCCACTAAAGTACAGCTGTTACTCAGCCTCTTCTCTAAGCAGCAGTTCCTTCTCTGTTTTGTACTATGAATGGAAAATAATAAAATAGGATTTGCTGTATGCAGCTGCTGGGTGGTATTTATTTATAGCTCTATTGGGGATAATGTGACTGGCTGGGCAACGCAGTATTAATCATCTTTCCAGTGAAAAGCTGGAAAGTGTTCTCAGAATAAGATTAGGCATTAAAAACTGCATTGTATCTTTTTCATATCTTTTTTCGGGAAAACTGTGTGCTGGGCAGGGCGGAGCCAGGGGAGGACTGTGCCCAGCACATCTCAGAGAGAGCATGTGCTGTAGAGGATAGGACGCTCTCCTCTCAGCTAGCCAGCTCTGCCAGGTGCTGCAGCAGACACAGCAGCACAGGAAGAACCGAGCATTGCTGTCTTCCTCTGCCCTGCCTTTCTCTTCTGGGGAAAAGGCCTTCTTTACTGGAAATAGTCTGCGAGCAAAGGCAAAGCAGCATCCTTCCTTTCCAGGCAACAGAGGGGACCCCTTCTCCGCAGAAAGGCTGGACCTGGTGCTGGCTGAGGCACTGGTGTTGCATGGTGACTTGGGGATAGAAGAAAGACCTTACAGCTACAAAATGAAAGCACTTAAAGCACTAATACATCTGAAAAAAAAAAAGGTTTCGAAGCACTAGGAGATAAGCAGCACACATATATTTTTAAAAAAAAAAAAAAAAAAAGAAGAAGAAGAAGCTATCACCTAAAGCTAAAGACAAAAAGAGGCAGCCCACATACAGCTGAAATTGAATGGAACTGGATAGAGAAAAGCAGCAGCTCTAGCTGCAGCCTGGGAAGTCCAGTGCTTTGCAACCACAAAGCCCAGAGACCAAACAGAACAGTGCCCAGGGATGATGAAACCAGCAGCACCAAGCAGTGGCAGCCAGAAGGTGGTGTGCAGCCAGAAGGTGATGTGCAGCCAGAGCAGGGACAGAAAAAACCCCAGGTACCACCAGGAAACGTGGCCCCTCCTGAAAGCAGGGATGCTGGAATGGACTGGCGGCTCCACACAGCTCTAGAGGGATGGTGACTCAGGGCTACTAAGTAACTTTGAAAACCAGGGGGAGTAAGTATTTCTGTATTCCTGCAGCACCTGCCTGTGCTATAGGATATCTGCTAACACTGCAAGAATGCCCCTATTACCACAACAGGCTGTGAGGTTTGAAAGAAGGCATCAAAATAGTGCCCAGCCACTTCAGCCTCCTGACATACTTGAGGTCCCTCTGAGACCTGCAATCCCAAGAAATTCATTGGCAAAGAAAGACAAGGACCAAGTCTACCTAGTCAGGCCCCTAGTCAGGCCTCTAACTGAACGAGCATCCAGCCCTGGTTTCTTAACTTGATATTTAACCTTAACCAGCATATCTTTGGGCACACTTGTGTCAAGCCTTTCAAAACTGCAGATCTTCCCTTTTTCGCGTGTGTACGCATGGCTGTCCTCCCAGGGAGCACTGGGGAAAAGCCAGCTCCCACCCCAGCAACCACAGCAGCATGTCTAAAGAAAATGCAGCACCAATGTGAAACCCCAAATCCCTCTGTCAATCCCTCACCTCATTTACTAAGTGCAGGCCCACCTGAACCCCCTCCCTGTCCTTATCTGCAGTATAAGCATATCCCTAGCACCCATCCACTTGAAACCCTTTGCCCTTGAAAGTTAGAATCCCCATGGCTCATCCCCCCGTGCACAGCTGGAAAGTCAGGAAGACTCTTCTCTGGCCCCAGACGCCGGTTCAAAGCCACAGCATTTCTAGGAGCCTAAAGCAGGGCTCAGTTTTTCAAGGCAAATAAAGGGGTGTTGTACCTGCAACGTCTTGTTTAGCCTGCCCTCTGAGATTGTGGTGTGGGCTGGAGGCCCTCAGGTGTCCCCTAGACTGCTGCTGAAGATCTTCCCTATGGTTAATGAACCCCAGCAAAGATTCAGACCCCAAATTATAGGCTTGATTGGCAAGTAAGCATGAAACAAGCGGAAAGGGAGAGCCAACGGAAGGATGCAAGCAATAGGAATATAATTATGCAGTGATTCATCTTGGGCATGCTTGCACACTGGGAAGAGGGGGGCAGGAAAATAGGGGGAACCAAGCCATTTCTTTTTTCTTTTCTTTGGACAGAAGTGGAAAACGACAGAAGATAATCTGGAGGAGTGATTTAAAGGAGACTTAGGTGGATATACTGCAAGGATCAAGGGAAGCAAAACAACCCTTTGATTCTACATGAGCAATACAGAAGTGCGCTTCTGCAGCGCACAGTGAACTCATTACTGAGATCACAGATTCGGGGGCTTACCAGGCATTTACAATCATATCCTCTCTCTTTGTAGCTTAACCTTCATGAAACACAGAAGCTTTCACCAACCTTATGGAAAAACTGTGGGATGAGAATTTTCATAGGCAGCCCACCAGTAGCCTATAAATATATCTGAGTAGTGGCAGAGGCAGATTTCAAGCACATACAAAAGATTGCTTTTGGGAGATCTTTAAAGCATTGCAGAGCAGGTGAACTGCTTTGAAATCTTGAATTGTCATTTTGAATTAAATACTCCTATCTACTGTATTTATCAAGGCAAATTACAGGCAGTTGTTACTGGCAGCTGGGGAGAGTAATACAGCTCATACTCCCTGTGAGCTGTGTGTGATCAGCCCAGTGGGCTGTGAGTGATCAGAACTCAGGAGCAGCATGGTTATTCTACAACTCCATCACCCAGCTCCAGCAACAAGACTGCCAACTGGCAAAGCAGCAGGTTTGCTTTTTCCTCAAGAGCCCAAAGCTCACTCCTGTGGCCATCCTTCTCTCGTGACCTCCTGCTTCACCCGAGGTAGATCACCCTCAAGTGCATGCAAGGACACAGGTGCCCTCAAAGTAAAAGTTTTCCTCTTCATTTCCTTAACATGTACTGGTGGAAGTCACACCAACTTTGGCATCTCTGCACAAGCACTCACCAGGATGGATGGAGGCCCTCACACTGTACAGGTGGGCAAAGAGTACTCCCCCTTTTGGGCAAATGCAGGTGAAATTTACAGCCAGGTCTTACAGCAACATGTTGAGAATCACGTGCATGTTGGCCATTTGCCTAGTGGATGGCTCGTCTACTTTTAAGCTTTCTAAAAAAAAATCACAGTGAATAGATGGTAAAAGAATAAAGGTTGATTTTTTTATGCCTGTGCCAAATTAATTATAAATGAGCAGCAAAATAAATCCAAAAGGCTATCATTCCATCTACCAATCAATAAGTTGAAAGTATAAATAAACTAGAATTATATAAAGTGCCTGTGGCACACACAAAAACCCAGTGAGCTAAAAAAGGAAGGAAAACATTTCCAGTCTTCATCTGGAGAGATGCCACAGATTTCATCAGGCTAAGCTGAAGGGGAAGATTTTTTGAAACTACATGATTTTTATAGACTGAACCTCCTCTCAGTAATCTACCTAGAGGGGAAGTATATTCTCATAGCCATTAAGCATCATTGCTAGTCATGTGCATGTACACATACATCAAAACTAATGACCCAAGCAGTCTTAATGATTTCAGCAAGTGCAGGAGGCTTATCTCCAAACAGATAAGGAAAGCATTTGCTTGGATAAGGGCCCAGTTTAACAAAGACAGGCAAACCCAAAGACAAGCCATTGCATACGTCAGTTTACAGCAAAATCCTAGTGAAAGGTGGTTAAAATGTGTTGTGCAGAAAGAGACAACCAGATAAACATCTTCTGCACAGTGATAGAGCGAGAGCTGCAGTCTGCAAACAAATTTTGTGTCTCATAATCTATTCCAAGAAGCGTTTGAGAGGTGTGAAAGAAAAGGACCCAAGATAGCAACACTATTCCTGCTCCGTGCCAAACTACCACACTTCTCTCTGGGTAGAAAAGAATGACAGTTCAGGAACAACCTCCAGCTGTTGCAGAAGCAATCCCTCTGGCACCCTGAGTTGACTTTTCCTCCCTCTGAAATGACTGGTTAGGTGTCAAATGCCCTCCTAGGTGCAGGTCAGCATAACTGCTGGACTCCCCGCAGAGTCCATGCTGCTCAGGCCAGCCTCATTGAGATCCAGTGGCTGGTGGCTCCTCATAGAATCTTCTGAAAAAATTACCACCATTCTTTTTCCCATATGGAAACAACCAACAAAGATTTCATATTGTGCCTGCATTTGCTAATGAGCTGCACATATTAAGCAAAGACAGACATACAACATCATCCACTGCAGTCATTTGCAAAATAGAAGGCTTGAGGATGTTTTCAATAGTCCCAGAAGGCTCGGTTTCGCTTTGTGTTAAATTTTTGCCTCTATTCTGTATGCCACCTCCAAGGAGCTCTCTTTATTTATGGATCAGCTTTCTCTTCTGAAAGCCCAGCGGGGCTTTAGCAGACCAAGTGTGAACACACATTTTAGTGTTCTCCATAATCAATGCAGAGAATTCATGAGCTGAAAGCTGCCTGTGGTAAAGCTGCAGTCTGTAGCTCAGAGACAGGCTCTGCCACCTTTGTTTTGAGGACAGACAGGCTACACATGTACTTAGCCAGGCCCTCAGCCTTCATAATTTCATCAGCCAGTCCTCACAGACCCTCATCCCTCGGCTGTTACGTCCAGCCTCTTAATAGGATTTCAGAAGTTTGTGGCCAAGCTCTGAATACAGCAGTTGAACCGGAGTAGGCACAGACAATATCTACTTTCTCCTCATTCCAAGACAAAGTGCTTTTGGTCAGTCAGTGCAAGAAATACAGCATAATGATTGATAATTCAGCATTAACAACAGTGCCTTGCTCACTCCTCCATCTCCATGCTTCCCAAATTGTTCTCACCCACAGAGAACATGTATGTTTTCCTTTTCAGATTACTTTATATTTTCCCTGTTTCAATGTCACTCTGTACATTTTTGCTCCTTCCGCTGCCCCACTCCCCCCCGCACCCGCTTTGCAATATTTACACGATGCTATTTCCCTGTCCTCGTTACTCTTCACATCTGAGCTTTACCTCAAACCAGCTACATGATCCATATAAAGAGCGGTGCTCTGTTTCCAGGTAAGGACAGCAGCATCAGCTATCAAACGTACAAGGTAGCCCCATCATGTGGGTGTACTTGAGCTGCTCATTTGAGAGCTACAGGTGGATCAATGCCACTTCAAATAGAATAGCATTTGTATAAGGAAGCCCAAAGCCACCTTTCTCTTTGGCTTTCTCCTTCTCTCCTCTCTGCCTTCATCTTTCTCACTCCTTCCTCCCTTTTCTCTGTTATCCACCCTGTATTTTTAAGTCTTTCTTCATATACCACTGCATTCCTGCTAGGGACTCACCTTTGTACTTCCCTTCCTACCCATACCCTGGACCACATTTATTACATTTCTGTCATCTGTGTCAGTCAACTCGTACATCCCAGAAACAGGGTTTTCATCTCAGTGCCACCAAACAAACAAACAAACAACTATGTAAGTAACAACCCAGATCTTCCTCTGCTGCAGCGCAGCACAGAAGTCCTTCAGCTTCACCAGAGCTGTGTGATTCCTTGTCATTCCACAGTGACCACCTGGATCAACCTCCCTGACAGACTGCTATCATCACACAATCAGCTGATCACACCAATTAACCTGCATTCATCTTAGTGGGTTCAGAAATCCCAAAGAGATGTGCTTGGTTTGTGATTCTTCATGGACTGTAGCCCAGCCACTACCAATCACCTTCTTCAGGACCTCTGTGAAGGAAGGACATTGGAGTGAGCTGGGGCCTTAAAATCCATGTGAAAAGGAAATATGACCATCACATAACTGTAACACTAAAAGGCAAAAGCAAAAATAATACACCAGCTGAAGAAAACATTCTTACATATAAGATTTTATGGTGGATATGTGTATACATATAAACACAATGTGTAATTTCTTACACAATCCCTGGAGTTTAAAATTCACCTATTTTGCCCAAGAAAGGCACCCAGCAAGATCAGTTCCACAAAAATTTAATTTCCTGTGCCATTTTGGAGCTGAACACAGAGTAAAGGCACACTGCGTGGGTTACCTAGGCTACTTTGATTTAGCATAATTAATGGCAACACCTTAGCTGGGGCAAGGCAGAGTAAAGCATCTTTATTAGTGAGCTGGAGAAATTGGTGGAGCAGACTCTTGTCTAGATCTCAGCTGTCAGCAAATTGTATGGAACAGTCAGTACAACACTGCCTTGGCAATGCCGCAGTACCTATAGGAAAGGGGTCAGTGACACGGGGCTAGGGACTTCTCATCTCGGGAGGATGAGGGACAATGGGCAGAAGTTGAACAAGTGTTTTAGATAGGTATAAACAGAAGGGTTTTGCTGTATGGACTGGGACCTAAAGAGGATATGCAGTCTCAACCCTCAGAGTTCTAAACCTGACTGGACAAAGACTGAGTGCCTTTCACACTGAAGCATCCTTCAGTCTTTTGGATTCCTAAGAATCCAATGTGTACAAAAAAGAGTAGAGCCTGGTTACAGGAAGGTTCAAGACATGGACATCTGTGGGCCCAAGGGTGTCCTAGCCCCTCTACTGCTCAGGGTGGATTCCAAAGGCCAGGACCCTGACAGACCTTGTTCTCTGCATGTCTTCTCCTATTAAAATGTTGGGTATCCACCACTGGACCTTTACGGTGGGATGGCTTTGCAAATGCCTTCTCTGTGCCCTGAGAGTCTAGACACGGTTCTCACCATGCCACACCATGAGCAAGACATACCTAAAAGTCTTTTGAACAGTGCAGCCCCATTCTTGAATTCAGGAAGAAAGTGTTGTTTTTCTTCATGCCCTAATTAAGCCACAGTCATTTGTATTGTCTGGTAATTACCAGAAATTGCAGTTGCTGACCTGAAAGCCAAGAACAGTGCGTGATAATGTCATTTTCCAGGTAAGAGACCTCATTGCACACATGAACAAAAAAAAGTCACCCTCGCTTTTACAGCCTGTTTGTTCACTGTGGGCAATAGTAGCTGATTTAAAATAATAGCTGTGTTCCAAAGCACTCTCAGTGTTCGAGAGAGCAAATACACCTGGAATGAGAAAATAATAGTCAAGAGACAAACAGGAATACAGAAAGAGCCTGCAAACACAAAGGAACTGTGGCTGGGTGCAAACCTGATGACTTCCAGCAGTCAAAATATTTTCTCACATCATAATCTTGTAAGCCCATCTTAAGCACTCTGCCGTTGCCACAAAACTTTCAGATTGCTTTTTTTTCCTTTTAACAGAGCTAATATTTTGCAACTGAAGTGGATTTGCATAGATATTTTAGTGTTCCACAGAAGCTGCTTATTGAAACCTTGCTGCCTCCTCACACTGGAGGGTCTTTAAAATCTAGGGATCACTCACATAGATGTAAAACATTAGAATAGCATGAAGTGCTTTTGTTCCACCTTGGAACCTTTGGGAAGCCTTCAAAAGCTCTCTGCAAGGTTTTTCCAGGTAAAAAAAAACTGCTCTGAAGTTCATGTGAACTTTTGTTCCAAAACAACAGAGCAGCCTTGGCTAACCTCCTTGGGATTATAGTGTTGACCTGCATGCTGCAGACTGTCTTCCATTACACATCACAGACCGGATCTAGGACTCCAATTTCTACCCATAATTACCTTTTGGAGAACAGGAATTTCATCTTATTGGGAAAGCAAGCCTGTGAAATCTAAGCTTAGTCAGAATGTTAATGCTTCCTACTAATTCCTCGTCCTACGGAGCTGAAGTAACTATAGAGGATTTATCCAGGTTCTGCTCAGCTGAGCTATCATCTGAAGCATTCTCAATGAAGTACAAGTTGCAAGATTAATCCCAGTAGATGTAATTGCAAAAACAAATGAAACCTGTACATGAAATTTAACACTCAGGGTCTTTCATAGCAAAATGACATGCAAAACTGAATCATGGTTAGACTTGAATATCCTACCTTGCATTTCACTGGTTCAGCAGAGCACTTTCTGTTTGCTATCTACTCTCTTTTGCTCTGTCACTGAGTAACAGAGCACTGTTCATCTTTCTCCCCAGATTTTTCTGTAATGATAAAGATTGGGTACATTTTAGACAATCCTTTGTGCTCTGATAGAATCTGTCATAGTGTTTCCTTGTTATTTGGATTAGTATAAACCTTGTTTAGGAGAATGAAAGACTGACAAGTGAAGCCAAGGTAGCACATGAACTGGATCTGTATAAAATTGTGGCAGTGACTGGATCTGCTTTCTCTGTGAACTTCAATGGGATCAGTTGGACAGATTTTCCCCCTCAGGAGAGTGAGCCTGAAGGGGAGGGGGAAGGTGAGACTGGAGAATTCCCCACCTTTCCCGCCTCTTAAGTCTGTCCTTCAAAGCTTTGGTTACACCCCTTTCTCCTTCTACCTTACACCCCTTTCCTCTCCCAGTTATTTCATGTGTGTTATTTGCTGGAAAATTCTTTGTTGTTCTTTGTACCCCCATTGGTTCATTTAAATGTACCCCTCCCCCTGTTTCACTTTATTGGACATGGGCAGTTATGTAATCCTTCCCTGTTAGTTAATCTGTTGTTCCTCCCCTTGGACTTCCCCTTTCTGTTCCCCTTAAAACCCTCTGCAACGGTCGTATCTTTGTTCTTTTTCCACCCCCCCATTGCATAGTTGTTCTCCTGTTGGGGAATAAAGACTTGGTTTCTGTGGTAATGGACCCTTCCTGTCTCCTTTAATCCCCGTAGCGTCGCCACGAAGTAATCGCCTGCTGCCAGACCCAGCTGAGGTCTCTGCGAAGGGTCCCAGGCTTGTGACCAGGAGCCAATTACTGGATTACAAGGGACACAAAA